>CAUJNA010001432.1:0-79846 GCA_963377175.1 Effrenium voratum
GCTCCGCGAGGATTGCGTCGAGGGCGCTCTGGAGCGTGGTCTCGCTGGCCGAGAGCGCGGCGTTCGTGGCGTATGAGGCCAGCAGCGTCGCGTCGGCCTTGGCCCCTGGAGCGCCGTGATGCTGGCGTCCCGGCTAGCAAGCTGCGCTGCGACGAAGGCCTCGGTGGCGAGGCCCAGCAGCGCATTTGCTATTTTGGTGTCTACCTCCAGCGGCGTGTCCAAGCCGTCCACCGTGGAGAGCAGGGCGGCCAGCGCGCTGGCGTCCGCCTTGCCCAGGAGGGCGGCGTCCAGGGCTGCCGTGGTGACGGCGTCCAGGAGAGCGGTCGAGATCTTTGAGTCCACCTCGGAGGAAGTGTCCACGGCCGAGAGCAGGGCGTACGCGGTCAGGGCGCTGGCGTCCGCCTTGGAGGCCTGCAGCCCCGAGATGGTGGCGTCTCTGCTCGCGAGCTCGGAGGCCAGCGCCGCGGCGGTGACGGCCCCCAGGAGAGCGTTGGCCACCATGGTGTCCACCTCCAGCGGCGTGATCCTCGCCGCTATGTCCAGGGAGTGCTGGTCCACCACCGTCTTGAGGCCGTAGTTGGCGGCCACTGTGGCCAGCGTGGCGTTGTTGGCCGAGGCGATGGAGCCGTTCATGGCCGCCGTGGTGCTGTAGTTGGACAGCTTCAGGTCCACGCTGTCCGGGGTGCTCTTTGTGGCCACCACGCCCTCCAGCACGTCGAAGGCCGACTGGTCTGCCTTGTTGGAGAGGCCCGTGGTCAGCGAGCTCTGCAGCGCGGCGATGCTGCTTCCGTGCGCGGCCACCTGACCGTCCGTGGTGGCCAGGGCCGCAGCCGTTGCTAGGGCGCAATCGCCGGCGCCAGCGCGCTGCTGTCCAGCTTTGAGGCCAGCTCGGCGGTGACTCTGTCGTCCAGGGACTGGATGGCAGCGGCGTTGTTGCCGGCGGCTGCCGTGTTCACCGCCAGGTCAGTTACTTGAGCATAGGGCGTCAGAGCGAGGGCCAGCTGTCCTGCTGTGACGTGCGTGCCGTCAGTCACCTCTCCGTTGTCCAGGACCTCCGGGATGTTGCCCGTGACAGGTCCTTCAAACATGTTTACATATGTTCTCGCCGACGCCTTAGTCCAGTGGCTATGGGACATTCGGGGGGTCCCGTGCTACCAGTACGCGGTCCTTCAAACATGTTTTCTTAGGAGTAGTCGTTACGATTTCGTGTCGATGGGACATTGCACTTTCGCAACACCTCTATTCGCCGGGTGTTCTGATTGTATATCGACTCGCACGCTGAATTGGAAGTGGAGTATAAAATCACCCACTGGGCATGAGGCGATGAATTGGAAGTGGAGGATAAAACCGCCCACTTGGCATGAGGTGATGAATTGGCCGAAGTGGCGCAGTGTCCTATAAAATCGGCCACTGGGCATGAGGCGATGAATTGGCCGAAGATGTCTGGAATGCGATTGAGGGGAAATAACCCTCAATTCAACTTCCCGTGCTACCAGTACGCGAACTCGCCAGAGAACTCGCTTTTCCAAGCCTTTTGCGCATTTTTCGGCCCCAAAGAGAGCGGTGACGAAGCGGTGACAAGCGGTGACATGCTCGGCGGGCTGGAATTCGCCGCTTTTCCGGCCCGAAAGCGGAAAACTGACGTCTGGGGCGGACCCGGAACTGGCAGGAATGCGAGTGAAGGAAAATATCCCTCACTTCAACACACGAACTCGCCAGAGAACTCGCTTTTCCAAGCCTTTTGCGCACTTTTCGGCCCCAAAGAGAGCGGTGACGAAGCGGTGACACGGACCGTTTTTGGGCCAAAAAGCGCCGTTTTGGACTGGTAGCGAGAGCCCATGGTGAGATGGCTTAGGCGTTGCTTTGCTCTCCGTAGCGACGTTTCGGAGGCTCGATTCCTCCCGGCGGGCTGACGCGTTACGTGGAAAAACCTCGGCGGGCTGACGTGTTACTCGGAAGCACCTCGGCGGGCTGCCGCGTCAGACGCTGGCTGGCTCTGGGCTGTGCCTCGGCGGGCTGACGTGTTAGAGACCGGTGACTTCGGCGGTGACGAGCTCGGCGGGCTGACGCGTTACGTGGAAAAACCTCGGCGGTCTGACGTGTTACTCGGAAGCACCTCGGCGGGCTGCCGCGTCAGACGCTGGCTGGCTCTGGGCTGTGCCTCGGCGGGCTGACGTGTTAGAGACCGGTGACATCGGCGGTGACAAGCTCGGCGGGCTGGAATTCGCAGGTTTTTCGAGTAGAATACGGATTTCGGAGCACTGCAAACACCTGGAGCAGGTTTTCGGCGGAAAACGAGCGAATTTGGAGGCCCAGGCAGCACAAAAGACGCAGGACACGAAAAACGAACATTTCGGAGTTCGCCGTTTTCAGCGCTTTTTGCACCAAAAACGGAGTGGTGACAAAGACCGGTGACATCGGAAAAACGTTCAGCTGGTTGGAGAATTTTGCTGTTTTGCAGGGTTTGGGGACCCAAATCCGAAAAAGAATAGGGTAGTATAAGCTGATGTTCCTTACTACCTCAAGGTCTACGGCCTCGACGCTCACAACTCGCGGCCGCTGGGGCACTGGCGCAACCTGGAGCAGCTGCGGATGCTGGGCGCATACGCTCCGCCAGGCTCTGCGCCTTCAACCTCGTGATGGAGTTCCTCGTGGGGCCCCCGCCTCTGGGGCCCGCTCCGGACTGCCGCTGCGGCTCGAACGCGCTACAGGGCTAGACTGTCCGGAAACCTGAAAAAAGAAAAGATTCTCGAGCAATCCCTGATTTCGAACCGCCGCAGCTGCTCAAGATGACTTCCTCAGCGGCCTTCCGGTGCGTGCAGGCATGGCTCCTGGAGAAGCCCGCTGCGTGGGTGGACGCTGACGCTCCCTGCCTTGCGGCTGCTCTGATGGCCCAGCGGCCTCCCTGCGACATGCTACGCAAGCGGCCCCCCGACGAAGCCCGCGCGGGAGGTCGCTGGACCATCAGAGTGGCCGCAAGGCAGCGTCAGCGTCCGCCCACGCGGCGGGCTTCTCCAGGAGCCATGCCTGCACGCACCGGAAGGCCGCTGAGGAAGTCATCTTGAGCAGCTGCGGCGGTTCGAAATCAGCATTATCGAGAAAGCGAGAAAAAAAAACGAGAGCTCGGGATCTTTTTTTTTGCTTGCGCTCATCTGTGCGCTTGCGCGAGGATCTCACCGAGCTGCGCCACCCGCAGGCGGAGAATTCTGTTGCTGCGCTCCAGCTCTTCAACGCGCTCCCTGCTCGCTCGCGCTCTCTTGTCGATGATATCGTTGAGGCCGCCACCCGCCGGCGGAGATTTCTGTTCTCGCGCTCCCGCTCCAAGCCGCGGTGCATTTCATCGAGGAGCTCCTCATCGAGGTCCGCGATGCGAGCGCGCTGGTGCGAGCGCTCGGCCTCAAGCAGCGCGTTCGCTCAAGCCAACAACCCCGAGCTGGGCGGGCGCAGCTCGGTGAGATCCTCGCGCAAGCGCACAAATGAGCTTGAGGACGCGCGAGAAAAAAGATCGTTTTTTTCTCGCTTTCATGATTCGATCCGCCGCAGCTGCTCAAGATGACTTCCTACCGGCTCCGCATCGCTGGCCTGTGTGGGGAGCTCCGGGAGTGGGAGCGCGAGAAGATAATTCTCCGCAGGCAGCTGGAGCGCAGCTACGATCTCGGCGAGCGAGATCTAGCGGAGCTGCAGATGGTGCGGGAGTATGCTGCTCTGTTTGAGGATGAGGCCAACCGTGAGACTTGGCGCCGTGAGGCGCTGGAGCGCCGCGTCGAGATCCTCGAGGAAGAGAACAGAAATCTTCGCAGGCGGACGCACTGACGAGTTTGGACTCGCGCAAAGAAAAAAAGCCCGCCAAATGCTCGAATGGTCCAAATGCTCGATCACCCGCCGCAGCTGCTCAAGATGACTTCCTCTGCGGCCTTCCGGTGCGTGCAGGCGTGGCTCCTGGAGAAGCCTGCCGCGCCAGCGGCCTCCCTGCGACATGCTGCGCGAGCGCTCGCACCAGCGCCGCCGCATCGAGCTCCTCGATAAGCAGCTGGACGGCACGCTCGTGGAAGTCCGACGCCTTGCGTGCGAGCTCGAGAATACCGAGCACTCGCAGGAAGTCTTGGAAGAGGTGTGCGAGATCTGCACGGCTCTTCGTACCCCGGCCACGCGCGCTGGTTCGAGAGCGACATCACGTGGTACGGGCGCTGGGAAAATTGGAAGGCCAGAGATGACGAGGGCTCGCCGAGCAGCCCCCGAACCGACGTGAAGGAGCTTATCAGTGAGTGGCAGGCGGAGCTGTCGGAGACGTTGTAGAGACGTAGAGGCACACGTAGAGGCACTGAGAGCATCAAAAAGGAGGTGGGAGCCTGGGGCCTCTCTGTAGCCTCCGCTGGCGGGATTGCACCTCCAACCCCCGCGGTTCGGGAGCTGAGTTTTCGGGGACTTTTCGGAGATTCCTGCGCACCACCTTTTCCGGCCACCCCTTTCGATCGGCTTAACCCTGATCCGAACCATATCCCCGACCTTGATCACGCTGGTGAGGTGAGAGTAGTCGAGGGTGACCATCTCCGTGCCGTCGCTCCACCTCGCGGCGCCTGTCAGGTTCTTCCACTTCGTTCCTGCGAAGTCGTTTGACGCTCAGGTCCTCGTTCATGTCCGGGCGCTTGTACTACTTGGCCTCCACGGAGTCGAAGAGCTGCTGGAGCTCTGCCACGTCGGCCTCGGCCATCTCCGTCTTCACCCTGCTGTCCGACAAATTCGTGAAGCTCGTGTTGCAGACCACGTTGCCCGTGTTGCCCGCGATCACGAGGCAGCCGGGGTTCCTCTGGTTCGTGGTCAAGGACAGCTAAGAGGCTCTTCGTCTGCACCAGCACCTCATGGAGATCAGCCCGCCCAAAGTCTAAGGTGTTGGTCACGATGAGCGTGTTGGAGGTGAAGAGCTGCGGCGCGGAGACCGTGCCCGAGCTCGTCACGTCACCGCAGACCACGCTGCCCGTCGACACTCCGCCGCTTGTGGCCGTGAAGGTGCAGTCCAGGCTCTCGCAGTCCGGCGGGCCCGTGGACGCCGCCCCGGTGATGGTCAGCGTGGCGCCCGTGAGCGCCCCGTGGCCGCGAAGCGGTTGCTGCGCCCAAGGCCGTCAATGTCCCTGTGGACACGTCGCCACCGTGGTGAAGTTCCCGGCGTTGGCCGTGTTGTTGATGGTCAACGTGCTGCCCGTGATTCCTGTGGCGGAGCTCAGCAGGCCCACGCTGGCCGCGCCGCTGATGCTCAGCGAGGGACGTCAGCGTGGCTCCGGCCGGTGCCGGTGGCCGTGAGCGCGGCGCAGGAGACTGCGCCCGAGGCGTCCACGCCCGTCGTGAACACGTCCGTGCAGTTCACGTCGTTGCGCAGCAGCTGGTCGCAGCCCACGTTGCCCTGCGCGGTGAGCCCGTCCAGCGTGGCCGAGCCCGTGAGGGCCAGCGAGTCCGCCAGCAGGTCCGTCACAAAGACCGACTCTCCCTCGAAGGCCGAGGCCCTGATCTGCATGCTGTACAGGTCCAGCGTGCCCGCCGACTGCTGCACCAGCCCGGGGATAGAGCCGCCGAAGGCTCCAAGTGCAGCTTCGCGATTCCGCGCGAGAAGTCCAGGCGCGCCGTGCTCCAGACGCCCTGCGAGGCCGTGCCGAGGAAGGTGCCGGTGACGCCCACGTAGTCGTTGTCGGCCGCGCTGACGTACATCACCAAGTTGGAGGCCGTGCCCAGCCTGCACCGGCAGCCGAAGGAGTAGCGTCTCCCCGGCGTCAGCGTGTAGGTGCGCACGATGTTCCAGGCGAAGGCGCTCGGCCGAGGCCACGGAGCTGGCTGTTGGAGCGCACCAGAAAATTGCCTAGCGTGGTGAGCGTGGGCTCCAGCAGCACCTCGCCCAGGGTGGCCAGCGTGACGTCGTCCCCTCCGTCGAGGAACTCGTGCTTCAGCAGCAGCGCCGAGGCCGCCGTGTCCTCCTCCGCCTCCACCGCGTTGCCGGTCTCCAGGGTTGCGTCCAGGATCTGGAGGCCGTAGACGTCCACCGTTCCAGCCGTCTGGTTGGGCAGGCCCGGCGCCTGGAAGTGCGCCCCGAAGTGCAGCTTCGCCACCCCGTTCAAGGCACTGTGAAGTACATCTTGGCAGTGCTCCAGGCACCCTGGTCGCCCACGAAGCTGCCGTACAATGGGTCGTAGACGTTGTCTGCCTCGGACATGTACACCACGAAGTTGGAGGCCGTGCCGAGCGAAGAGGAGCTCTCGGCCCGGGGTCAAGTTGTAGGTGCGCACGATGTTCCACGGGTTCACCGCCAGGGTCAGGGTGTAGCCGTCCACGCTCACTGCGCCCGCGGTGTGCGTGGCCAGGACCACGCTGCAGCCGCTGCTGGGGCGAATCGTCCAGTTTGACAGCGAGACGTCCGTGGGGGCCAGGATCTGCTCTCCTATGGCGGCCACCACCTCGTCGGCCCCTCCGTCGTCCGGAAAGCGCACTGCTATCTGCAGCGCAGAGGCTGCCTCCGTGACTCCGAGCTTGCCGGCGAGGAGGCCGTCTACTTGTGCGATGGTGTAGGCGGCGATGCTCGAGGCCGTCGCCGTGTCCTGGTCTGCGGCTGAGCGGTACGCCACCAGCGCCGAGGTGATTTGGTTGGTTGTGAAGACGTCCTGGTCCGGGCCCGTCCGGTAGGCCAGCAGCGCGCCCGCGATGGCGGCCTGCGTCTGCGTGTCCTGCGCGCTTGCCGTGCGGTAGTCTCCCAACAGCGCGTCTACCTGCGCCGAGGTGTAGTAGGCCAGCAGCGCTGCTGTGATGGCGCTGGTCGTCTCAGCGTCCTGCGCTGCCCCTGTGCGGTAGTCTCCCAACAGCGCGTCTACCAGAGCCGTAGAGGGAGGAAAATGAATACCCAAAAGGCACTCGCCTGCGAAAAATGATCCGCGCCCGGGAGGAATCGAGCCTGCGGCCTCCAGGCTTCGGAGCTGCAGAGCCTCTACCAATTGAGCTATGGACCCTTACTAGTCAAGCACGGAGACTCCCGTGCCAGAGAGCGTCACCAGCTGATAGGCAATTCCGGATTATTAAGGCTTCGTCTAATCCGACGAGCCTGGAATAGTCCTTTTTACCATGTTTTTACTGGTTTTTTTGGGCGGTGTCGCAAAATGATGAAGAGGGACACCGGGCCTTAGTCAAGCACGGAAACGCCCGTGCCGGAGAGCGTCACCAGCTGGTAGGCTATCAGGTGATGAACACGTCCGTCATCGTGCCGTCGAGCGCCTTGAAGGTGAACCGAGCCAGGTCGCCCGAGCGGGTGCTGACGCCACTGAGGGGCATCTTGGGCACTCGCTCCGTCGGGAAGCCCGCGATGAAGCTGTGGCGCAGGTAGCCAGCGCGGTCGATGTCGATGTTGCGCACCGTGTCATCGTAGGTCCCTGCAAGGACCGAGAGGAAGTGGAAGTGCTCCGAGGCTCCCTTCATGGGGTTGTGAGGGTACTGCAGGCTGCCCAGCTGCATCTGAGACTCCAGGAGGCTGTCCTCCTGCCTGGCCGCGCCGATGGGGGCCACGTTCCTGCCCGGGTTGGCGCAAGTGGATCTTGGAGCCCGCGTCGTTGTCCCAAAAGGTCACAAACGCGCCCATGAGTTTCGTGAAGGCGCGCGCCACGGTGACGTTGTGCTCCGCCACGCCCGGAGGCACCGTGGACTGCTGCGTGTGCACCGTGGGGTAGCTGAACACCAGGGACCTGCCTGACAAAAGCACGCGGTTGAACGACTCCACGAGAGCTGAGTCTAAAACGACCTGGGAGGCCAGAACTCGGACGTTCTGGATCTCGAAGTCGGTGCTCAGCGGGGCCCCCGCCGGGTGCGCCCCGGCGTTCTCGGACCACAGCGCAGTGGTGGCGTCCGCAAACTCAATTTCTATCACCAGGTTCAGCTGCGGCGGCAGCATCTTCCCGCAGCGCAGGATGCCCACATGGTGGGGCGCAGCAGCACGTCCGCGTAGCCGCCCTGGTGCACCGCGCGGGCGATGCGCGGGTCGTTCACTTCGTCGAAACCCTCCATGGCCGTGTTGCGGTTGTACTCTCTGCCCTTCAGCAGGTCATGCGCGGCCACGGTGCGGCCGTAGTAGTTGATGTCGTCGCAGCGCTGGCCGTTGGCGAAGACCTGGATCCTCTGGATGAAACAGGCGGGGTTCGGAGTGGCAGGCGCCAGCGGGTTGGTGGCGTCCGTGTTTCTGACTCTGAAGGCGATCTTGATAGACTCGGGGTCGATGAACGAGGTGCCGCTTGTCAGCGGAATGCGGCAGACCCTCGAGGTGGCGGGGGAGAAGGAGCTCAGCGAGCTGGGGAAATACTGCACGTCGTGGCGTGCGGTCACGTAGTTGGTGTTGCTGGTTTTCAGCTTGTAGTCCAGGCTCTGCATCAACTCATCCTGTGCTCCGGCTGTGTTCTTTACATGTAGCGCAACACTCATTTTTGCTCGTACGGCGAAGGAGAGTCTAGGCCCTCGATGTCTCGGCCAGCTGGTCGTAGCTCGGTGGAGGCAGGGCTCTGGCGCGACTGCCCCGAGCTGCGGGAGCTTGCCGGGAGTTCGGCTGGGGGCAGAGTCACGGGGTTCAGGCCCCAGGAGAAGGGGCGGGGCGGGTGATTGGTCTGCGCCTGGACTCGGAAGCCAGACTGCGAGGAGGCGCGGCTGCTTGCGGGGCTGCCCGAAGTGCTGCTGCCGGTGCGCAGCGTGAAGTGCTGGGGCTGCGTGGCGTCGGTCATGTTGTTGGCGGACCGGACGTCCTGCACGGCCGCGTCCTCGCTGCCCTGCTGAGGCCGGAAGAGCGTGTTCTCCAGCACCCAGCCCGTGCCGCGAGCCAGGCCGTAAGCTGCGCCGCCTGCGAGTCCCACGGCCAACCCGGCCGTTGCCGCCGCGCCGACTCCTGCCGTGGCAGCCAGCGTTCCAGCAACCTCGCCCGCTGTGGGTGCGAGGGCTGCTGCTCCTTCTGCCAGGCCCCCCAAGTACCCAAAGGCCCCGCCCACGCCCTCGGAGGCAACGGCAACGCCTTCGGCAACCTCCCCCTCCTCCGCAGCCACTGCTGCCGTCTCCTCTATGGCCTGTGCTGCGCCACGCTCCACCTCCTGCGCGCGCTGCCCCGCCTCGTCCAGGAGGCGCTCTACGTCGTCGGGTCGGCCTATGATCTGTGGCGGCGGCTGCGGCTGCGGTCCTGGGCGGGGCAATACATTCATGCGCACGTACTCAGCAGCGTCCTGGGGAGCTGGGAGCGGAAGGCCTGCACCGCCGCGAGCCCTGCTGCTCCTGCGCCCACCAGGTCCGCTGCTGCCTGCGCTCCGTCGGCCGCGCTGCGCAGACGGCCCGTGATGGAGGGCGGGCCCTGTCCGTTGTTCGTCAGCGCGTCGGCCTCGGGGTCTCCAGCCAGGTCGTCCTCGACAAGGCGGGTTCCTCCGTAGCCCTGGTACATCCGAGCAAGTCGCACATCCTCGTCCGTGGCCTCGGCGGGAGTGCGGAAGCCTTCCTCTGGAATCGCCCTCAGCGGCGTGTGCTGCAGAGGCTGCGGGGTGGGGTCCTCGCTGGACTGTACGAAATCGTCCAAGTAGAAGTGGCTCGTGACGAACGTGGTGGCCTTGCGGTCCGGCTGGTCCAGGGGCAGCGGCTCGTTCCGCTCCTGGTAGCCCACAACCTGCTCGAAGCGCGGGCGCTGATTGAAGCCGTGGGACCGAAGCGTCTTCATTTTTACTGTTGCGCAACTTCGCCCGCTGCGCGTTCCACGCCCCTGCGCTCGGCGCGCGCGTAGCGCAGCTGGGGTACCTGGCGGTGCACGGCCTCCGTCAGCCGGCTCACGTCGTCCAGGTGCCGATGCCCCTCCTGGGCTAGCCGGCGCTCGCCAAGCCAGGCGTTGAAGGCCCGCGCCTCCTCCAGCTCTCGCTGGCGCTTCAGCAGCAGCGGCTGCAGGTCATAGCTCGGATACGTCTTTCGAAACCACCGGAGCATCTGCGGCTCGTTGCGAGGTTCGATCGACATCATCTTGCTCTTTACACCAGTACGCTAGCTCCCGCCGTCAGCCGGTCGTAGGCCGACTGCCTCTCCAGCATGCGCATGGCGCGCTCGCTCGGCCGAGGCGCTTCTGCGGGCTCGGGCCGTACCTCTCTGTGTACCTCGGGCTCGGGCTGTACCTCGGGCTCGGGCTGTACCTCTAACTGCGGCTCGGGCACGGGCGCTGCCTTGGGCGCAGCCTTGGGCTTGGGAGCTGCCTTGGGCTTGGGAGCTGGCGCGGCAACTGCCTTGGGTGCTGACTTGGGCGCGGGCGCTGCCTTGGGCACGGGCGCTGGCTTGGGTGCTGCCTTGGGCGGTGCCTTGTATGCTGCCTTGGGCGCTGCCTTGGCCACGGGTGCTGCCTTGGCCACGGGTGCTGCCTTGGCCACGGGTGCTGCCTTGGGTGCAGCCTTGGGAGCCGTCTTGGGCTTTGTGGGAAATCTCACCCTCTTGGGACGGAAGGGGGAGTCATACGCCGGCTCCGTGGGCAGGTCGTCGATCATTTTTTCTCTCCTCGCCAGGTCGTCGATCATTTTTTTGCTCTTCGGCTGGGGCAGCTCGGGCGGCTTCGGCTTGTTTTTACTACCCGGAGGTCTGCCTCTAGGCCTTGGCGCCGGTTGCGCTTGCTTCATCGGTTTTTTTAATAGAATATATTTTTTTAAAGACCTTCGGGGAATTAGACGTGATCCAAAAACAGCACGAAGGACAAGGACGAGCCCCGCAGTCGGACGACTTGGCCTTCCAGGTCTGTCAGCCGGAAGCGCAGGTGTCTCAGGGTGATGGGGCCCCTAACGGCCATGAAGTGCCCGTCGTCGGAGCCGGTCTCCACGATGGTGCCCACGCCGCTCTTCAGCGTTATCTTGGAAAGGATGTCGTCCCCCAGATTGCCCAGCACGCGGCTGGCGTTGGCCAGCTGGGGGCAGCGCAGGTAGACCTCGTTGTATGCCATCATCCTCACGAATTCAACGACCTGCTGCCCGCCGGAGACGAAGCTGGGGCCCAGCATGTGATCGATGCTGAAGGGCTTGCTCGGAGAGGCGCCCGGCGAGGTGGGGTAGTCCACAACGTTAGGGAACTGCTGCTGCAGCTCCAGATCGTTCAGAATGAGGCGGTGCCGTCGTAGGCTACGCTGAGGCTGTTCGTGGTCTCGCTGTAGGTAGCAGTAGCGAAGTTGGAGCTGATCCAGGCTGCCAGCCGGGAGCCCGTGTAGGCGCCCTCCGGAAGGAGCGCCCAATTCAGCGTGCCGAGCGCGGCGTCCACCCAGTACAAGTAGCGGCCGCGATCAGTCGACAAGAAGCTGTCGGCGATTCTGATCTTATAGACGGCCAGCCTGGCGTCGCTCTGCATGTGCAGGGACTCTCCCAGGTCTACCTCAAAGTCGCTGTCCGAGCCGGCTACCCTCTTGCGGCTGTCCACGTAGATCGTTGTCATCCTTCTTTTCCATAGGAGGCCACCTGTTCGACGGATGATGGGCGACTGGACTGCTGCGACGGAGGTGCAGCACTGAGCGCCTGAGGCGCAGGAGATATTCTCGCACCTCGCATTGATGAGTGTAGAGCTAGCGAACAGCTTCTCGCCCAGGAAGCTGAGCGCCGCTCCCATCGGCTTCTCTTTCCAGTGCAAAACGCTCTTCGAAGCGCAAGTGGAACATTTGATTCTTTGGCTTGAGGTAGTAGACGAAGAGGAAGCTGTAGGGCTCCCGGGTCGCCTGCTCGTAGATCCTGTGCAGCTTGTCCTTCGGCAGCAGGGCGCTGAGCTCTTCGATGACGGCCTCCAGCTCGTGCTGGTTGCGCAGCCTCCAGCAGCAGAGGAATTGCTGATTGACCCGCACGGCTGCGCTGATTAGTCTCAGCTTCTGTGAGCTGACCCAAGTGCTGATTTGGAGGTGCCGACCCCTGATGAAGAGCGTATCCAGGGCGCCGTGGGCCTTGTGCAGCTGCGGGGTGTCGGCGAAGTCGTCGATGACTACAAGCACCTGGTAGAGTTTCTTCATTTCCAACTTCTTGGATGTCTCGGTGATCTTGCGCTGCCTCTGGATGATGCCCCGCAGCGCTGCCTCGTCCCACTCGTCGTAGTAGGCCTGTTCCCTCTCGGTATTAACCCCCAGGTCCTCCTCTATGTACTTCTTGACGGGGATCCAGCCGTCGTCGATCCCGATCGAAGGACTGAAGATATAGATTTTCTCGAAGACTCCGCGGTATTGCTCCAGAATCATGCTGATCAGCGCCACGGTTTTGCCGGACTTGCTGGGGCCGAGGAAGATACCTGTACATGGTACCTGGGGCACCACGGGGTCCGAGGGCTGTTTGCTGCCATACTCGGCCGTAGGGAACAGCTTGATCTTCCCCATTTCCTTTGTTTACTTGCCAAATTCGAAGCCCAGTGCGATGCGTTCATCCTGCTAGCCTCCGGTGGTCTCTGCCGCGGCGGGCGGGCTGGCGCCTGTGGGTTTTAAACAACTCACAGCTACACAGCTGCCTCTATTCTGGCGCGTTCATTTGCGTTGCTGCTTGCTGGGACGTGTGAGAAAACACCTAGAGTGTTCAGCAATGACACCTGTGCGCCGGCCTGCGAAGAAGTGCCCGCACGGGCGGCGACGGTGCCAGTGCCGCTCGTGCGGCGGCGCGTCGGTCTGCGAGCATGGGCGGTTGCGGCGGCTGTGTCGAGACTGCGGCGGCGCGGCAATCTGTGAGCACGGACGGCGACGGTGCCAGTGCCGCTCGTGCGGCGGCGCGTCGGTCTGCGAGCACGGGCGACAGCGGGCGAAGTGCCGCGAATGCGACGGGTCGTCGGTCTGCGAGCACGGGCGACAGCGACACCTGTGTCGTGAGTGCGGCGGGTCGTCGGTCTGCGAGCACGGGCGGCGGCGGCCTCAGTGTCGCGACTGCGGCGGGGCGTCCGTCTGTCAGCACGGGCGACTGCGGGCGCACTGCTGCGACTGCGGCAATTTTGCGTGTGAAATCCAGGGCTGTCCTCGGCAAGACCTCCCGTTTTCCGGAGCGCAGAGCTTGCTGCGACATATGCAGTCGATGCACGGTGACAACCCGCGCGCAGTGACCAAGAGTAAGGAGCTTGCGGTGCACCAAGCACTCCGCGACGCCCAGATCGTCTTTGAGTACCAGCACCACCTGCCCTTCCGCGGCTGTGGGTTGGAGTCGGAGACAGCGCACGCCTACGCGGACTTTGCTCTGCCGACCTCGTGGGGCTACGTCCTGCTGGAGGTTGACGAGGAGCAGCATAAGGCCTACGACCCCAGCTGCGACGCGCGCAGGGACTTCGACATGGCCGCCAGCGTGGCGCTTGGCAGCGGGCACAAGCTGCTGGTGCTGCGCTACAACCCGGACGCCTTCAAGATCGCCGGCGTGACGCGGCGGACCACCAAGAAGGAGCGCCACGCGCAGCTGATCCGCCTGCTGGGCGAGCTGTTGGCGCGCGAGCCGGAGGCGCCTTTCACCCGCCTCTTTCTCTTCTACGACCGGGACGCGGAGAACAGCGCGCTGCCCTGCGTGGCGGAGCACTGGTCCGAGCCCGTGCGCGCCGTGTCCCGCTGCGCATGATAGTCCCCCAGAGACTAAAAGGCTGGCATGCAACTGAAGTACATGGGACGCAAATCCTGGCTGGCTCCACACGTGGACCGGCTGCTGGGGGACGTCGCTGTGCTTCACTCTCCCTTCTTCGGCTCTGGAAAGCTGGAGTACTACCTCGCCGCCCGCCGTCCGGCCCTGGTGGTGCGTGGTGTCGACGCCTTTGAGCCCGTCGCAAACCTGCACCGCTGCTACTTGAAGCGAGACCCGGTCTTCCTGCGCTCCTTGCTGCCCCTGGCGGGGCGCAAGATAGACAGGCGCTTCTACTTCAGTCGCCTCCTGCCGGGCGCTCAGAGAGGCCGCGCCGGGCGCCGGGCCGCCTGCTCGTACGTCCTGCTCCGCAACAGCTTCTCGGGAAAGTGGGGCTCCTTCGCACAGCAGCGGCCACTGGCGCTGAGCAGCGTGCGGCGTCTGCAGCGGCCGCCCACAACCGTGACTGTGCGATGCCAGGACGCACTGGCCCATCTACGCGCTCTGCCCAGCCAAGCGCCGCGGCATTGTATCTACGCCGACCCTCCCTACATCTTCCCAGGCCGCAGCATGAACTACTATGGCACGAGGAGGCGGGGGCATGACCTGGCCTTCCACTCGGAGCTCCGAGACGCGCTCTTCGCAAGCGGCCTGCCCTTCCTTGTGAGCATAAACGATGTGCCTGAGGCCTGGGAGCTCTACAGCAGGGCCGGCTCCATCACGAGGCTGTGCTCGGGCAAGAACAGCTCCAAGCCTGAGCTGCTGGTGCTGCATCAGGGCAATCCTGTGTGTGGCGCAGGAATGGCCGGAGCAATCCTGTTGCCACAGCAGGATTGAGGCAGCAATCCTGGGCCCACAACAGGATTGCCAGGGCCGCACCAGGCCCGCACCAGGCCCGCACCAGGCGCACCACCCGCACCAGGCCCGCAACCAGGCCCGCAACCAGGCCCGCACCAGGCCCGCACCAGGCCCGCACCAGGCCAGCCTTTTGCGCACTTTTCCAGGCCCGCAGACCGAAGCCGCGGAGCTGGTTTCGCTTTTCCATTGCGCACTTTTCGGCCCCAAAGAGAGCGGTGACGAAGCGGTGACAAGCGGTGACAAGCGGTGACATGCTCGGCGGGCTGGAAATCGCCGCTTTTCCGGGCCGAAAGCGGAAAACTGACGCCCAGCCCCGTTTTCGACGAAACCTGCGGAATTTGATGTTTGGTGATCCCATTTGTAGTCCGGCCACGAAAATGGATTTTCGGATCGATTGTTTTGTTTTTTGCACCAAAACTGCTGGATGAGCGGTGACATCGTGGTGATAATCGTGGTGATGCGCCTGGCGGCTGGACGCGACGCGGTGACGCAGCCGGTGATGTTGTGACATGCTCGGCGGGCAACAGCCATGGCGAGATTACCTTTGAGGCGGGAAAACCGATGTCTGGGCCCAAATGGCGGAAAACCAGCGAACTTGGAGGCTCGGGCATCCCACTTGCAGTCCGACACGAAAAACGGACTCTTCGGACTCGACCGTTTTGAGCGCTTTTTGCACCAAAAACCGGAGCCGGATGGAGCGGTGACATCAGTGGTGACATCAGTGGTGACAAGCTCGGCGGGCTGACGGACCACCTGCTGTCGGACTCCGAGCCTGGACCTCGGCGGGCTGACGGCCGCGAAAACCCTGCGGAGAAGGAGCTCGGGAACTGGGCCCGATTTTACGCACTTTTGCACCCAAAAAGCGAGTGGTGACAAAGCGGTGACAAGCGGTGACGAGTTCAGCGGGCTGGAATTCGCAGGCTTTTCAGGGCAGAAAACGGAATTCGGAGCACGGCGAACGTCTGGAGCCGGTTTTCGGCGGAAAACGAGCGAACTTGGAGGCTCAGGCACCACTTTGGACGTCTGACACGAACAAACACGCTTTGCAGAGTTCACCGTTTTCAGCGCTTTTTGCACCAAAAACGGAGTGGTGACAAAGACCGGTGACATCGGAAAAACGTTCAGCAGGTTGAAGAATTTGGCTGTTTTGCAGGGTTTGGGGACCAAAAAACCAAAATTAATAGGATACTATAAGCCTATGTTCCTTACTACTACTTGCCCTCCCAGGTCTGTCAGCCGGAAGCGCAGGTGTTTCAGGGTGATGGGGCCCATGAAGCGTCATCGGAAAACCATGGTGCCCACGCCGCTCTTCAGCGTTATCTTGGACAGGATGTCTTTAAACAAAATATTTCTCTTAAAAAAAACCGCTAAAGCAAGCGCAACCGGCGCCAAGGCCTAGAGGCAGACCCCCGGGTAGTAAGGCCCAAGCCGCCAGAGCTGCCCCTGCCGAAGAGCAAAAAAATGATCGCCCACGGAGCCTGCTTACGAAATCGATCCGGCCCAAGAGGTGAGATTTCCCACAAAGGCACCCAAGGCCAAGGCACCCACGTCCAAGGTAGCGCCCAAGGCAGCGCCCAAGGCAGTTGCGAGGTACACAGAGAGGTACGGCTGCGGTCCGAGCCTGTAGAAGCGCCGTTCGAGCGAGCGCGCCATGCGTACGACCGGCTGGTATGAAAAGCACGATGATGTCCCCTGAACCTCGCAACGAGCCTCGATGCTCCGGTGGTTCTGAAAGACGTACCCAACAAGCTACGACCTGCAGCCGTTGCTGCTGAAGCGCCAGCGAGAGCTGGAGGAGGCGCGGGCCTTCAATAATTGGTACCCCAGCTGCGCTACGCGCGCAGGGGCGTCGAACGCGCAGCGGGCGAAGTTGCCGCGCATAACCCTTAAAGAGATGAGACGCTTCAGGCCCACGGCTTCAGCCAGCGCCCGCGCTTCGAGCAGGTGGTGGACTACCTGGAGCGGAATGAGCCGCTGCCCCTGGACCAGCCGGACCGCAAGGCCACCACGTTCATTACGAGCCACTTCTACTTGGACGACTTCGTGCAGTCCAGCAAGGACCCCAACCCGCAGCATCTGCAGCACACTCCCCTAAGGGTGATTTCAGAGGAAGGCTTCCGCACTCCCGCAAGCCAAGGCGGAAACCGCTTCGGCGAGGACGACCTTGCAGTGGAGGCTTTGGCTTGCGCTTTGGAGCAGCCGGCTCAGTAGGCACGTCCTGCTTCGGTTTGTTCTTGCTCCCAGGGGGCCTGCCCCGCCGTTTCGGTTCCGGTGCCTCCGGTGCACCTCCGCCTCTTGCGCCGCCTCGTGTTCGGTTGGCTCCATTTGATTTTTCGTGGTCAAGGCATAACACGAACGACAGACGACCCGCGAAGCCGGACGACGTTGCCGTCCAGGTCGGTCAGGCGGAAGCGCATGTCTGGGTCCGGGCCCCTGAGGGTTGCCCAGCACTCTGCTGGCGTTGGCCAGCTGGGCGCAGCGCAGGTAGACCTCGTTGTGCGCCATCCGGACAAACTCAAAGACCTGCTGCCCGCCGGAGACAAAGCTCGGGCCCAGCATGTGGTCCACGCTAAAGTCGGCGATAAGATCCTCTTCGAGGTACTCGATGATGCGGAGCCGGCAGTACAGGCGCTCGGCCTGGAGCAGCGCATCCTCGCGAGCCCGCGCGGGAGGTCGCTGGACCATCAGAGCGGACCGCAAGGCTGGCAACGTCCGCCTCCGCCCACACGGCGGGCTTCTCCAGGAGCCATGTCTGCACGCACCGGAAGGCCGCAGAGGAAGTCATCTCTTTGAGCAGCTGGCCTGCGCAGCGCGGCCGACGGAGCGCAGGCAGCAGCGGACCTTGCGGGCGCAGGAGCGGCGCAGCCTTCCGCTCCCAGCTTTTCCAGGACGCAGCTGAGTACGTCCGCCTAAGTGTGTTGCCCCGCCCAGGGCCACCACAGGCCGACTCGACGAGTAGAGCGCTTCCTGGACGAGATGTTGGGCGTGCGGAGCCTTTGGGTTCCTGGGGGCTTGGCAGAAGCCCTCGCACCCACAGCGGATTTTGTCAGGTTTTGTCAGGCAGGAATTTTGTCAGGAAGCGGGCTCTGCGGAAGCGGGCTCTGCCAGCTTTGGAGTTGTGTGTTGTCTTCTTTTGGGGGGCAACGGTGTTGAAAATTGGAAGCTGACAGACGCCACTTGACGACAATGTCAAGTGTACTTTGAATGCCTGAGAAATCTACCATGTGTATAGAAAACATCACCATTGCCATAATGTGTAATGTTTTCTTTAAACCCACAAATTACCTGGTTGATCCTGCCAGAGTCATACGCTTGTCTCAAAGACGGTCATCAAACACTTGGCCACAACCAGTGTGGACACGAGGGTCGACTTGTACAATTTCTTTGGCCCACTCTTTGCGCCGTCGTTGCCTCGCTTCCCCTCGCGCCGACGATGTCTGCCCCTGCGGGCGGAGCTAGGGATCGGCTCCGGGGGGAACAGAAGTAAGGAAAGAAGACCTATAGTATCATAATTATTGGGGATTTTTGGTCCCCAAACCCTGCAAAACAGCCAAATTCTTCAACCCGCTGAACGTTTTTCCGATGTCACCGGTCTTTGTCACTCCGTTTTTGGTGCAAAAAGCGCTGAAAACGGCGAACTCCGAAAAGTGCGTTTTTCGTGTCCGGCGTCAAAAGTGCTGCCCGGGCCTCCAAATTCGCTCGTTTTCCTCCGAAAACCGGCTCCAGGTGTTCGCCATGCTCCGAAATCCGTATTCTGCCTCGAAAAACCTGCGAATTCCAGCCCGCTGAGCTTGTCACCACCGAAGTCACCGGTCTCCAACACGTCAGCCCGCCGAGGCACAGCCCAGAGTCAGCCAGTGTCTGACGCGGCAGCCCGCCGAGGTGCTCCCAAGTAACACGTCAGCCTGCCGAGGTTCTTCCACGTAACGCGTCAGCCCGCTGAACTCGTCACCGCCGAAGTCACCGGTCTCTAACACGTCAGCCCGCCGAGGTGCCGGGGAGGAATCGAACCTGCGAAACGTCGCTCCGGAGAGCAACGCCCAAGCCATCTCACCATCGGCTCTCGTTACCTGTCCAAAACGGCGCTTTTTGGCCCAAAACAGTCTCACTGCGATGTCACCGCTTCGTCACCGCTCTCTTTGGGACCGAAAAGTGCGCAAAAAGGCTTGGAAAAGCGAGGCCGGCTCCGCGGCTTCGGTCTAAGAGCCGAACTTTTCTCCACCAAAGTCGGAAATCCGACCTCGCTCCAGGCCGAAGTCGGATTGGGGCCTGGTACGGGCCTGGTGCGGGCCCTGGCAATCCTGTGTCGGGCACAGGATTGCCCCAGTCAATCCTGCTGTGGCAACAGGATTGCTCCGCCCATTCCTGCGCCACACACAGGATTGCCCTGATGCAGCACCAGCAGCTCTGGCTTGGAGCTGTTCTTGCCCGAGCACAGCCTTGTGATGGAGCCGGCCCTGCTGTAGAGCTCCCAGGCTTCAGGCACGTCATTGATGCTTACGAGGAAGGGCAGGCCGCTTGCGAAGAGAGCGTCTCGGAGCTCCGAGTGGAAGGCCAGGTCATGCCCCCGCCTCCTCGCGCCATAGTAGTTCATGCTGCGGCCTGGGAAGATGTAGGGAGGATTGGCGTATATGGCTTGTCGGGGCGCCTGGTGGGGCAGAGCGCGCAGATAGCCCAGTGCGTCCTGGTGCCGCACGGTTACATTTGTCGGAGGCCGCTGCATACGCCGCACGCTGCTCAGCCCCAGCGGGCGCTGCTGTATGAAGGAGCCCCGCTTCCCCGAGAAGCTGTTGCGCAGCAGGACGTACGAGCAGGCAGCCCGGCGCCCGGCGCGGCCTCTCTGAGTGCCCGGCAGGAGGTGACTGAAGTAGAAGCGCCTGTCTACTTTGCGCCCCGCCAGGCGCAGCAAGGAGCGCAGGAAGACCGGCTCTCGTCTCAAGTAACAGCGGTGCAGGTTTGCGACGGGCTCAAAGGCGTCGACACCGCGCACTTCCAGGACCGGACGCCGGGCGGCGAGGTAGTACTCCAGCTTTCCAGAGCCGAAGAAGGGAGAGTGAAGCACAGTGACGTCCCCCAGCAGCCGGTCCACGTGAGGAGCTAACCAGGATTTACTTCCCATGTACTTCAGCTGCATGCCTGCCTTTTAGTCTCTGGGGACTATCATACGCAGCGGGACACGGCGCGCCGCCACGCAGGGCAGCGCGCTGTTCTCCGCGGCCCGGTCGTAGAAGAGAAAGAGGCGGGTGAAAGGCGCCTCCGGCTCGCACGCCAACAGCTCGCCCAGCAGGCGGATCAGCTGAGCGTGGCGCTCCTTCTTGGTGGTCCGCCGCGTCACGCCGGCGATCTTGAAGGCGTCCGGGTTGTAGCGCAGCACCAGCAGCTTGTGCCCGCTGCCGAGCGCCACGCTGGCGGCCATGTCGAAGTCCCTGCGCACGTCGCAGCTGGGGTCGTAGACCTTATGCTGCTCCTCGTCAACCTCCAGCAGGACGTAGCCCCACGGAGTCGGCAGGGCAAAGTCCGCGAAGGCGTGGGCCGTCTCCGACTCCAACCCGCAGCCGCGGAAGGGCAGGTAGTGCTGGTACTCAAAGGCGATCTGCGCGTCGCGGAGTGCTTGGTGCACCTCAAGCTCCTTACTCCTGGTCACTGCGCGCGGGTTGTCGCCGTGCCGCTTCTGCATGTGTTGTCTCAATCGGTAGGCCGCCCCAAATCGCTGCCCTTGCTTCGGACACCCCTCGATTTCACATACGAAGTTCTGGCAAAGCGAGCAATGACTTTTTTTTCGGTTATGCTCGCAGATACCAGCGCCACGGCATGTCTTGCACAATGTCCTTCTGACGTTGTGCGCGCAGAACGAGCTGCCATTGCACTCTCGACACTGGCTCTTGTACTTATCATGCGGGCAGAAAGCGCCGCCTCCGCACTCACGGCAGAAATACGGCAGGAAGCCGTGCGGACAGCCTGAGCACTCCTTACAGGATCTGACTCGCCTGTCATGACAGCAGTATGCTTGGGGCTTGCACACACGACATTCCGCGCGACGGGTGTCATGCTCGCACCACGCTCCTCCACCGCAGCCCAGCCTGCAGTTCGTAGGAGTAACGCCGTGCGGGCATTTCTTCGGCCGGCGCACAGGTACCATCGCTGAACACTCTTGGTGTGTTTTCTTACACACCACGGCAAGCGGCGACGCAAATGAACGCGCCAGAATAGAGGCAGCTGTGTAGCTGTGAGTTGTTTAAAACCCACAGGCGCCAGCCCGCCCGCCGCGGCAGAGACCACCGGAGGCCAGCAGGATGAACGCGCAGCCAGTCCAGCACTGGCAACGAATTTGACAAGTAACGCAAAGGAACGTCATGGGGAAGATCAAGGTATTCCCCACGCCAGAATACAGCAGCAAACAATCCTCGGACCCCGTGGTGCCCCTGGTCCCTTGCACAGGTATCTTCCTCGGGCCCAGCAAGTCCGGCAAAACCGTGGCGCTGATCAGCCTCATCCTGGAGCAGTATCGAGGCGTATTCGAGAAAATCTAAGTGTGAACATCGACGATGGCTGGATCCCCGTCAAAAAGTACATTGAGCAGGACCTGGGCGTGAACACGGAGAAAGAGCAGGCCTACTGGGAGGACTGGGACGAGGCGGCGCTGCGGGGCATCATCCAGAGGCAGCGCAAGATCACCGAGACATCCAAGAAGTGGGAGATGAAGAAGCTGTATCAGGTGCTGATCATCCTGGACGACCTAGCGGACATGCCGCAATTGCATAAACCAAACGGCGCCCTGGATACACTCTTCATCAGGGGCCGCCATATGCAGATCAGCACTTGGGTCAGCTCACAGAAGCTGAGACTAATCAGCGCAGCCGTGCGGGTCAATCAGCAATTCCTCTGCTGCTGGAGGCTGCGCAACCAGCACGAGCTGGACGCCGTCATCGAAGAGCTGAGCGCCCTGCTGCCGAAGGACAAGCT
Organism: Effrenium voratum; assembly: GCA_963377175.1. Lineage (NCBI taxonomy): Eukaryota > Dinophyceae > Suessiales > Symbiodiniaceae > Effrenium > Effrenium voratum. The sequence goes on from CAUJNA010001432.1 coordinate 21,384, forward strand.
GCGCAGGATCTACGAGCAGGCGACTCGGGACCCCTACAGCTTCCTCTTCGTGTACTATCTCAAGCCAAAGAATGAGATGTTCTACTTGCGCTTCGAAGAGCGTTTCGCATTGGAAAAAGAAGCCGATGGGAGCGGCGCTCAGCTTCCTGGGCCAGAAGCTGTTCGCTAGCTCCACACTGATCAGCGCACGATTTGAGAACATCTCCTGCTGCACCTCCGTCGCAGCCGTCCAGCCACCCATCGTTCGCCGAACGGGCGGCTTCCTTAGAAAAGGCATGACAACGATCTACGTGGACAGCCGCAAGAGGGTAGCCGGCTCAGACAGCGACTTTGAGGTAGACCCCTGCACCTGCAGAGCGACGCCAGGCTGGCTGTCTACAAGATCAGAATCGCGGACAGCTTTTTGTCGACTGATCGCCTACTGGGTGGACGCCGCGCTCGGCACGCTGAATTGGGCGCTCCTTCCGGAGGGCGCCTACACGGGCTCCCGGCTGGCAGCCTGGATCAGCTCCAACTTCGCTACTGCTACCTATAGCGAGACCACGAACAGCCTCAGCGTAGCCTACGACGGCAACCGCCTCATTCTGAACGATCTGGAGCTGCAGCAGCAGTTCCCTAACGTTGTGGACTACCCCACCTCGCCGGCCGCCTCGCCATCCAAGCCCTTCAGCATCGACCACATGCTTGGCCCCAGCTTCGTCTCCGGCGGGCAGCAGGTCTTCGAGTTCGTGCGCATGAATTGCTACAACGAGGTCTACCTGCGCTGCCCCCAGCTGGCCAACGCCAGCCGCGTGCTGGGCAATCTGGGGGACGACATCCTGTCCAAGATAACGCTGAAGAGCGGCGTGGGCACCATCGTGGAGACCGGCTCCGATGACGGGCACTTCATGGCCGTTAGGGGCCCCATCACCCTGAGACACCTGCGCTTCCGGCTGACAGACCTGGAAGGCCAAGTCGTTCGACTGCGGGGCTCGTCCTTGTCCTTCGTGCTGTTTTTGGATCACGTCTAATCCCCCGAAGGTCTTTAAAAAAAATATTTTCTATTAAAAAAAACCGATGAAGCAAGCGCAACCGGCGCCAAGGCCTAGAGGCAGACCTCCGGGTAGTAAAAACAAGCCCAAGCCGCCCGAGCTGCCCCTGCCGAAGAGCAAAAAAATGATCGACGACCTGGCAAGGAGAAAAAAAATGATCGACGACCTGCCCACGGAGCCGGCGTATGGACTCCCCTTTCCGTCCCAAGAGGGTGAGATTTCCCACAAAGCCCAAGACAGCTCCCAAGGCTGCACCCAAGGCAGCGCCCGCGGCCAAGGCAGCACCCGCGGCCAAGGCAGCGCCCAAGGCAGCGCCCGTGCCCAAGGCAGCACCCAAGGCAGCGCCCGTGCCCAAGGCAGCACCCAAGGCAGCGCCCAAGGCAGTTGCCGCGCCAGCTCCCAAGCCCAAGGCAGCTCCCAAGCCCAGGCTGCGCCCAAGGCAGCGCCCGTGCCCGAGCCGCAGTTAGAGCCCGAGGTACAGCCCGAGCCCCAGGTACAGCCCGAGCCCGAGGTACACAGAGAGGTACGGCCCGAGGAGGTACGGCCCGAGCGTGTAGAAGCGCCTTGTCCGAGCGAGCGCGCCATGCGCATGCTGGAGAGGCAGTCGGCCTACGACCGGCTGACGGCGGGAGCTAGCGTACTGGTGTAAAGAGCAAGATGATGTCCATCGAACCTCGCAACGAGCCGCAGATGCTCCGGTGGTTTCGAAAGACGTATCCGAGCTACGACCTGCAGCCGCTGCTGCTGAAGCGCCAACGAGAGCTGGAGGAGGCGAGGGCCTTCAACGCCTGGCTTGGCGAGCGCAGGCTGGCCCAAGAGGGGCAGCGGCACCTGGACGACGTGAGCCGGCTGACGGAGGCCGTGCACCGCCAGGTCCCTCAGCTGCGCTACGCGCGCGCCGAGCGCAGGGGCGTGGAACGCGCAGCGGGCGAAGTTGCCGCTTCCGAGTCCAGGCGCAGACCAATCACACGCCCCGCCCCTTCTCCTAGACCTGAACCCCGTGACTCTGCCTCAGTCCCAGCCGAACTCCCGGGCAAGCTCCCGCAGCTCGGGGCAGTCGCGCCAGAGCCGCCTGCCTCCGACATCGAGGCGGCCTAGACTCTCCTTCGCCGTACGAGCAAAAATGAGTGTTGCGCTACATGTAAAGAAGCATGGAGGTAGTCACAGCCGGAGCACAGGATGAGTTGATGCAGAGCCTGGACTACAAGCTGAAAACCAGCAACACCAACTACGTGACCGCACGCCACGACGTGCAGTATTTCCCCAGCTCGCTGAGCTCCTTCTCCCCCGCCACCTCGAGGGTCTGCCGCATTCCGCTGACAAGCGGCACCTCGTTCATCGACCCCGAGTCGATCAAGATCGCCTTCAGAGTCAGAAACACGGACGCCACCAACCCGCTGGCGCCTGCCACTCCGAACCCCGCCTGTTTCATCCAGAGGATCCAGGTCTTCGCCAACGGGCAGCGCTGCGATGACATTAACTACTACGGTCGCACCGTGGCCGTGCATGACCTGCTGAAGGGCCGCGAGTACAACCAGAACAAGGCCGTGGAGGGCTTCGACGAGGTGAATGACCCCCGGACGCCCCGCGCGGTGCACCAAAGCGGCCACGCGGACGTGCTGCTGCGCCCCACCATGGTGGGCATCCTGCGCTGCGGGAAGATGCTCCGGGCGTGGCGGAGCACAACGTCACCGTGGCGCGCGCCTTCACGAAACTCATGGGAGCGTTCGTGACTTTTTGGGACAACGACGCGGGCTCTAAGATCCACCTGCTGGCCAACCCGGGGCAGGACGTGGCCCCCATCGGTGCGGCCAGGCAGGAAGACAGTCTCCTGGAGTCGCAGATGCAGCTGGGCAGCCTGCAGTACCCGCACAACCCCATGAAGGGAGCCTCGGAGCACTTCCACTTCCTCTCGGTCCTTGCGGGGACCTACGATGACACGGTGCGCAACATCGACATCGACCGCGCTGGCTACCTGCGCCACAGCTTCATCGCGGGCTTCCCGACGGAGCGCGTGCCCAAGATGCCCCTCAGTGGCGTCAGCACCCGCTCGGGCGACCTGGCTCGGTTCACCTTCAAGGCGCTCGACGGCACGATGACGGACGTGGTCATCCACCTGATAGCCTATCAGCTGGTGACGCTCTCTGGCACGGGAGTCTCCGTGCTTGACTAGTAAGGGTCCATAGCTCAATTGGTAGAGGCTCTGCAGCTCCGAAGCCTGGAGACCGCAGGCTCGATTCCTCCCGGGCGCGGATCATTTTCGCAGGCGAGTGCCTTTGGGAATTCTTTTTTTCTTTGAGCCGAGAAGGATCATCGCTGAGAGACGGATCTTCCCGACCCCAGCCCGGTGAGCGCCTCTCCTGGGAGCAAGAAATCCCCGAGACGGATCTTATCGCCTCCAGCCCGGTGAGCGCCTCTCTTGGGAATAAATCCAAGTAGCAAGGATCCATAGCTCAATTGGAAGAGGTCCAAGACGGATCTTTCCCCGAGACGGATCTTCCCGACCCCAGCCCGGTGACCGCCTCTCCTTAGAGTAAGAATTAAAGCCCCTGCTCCAAGACGGATCTACCCGACCCCAGCCCGGTGAGCGCCTCCTTCTTCCTTAGGGCAAGAATTTAACATGGTCCGAGCACGGATCTTCCCGACCCCAGGCCGGTGAGCGCCTCTCCTTAGAGCAAGGAATTATTATCATTGGTCCGAGGACGGATATTCCCGACCCCCAGCCCGGCGAGCGCCTCTCCTTAGAGCAAGAATATATCATGGTCCGAGACGGATCTTCCAGCCCCCAGCCCGGTGAGCGCCTCTCCTTAGAGCAGAATATATCATGGTCCGAGACGGATCTTTCCCCGAGACGGATATTCCAGCCCCCAGCCCGGTGAGCGCCTCTCCTTAGAGCAAGAATATATCATGGTCCGAGACGGGGTCTTCCCGACCCCAGCCCGGTGAGCGCCTCTCCTTTGGAGCAAGAATATATCATGGTCCGAGACGGATCTTTCCCCGAGACGGATATTCCAGCCCCCAGCCCGGTGAGCGCCTCTCCTTAGAGCAAGAATATATCATGGTCCGAGACGGATCCCCCGAGACGGATATTCCAGCCCCCAGCCCGGTGAGCGCCTCTCCTTAGAGCAAGAATATGTCATGGTCCGAGACGGATCTTCCCGACCCCAGCCCGGTGAGCGCCTCTCCTTAGAGCAAGAATATATCATGGTCCGAGACGGATCTTCCAGCCTCTAGTTCGGTGAGCGCCTCTCCTTAGAGCAAGAATATATCATGGTCCGAGACAGATCTTCCAGCCCCCAGCCCGGTGAGCGCCTCTCCTTAGAGCAAGAATATATCATGGTTCCCGAGACGGATATTCCCGACAGCCCGGTGAGCGCCTCTCCTTAGAGCAAGAATATATCATGGTCCGAGACGGATCTTTCCCGAGACGGATATTCCAGCCCCCAGCCCGGTGAGCGCCTCTCCTTAGAGCAAGAATATATCATGGTCCGAGACGGATCTTCCAGCCCCCAGCCCGGTGAGCGCCTCTCCTTAGAGCAAGAATATATCATGGTCCGAGACGGATCTTTCCCCGAGACGGATATTCCAGCGCCCAGCCCGGTGAGCGCCTTTTCTTAGAGCAAGAATCTATCATGGTCCGAGACGGATCTTTCCCCGAGACGGATCTTCCCGACCCCAGCCCGGTGAGCGCCTCTCCTTAGAGCAAGAATATATCATGGTCCGAGACGGATCTTTCCCCGAGACGGATATTCCAGCCCCCAGCCCGGTGAGCGCCTCTCCTTAGAGCAAGAATATATCATGGTCCGAGACGGATCATTGTTGAGAGACGGATCATTGTTGAGAGACGGATCATTGTGGAGAGACGGATCATTGTGGAGAGACGGATCTTCCTGCTTTTTTGGCCTTGGAACTGGAGACAGGCACCAACCAATTTTCGGTTGATGCCCAGCGTAGAGTTCGGAACTGGAAACAGGCATGTCCCTTTTTTTTCCGAGTTGCCCGCGTGGAGTTCCGCGTAAAGTTCCGCAACCCTAAAAAAATCTTATAAGAAATGCCCCTCGCTTCAGTCCGGGAGCCGATCCGCAAGCTCTGCCGTGGCCGCGCTCGCAATCTCCTCGCACAGCGCCGTAGGAATGCTATAAAGCAGCTCGCGCGACTGCCCCCTGACCCTCTCACGCTGACCCCCCATGAGTCGAGGCCCCCCTTGAGCGCCCCTCAGATGCCTCCCGTCCTCCCACGCGTCGCACCGACTGCCGCTCCTGCACAGCCCTCGGCTCGGTCTCCAGCGCATGTTTGTCCACAGTCGGGTCTGCTTCCTGTACGGAGTCCCGTACATGCAGTAGGTGACGTCCACCCAGGGTAGGCGCTCCATGAACGGGCGGGTCTTCAGCAGCCCGGTGGCCGGATTCTCTATGACCCACATGAGCGGGTCGAAATGCTCCATGATCTCGAGGGCTCTGAGCACCACGGCTGTACTCCGTGCAGACCGGGCTGGCCCAGACCATGTCAAAGTGCCCCGGCGGAAACATAGTCTAGTCCCAGCTCCGGATGTCGCACAGGATCGTGGGCTCAAATTTCGACACGATGTCCAGGGAAACGACCTCCCACCCTGCCGCCTCGAAGGCTCTGCCAATCGACTTTGTGCCGCAAAACAGCTCCAGCAGTCTCGGCATGTTTAATAAACCAGCACAACAAAGCACGCACAGGCAAGGGCGCGGCTCAAGCAGTTTCGCATGCTCGGACCAATCTTTTTTTAATCGGGGACAGAAAAGGATGACGAGCCAGGCTAGCATGTGGAAGTTGGGCGAGGTGCGCTCCAATGCTAAGGGTGGCAAATTCTTGTGCTTGGAGCCGCTGTTTTGGCAGAGCGAAGCTTCGCTGGAAATCCCATGGGAGCCCAGGGCCTTCTCCGAGGGGCAGCGCCCCAGCGTGAGCTTTGCAACCGATGAGCGCGCGAGGCTCTTCTGGGAGCGGGCCGAGACCGATCTGGTCGAGCAGCTGGCGGCCGCATCCGAGCGCGTCTTCGACGCAAAGCTCACGCCCGAGGCTGTGCGCCAGCGGCTGCTGCCCTCTGTGAGGCAATCGCGCGGCGGCGATTGGATGCTGAAAGCCAAGCTGCCGGCCCACGCGCGCTTCTGGAACGCCGGCGGCACGTTTGCGGACCGCCCCGCCGAGCTGGCTCACTGCGCCGCGCGCGTTAGGCTGAGAGCTCGCAGCTTGTGGTTGATGAGCGGCATGTGCGGGTTGAGCCTTGAGGTCACAGATCTGCGTGTGGAGCCACCTTCTCGAGAGTGCCCGCTGTGATTTCTTCCGATGCCGCAGCCTTTTTTTCGCTCAGTAGAAAAATTCAGAATGGCCACCTACGTCCTGGAGCGCCGCGAGCAGCTGAGGCCTGTGCTGAAGGCCGCCGTTGATGCCGAGGCGCTGAAGCGGGGAGCCTCTCGGGAGGAGGTGAGCCGCCTGCACGATGAGCTCGCTCGGGGAGCGCCCGTGCTGGAGCGGCTGATTGCAGATGGGCTCGCTGGCAGGTTCCCGGCGGAGGAGGTCGACATCCTGGACTGGAAGGAGATGCTGAAGCGGGCGCAAGACCTGCAGCTTAAGCTTCGCAAGCGCTTGAACCAGCGCGCGGCCCGCAGCACACCCGCCATGGCCGAGGAGCGCCAGGAGGAGAGCTGGGTGCCTATGGAAGCGCTCCGCGAGAAGCGCGAGGCCGAGGCAGCGCCGGATTCGCACGCGCGATGTCGCGACGCTGGCCCAGATCGAGAGGGAGCTCTTCGAGGTGGAGGAGCAGCTCGTCAGCAAGAAGATCGCTGAGCGGCTGCCGGTCTCGCTGGCTGCCAAGAGCGCAACCCTCGCCGCCTTGGAGCGGCTTGAGAAGGCGCGCAAGGAGCTGGACGAGGCCTCCAGAGAGCTCCTCGCTGCGCTGAACCTGCAGGGCAGCGCCACCGACTCGCTGTGAGTGATCCGGGATAGAACAGAAGCCAGGACAGAACGCTACAGAAAAAAAGAAGCGCCCGTCCGACCGACTGAATATTTTATTATTTTTCTATAGAAAGCAATTTATTCAGCTCAAACCAATTCGCGCCATGACCTCCGAGCTGTCTGACCGCATCTGGGGCCGCCTGGGGCTCAGCGCCGTCCGGGCGGTGCCTCTGGAGGAGCCGCGCGCTCCTAGCGCCGAGGCCGCTGTGACAGAACTGCGCCCGCGTGGGGCCGCTTGGACCCGCCTGCGGCTGCGCCCTCTTCCTGGGCAGCAGGTCTTCACCATCGACGCCATGCGGCTGCTGGTGGACCGGCTCCAAGACCTGCTGGCGATTCGGCTGCCCTTCCTCGCAAGGTCAGCTTCCAGATCCTGCTGACGCGCCCGGCTGCGAACGATGAGGACGAGGACAGGGTGGAGCTCACGCACTACTTCCTCAGGCTGGCGCCGTGGATCGTGAGGCCCGCGTCTCCGTCGGCCCGCGCCGGAACCATGATGGCGGCCATCAGGACAAAGTTCGAGGTGGCGCTCGAACGCTCCCGCTTCCCCGAGTCCGACTGGACCGTCGTGGGCATCACGGCGGCGTATCTGCTGACCGCGCTCGCAGCAGCTGGCCGACATGCCCGCGCCCCCGCCGCCCAACGAGGCGGGAGGCTGCTGGAAGGAGCTGCCCGAGACCCTGGCCAAGAAGAAGGCCATCTGGAACCCTCGGAACGAGGACCACCGCTGCTTCATGTGGTGCGTCCTCGCCCACTGCCTGGGGGTCGACGAGCTCGACAAGCTCCAGCGGTCAAGGTCCTTCTTCTACCCCGAGCTGGCCGGCCGCCGAGGACCGCGCCCCCCGGGCTGGCAGCCCGCTCTGGCCGACGCTGGGGTGGACTTCTCTGGCCTGCCGACGGACCGCCCCGTGAACTTCGACGACATCGAGGCCTTCGAGCTCCGCAACGCCGGGCGGGTGGAGGTCTTCGTCTTCGTGTGGCAGCAAACCCTGTGGACGGACGGACTGGAGTACTACCACGTCCTCCAGCAGCGCGCCCCGAGCGGCACGGGCGTCGTCCGGCGCACCGTGCTGCTTCTCCTGCACAGCGGCCACTACAGCCTGATCCACAACTTCCAGGCGCTGGCCGGCAGGCAGGGGCTGACCCTGGGAGCCACGCCCACCAACACCGGCGGCTGCAGGGAGTACAAGTGCCCGAGGTGCATGGCCCGCTTCGCCACGAAGGCCTCGTGGCAGCGGCACCGCGCCACCCAGTGCTATCGAGAGATAGCCGAGCGCACTCGGAAAGTGCCGCTGCCCGGGCCCGAGAAGAGCCTGCTGCGCTACGGGGGCAAGGCCTCCGCAGAGCTCGCGCCCCTGACGTGCTACGCGGACCTCGAGGTCTACAGCACGCCCGCCCCGACGGTCCACGTAGCGCAGCAGCAGCCGGCGCGCCAGACCGTCGCGGCTTCTTCCTGCTACGTCGCCGTCGGGCGCTGCGGCTACGTGCCGCCCGAGGAGCTGAGGCTGAGGCTCACGCACCACGAGCGGGACAGCGACAAGTACCACGCAGTCCGCGCCATGCTGGACGACCTTCTCAAGCTGGCCGACCACTACCTCACCTGGAGACGCCGAACTCGGCCCGTCAGCATGACCCGGCGGGAGGAGCTGGAGCACAGGGCCGCCACTCACTGCAGGGAGTGCCTCGCGTCCTTCGAGACCGCCGAGAAGAAGCTCCACCACTGCCACGGCACCGGGCAGTATCTCGGGGCGCTGTGCCACTCCTGCAACATCGCGGCCCAGACGCCCAAGACCATCCCAGTGGTCTTTCACAACGGGGGCGGCTACGACTTCCACTTCCTGCTGCGCTACATCGCCACGATGGGCTCTCCCGTCAGCAGGGCGCCGCGCGAAGAGCTCGGCGAGGACAGCGACAACGAGGGCAGCGAGAGCGAGGCGGAAGGAAGCGGCAGCGAGCCCGAGAGGCCCATGCCCATGGCCAAGGCCGCGCCAAAGGCCAAGGCCAAGGCCAAGGCCGCGCCAAAGCCCCTCACCGGCTGGTGCGCCCTGCAGGCCGCGATCAAGCAGGGCGACTACAGCCACCTCTGCCTCCGAGTCCTCTGCAAGTCGGGCGAGAAGTGCCTGCAGATGAGCTGGGGCCCGCTGAGGTTCGTGGACAGCATGAACGTCTTCCCCACGAGCCTGGCCAGCATGATCGACGACCTCAGGGCCTGCACCCACAAGCAGCTGCCGGAGCTCTTCCCGCTGATGGCCTCGCGTCACCCCGAGCTGCAGCTGCGCACGCCGACGGACTCTCCGCCCCAAAGACGGCCTCTCAAACAGCGGCGGACGCACTGCGACCTGGAGCAGGCGTGGGACTGCATCCTGCGCAAGCTGCCCATGCCCTTCGAGCACTTCTGCGGCGCCGAGGCGTGGGAGATGCCCGCGGTGTGGGAGCAGCACCCGGCCAAGTTCGAGCGGGCCGTGGGCAAGAGCTCCGTGACGAACTTCGAGCTCCAGATCAACGACTCGGAGGGGTTCCTGGCCTTCGTGGAGACGCTCAAGACGGACCGCAGCAAGGCCTGCATGAGCGTGCCCACCCAAGTCGGCGCCCGCACGCTGCAGCTCTCCAAGCTCATGATGGAGAAGGCCTACTACCTCCACATGAGGAGGCTCTTCCCGAAGATGAGGCTGCTCTTCACGGACACCGACTCCGTGATGGTGCAGATCTTCGAGCTGCAGGACCCGCTCCACGCCATGGCCGAGGCGAACCTGAACGGCGCCGCCCTCTTCGACGTGGCCGGCAAGTCCAAGGACCCCGAGAGGGACCTGAGCGCGCTCTCTGCAGCGGCGCGCGCCAAGGCCATCGAGGTGATGGGCCAGCTGGGCAAGCTCGGCGACGAGACCTTCCCCGCCAGGATCCTGGAGTACGTGGGCCTGCGCTCCAAGATGTACAGCATCCTCACGGTCCAGCCCGACGGCGCGCGCAAGGAGAAGCGCAAGATCAAGGGCGTGCCGAAGAAGGCGGTGACCAACGTCCGGCATCTCGAGTACCGGGAGGTGCTGGAGGAAGGCAGCGAGCGCAGGGCGGCCTTCGCGCAGCTGCGCAGCCGCGCGCACGAGATCGCCGTGGAGACCGTCGAGAAGAAGTCGCTCTCGCCCTTCAACGACAAGGTCTACGGCCTCGACGCTCACAACTCGCGGCCGCTGGGGCACTGGCGCAACCTGGAGCAGCTGCGGATGCTGGGCGCTTACGCTCCGCCAGGCTCTGCGCCCTTCGACCTCGTGATGGAGTTCCTCGTGGGGCCCCCGCCTCTGGGGCCCGCTCCGACACTGCCGCTGCGGCTGAGCCGCTGCTGGGCGTAGACTGTCGGAACCTGAAAAAAAAGAAAGATCCCGAGCTCTCGTTTTCTCGCCTTCTCGCTTTCTCGATGATTTCGAACCGCCGCAGCTGCTCAAAGAGATGACTTCCTCAGCGGCCTTCCGGTGCGTGCAGGCATGGCTCCTGGAGAAGCCCGCTGCGTGGGCGGACGAGGACGCTCCCTGCATTGCGGCTGCTCTGATGGCCCAGCGGCCTCCCTGCGACATGCTACGCAAGCGGCCCCGCGAGGACGCGCTGCTCGAGGCAGAGCGCTCGCACCAGCGCGCTCGCATCGCGGGCCTCGATGAGAGCACCTCGATGAAATGCTGCGCTGTGGGGAGCTGGAGCGCGAGAACAGACATCTCCGCCGGCGGGTGGGCGGCCTCAACGATATCATCGACAGAGATCGCAAGCGAGCCAGGGAGCGCGTTGAAGAGCTGGAGCGCAGCAACAGAATTCTCCGCCTGCGGGTGGCGCAGCTCGGTGAGATCCTCGCGCAAGCGCACAGATGAGCGCGAGCAAAAAAAAAGATCCCGAGCTCTCGTTTTTTTCTCGCTTTCTCGATGATTTCGAACCGCCGCAGCTGCTCAAAGAGATGACTTCCTCTGCGGCCTTCCGGTGCGTGCAGGCAGCTCTGATGGTCCAGCGACCTCCCGCGCAGGCTCGCGAGGATGCGCTGCTCCAGGCCGAGCGCCTGTACTACCAGCTCCGCGTCGAGTACCTTGAAGAGGATCTCCTCACCGAAGCTGCGCGCAATGGGATTCTCAGCGGGATGCTGGAGCGCTGCTACGAACGCAGTGAGCGAGATCTAGCGAGGCTGCGGATGGCGCTGGAGCGGGCTGCTCGGCTTGAGGAAGAGAACAGAAATCTTCGCAGGCGAACGCACTGATGAGCTTGGGCTCGCATAAAGAAAAAAAGCCCGCCAAATCCTCGAATGGTCCCACATGCTCGATCAAAAAAAAACCCGCCCCAGCTGCTCTAAGCTATCATGACTTCCTCCAAGGCCTTCCGGTGCGTGCAGGCATGGCTCCTGGAGAAGCCCGCCGCGCAGGCGGACGCTCCCTGCCTTGCGGCTGCTCTGACGGCCCAGCGGCCTCCCAACAAGCGGCCTCGCGAGGATGCGCTGCTTAAGGCCGAGCGCTCGCACCAGCGCCGCCGCATCGAGCTCCTCAAGGAGCAGCTGCGCGCCGCGGACTTGGATGCCCGACGCCTCGCGAGAAAGCTCGAAGACACCGAGCCCGCAGCGGTAATCGCGGAAGAGGCGGGTCAAATCTTCACGGCTCTTCGCGCCCCGGCCACGCGCTCACAGCGGGCGCGGAAGAGGCGGGTCAAATCTTCACGGCTCTTCGCACCCCGGCCACGCGCTCGCAGCGGGCAGAGCTTGCCCTGGCTGGTTTGAGGCTGGCATCACATGGCGCGCGCGGTGGGGCGATGACGACGACGAGGGCCCCCAACCCGACGCTGAGGAGCTCATCAGTGAGTGGCAGGCGGAGCTGTCGGAGACGTTGTAGAGACGTAGAGGCACACGTAGAGGCACTGTCAAAAAGGAGGTGGGAGCCTGGGGCCTCTCTGTAGCCTCCGCTGGCGGGATTGCACCTCCAACCCCCGCGGTTTGGGAGCTGAGTTTTTGGGGACTTTTCGGAGATCCCTGTGCACCACCTTTTCCGGCCACCCCTCCAAGCCAAACCTCGCCCCCATCTCCCCGCTCTCGGCGGAGACAACCCTGTATACCTTTTCGCTCCAGGCTATCTCGTTGACCCTGTAGGAGCCCCTGCTTTCGATCGGCTTAACCCTGATCCGAACCATATCCCCGACCTTGATTTCCGGGCGGGTCACCTTGTGCTTGGCCCTGCGCTCGATGTTGCGCAGAGCAATCTCTGCCATTTCGGGGTCAGAGTAGGCGAGGTTCGGCGCCACCTGCGTGGTAGCGTGCTTCCTTCCGTTGATTTGGCTCAAGATGTCGGCCAGCATGAGGTGCCACTGCCCCCGCCGGCCCGCTCCGGCTGCTATGCGGCGCAACATGGCCTCCTTGATGGTGCGGATGGTGCGCTCCGCGAAGTAGGCGTGGCCCCTGGTCACCTGCTTCTCGATGTCCCAGAAATCCATCAGCTCCTTGAACTCCCTCTTGAACTCGGAGCCGTCGTCGGAGTACACGTTGGCCGGCACCCCCAGGGCTTGGAAGACCTTCTTCATGCCCGCCGCGGTGGTGCTCGCAAGACGGTCCTTCAGCGGCTCCGCGGCCACTTTCTTGGTGAGCGCGTCGATGGCCACCAGCATGAAGGGGTAGGGCTTGCCGCCGAAGGCCCTCATGTCGGCCAGGTCCACCTGCAGCTGGTTCATGGGCTCCAGAGGCACGAAGCTGTTGTAGCCTCTCTGCGGCCGGTCCTGGTTCACCCGGAGGCCGTCCAGAAACGCCTTCACCTCCCCTCTGGAGATGCTGGGGTCGCGCACCTGGGCCTGCTGCAGCGTCTGCGCTATGCTGCCGAAACCGGTGCGGGGATCCTCGTAGACGGCCTTGATGGTTCGCCTGCGGGCGTCGGCCATGTTTCTTATGGCTTCTTCGGCTTCTTCGGTCCCCGCTGGGCCTGCCAGGCTTCCACCTCGTCCAGCCGGGCCTGGAAGCCCTTGCACACCCCCCAGAGCACGCTGGTGAGGTGAGAGTAGTCGAGGGTGACCATCTCCGTGCCGTCGCTCCACCTCGCGGTGCCCGTCAGGTTCTTCCACTTCGCTCCTGCGAAGTCGTTTGACGCGAAGCCCAGCCTCAGGTCCTCGTTCATGTCCGGGCGCTTGTACTGCTTGGCCTCCACGGAGTCGAAGAGCTGCTGGAGCTCCGCCACGTCGGCCTCGGCCATCTCCGTCTTCACCCTGCTGTCCGACAAATTCGTGAAGCTCGTGTTGCAGACCACGTTGCCCGTGTTGCCCGCGATCACGAGGCAGCCGGGGTTCCTCTGGTTCGTGGTCAAGGACAGCTGCGTCGAGAGGCTCTTCGTCTGCACCAGCGCCTCATCGTTGATCATGATGAGCTCGCACTGGTGCGTCCCGCCGTCCCGCTCCAGGAAGACCCTGGCGCTCTGGTTGCCCAGGAGCCGCAGCTCCGGGCCGCTGTCGGAGGCCGCGCTGTTGTTGGACACTTGCAGCTTGCTCCAGCCCGCCCAGTTCTCGTCACCGCTTCGTCACCGCTCACTTTTGGGCCGAAAAAGCGGCCCAGTTCCCGAGTTCCTGTGTCCACGCGAGCCAGGCGCTCCTCACGAGCAGTGAAAAATAGTCACCCCCGCTCGAAACGCTATTTGCAACACACAAGATTAGAAACCCGGCCGGCCTCACTAAGGCGCAACACCTGCATCTCAACCGCCAGGTCTCCGTCTAGAGGTCTGCAAGCGACCACCTGCGCGGCGCTGGCCTGCGCGCGGTGACCTTTGGCTGCCTGATGAAAAGCCGTGTCGGCCCGCGTGCGATCCTCCTTCCAACCTTGGTTCCAACCCCAACATCGCGTAGCCAGCAGCCAATGCTCCGTCTGCGCGGGATGCTTGTTCCCGCTGTGGATTATGTGGCCGTCAAATGGCAGCGAAACGAAAGGGCCGTCCGTGTCTGGAATTGGCTTGGTCAACTGCATCACTTGGAGGGCTTTGTCGGTGACCAGCTTGTCCTCCTTCAGAAGGTACACCCAGCCATACGGGGCGTCGACCCAGCCAGGCACTAACTTGTTCAGTTGGGCACCCTTCTTCAGTGTGTCTGGTAAAACTGCCTGCAGAAAGTAAGGTACGCCTTGCCTTTCGCCTTGCTTGCAAGCTCGGATTGCGGAGTCATCATGGCCTCTCCCAGCACCCGAGCCAGCAGCGGGTGCCGCGGGGAGCAAATGATCAAGCCCTGAAAGACGTCACCATGAATGGAGGACACTGAGCGCCTGCCCGGGCTTCGCCCTGGCGGCCCAGCTCATGCTGCATGCAAGCGTTTTGTAGCTCGAGAAGCCAGCTCCAGAGCGGCTGAAGCAATCCGCATTTGAAGTCCAGGTATACTCCACCGCGGCGGTACATATGCAGGTAGCGCCAAACATCGGCGCGGTGGCACGGCTTGATGTATTCTCGAAAAAGATTCACACATTGCGTAGAGGCAAAGTTGCAAAACTCTGCATACTGCTGGCCATCGTCGACAAAAGTTCGAGCGAACTCTCTCGCGAAGTAGCCGGCGTGCCTGCGCACCCGATGATCCTCCCGACAGTACGTCTGCACCAGCCGTCGCGGCAGCCACCACAAGGGAATCTTTTTCTCATCGCGCCTCCACGCCCACAGGCTCGTTTCGCTGCAGGCATTCGCCCAGCCGCTGGCGATCTGCAACAACGTCCTCATGTCCACGGCGCCCTGCTCCCAGTGACGCAAAAGCTGCAGCTCCGAGCACAAGTTCACCAAACTTCTCCGACGCATAGCCGTGCACTTGTCTCCGGTCTTCGGAACGTTGTTCCACCCACAGCAGATGACGACCGCCAGGTCGCAGTCCACCACGTCGTCCTCTGCGCACGTCGTGCCCGGTCCCACAGCCAACTTCGCCGCCTCCTCGATCACGTGGCAATAAACTCGGCGCTGTCGATCCTTGTCGCCACAGAAGTGCAGGCCACGCCGATAGAACGGCTCGCTGTCCTGCCACCAGCTGTCCTGCATGTCTAAAATGGTCTTGCTCCTCTCGCAAGCGCCAACTGCTGCGATGTTTATGCAGGTCGCCATAGATCGCAGTGCCTTCCGGCACGCTTCCGCGTGCCGCCACAATGCTCACCGCCAGCCTCTGAGCTAGAAAACCTGTCACATCCGGGAATCCGAGGCGCGTGGCAATCTGCCTCCAGCCGCACACGAGCTGCTTGGCCACGCTCGGAAGCGTCTCGCCAGCGCAACAGGAGCCGGTCACCAGAGACCCACCGCAGCACCAGACGACACAGCGACGCCTGCTCGAAGAATCCACAAGCTGCACGCCGCACTTGTCACCGAAGCCCACCGCTGTGCTGTCAGCCAAGGATAAGATGGGCGCGCACTCAGGCCGACAAAAACTACGCCGAGTCAGCCAAACTGGCAGGGCTCGAACCTGAGCGGGCCAGACACAGCACACGCATGCAATCAAAAAGCCGGACACTCAACTCCACGAAAGCTGCGATCCCCGCCCTTGGTGGAAACCAGTGGGCTCGGTCTTTCGACTTCGACTGCCGCTTCACTTGCACCGGCACTTGCGATGGCCACAGCCAACCAGAGCTGGTCACTCTCGAGCAGCCGCGCTTGCCTTTACAACAAAAACTACCCGCCGCTCGCCAAAACAATACAAGAAAACACACAGTCTACAAGTCCCGGCCTTCGGCCTGGGCGCAACCCGGCCTTCGGCCTGGGCGCACGCCTACTCCCGCCTGCTGCGTAACACATCTGGTCCAAACCGAATGCAGCTGAGTGCGGCACATGTGACATCAATCCCTTGCAATCGAAGACCTGAAGAAACTGAAATAACGAAACATGTGGACAGACATCTGATGCAAACCGAAGGCAGCTGAGTGCGGCACATGTGACATCAACCCCTTGCAATCGAAGATCCAAGAAACTGGAATTACGAAACATTTTGAAACACGTTTGCTCCAAACCGAATGCAGCTGAGCGTGGCACATGTGACATCAATCCCTTGCAATCGAAGACCTCAAGAAACTGAAATTACGAAACATTTTGAAACACATCTGGTCCAAACCGAATGCAGCTGAGTGCGGCACATGTCGCTTCCATCCCGTGCAATGGAAGACCGCAAAAACTGGAATTACGAAACATTTTGAAACACATCTGGTCCAAACCGAATGCAGTTGAGTGTGACACTCGTCACAAATGCAACCTGCTGGCTGGCTGCATCCTGCTGGCCGGTTGCATCCACAGACGATGGTCAAGTTGACTTGCAGAAGCCCTGCCTCGACGGGTCTTCTCGACAGGCTCGATGTCCAGTCTGATCTGGCCTTCGACCTGATCTGCCTTGTGGATCTTTCTCTGCACCTCCAACTTCAAAACTGCCAGGCTTTCCCCGAACAAAGATCCCAACCAATGCCACTGCGCCGCGTGAAACTCTTTGGTCTCAGAAAGAAATTTGGCAGCATCCTCCAGCTCCCAAACAAGTACATCCCGGTCCGGATGCACAGGAGCCGCGCACTCAGTAGCTGCTGGCAACGTAGATGGCAACAAGGTTGCGTCCGGGTCAACGAACTGCCTCTCCAAATTGCATCGGATGCGCAGCAAGCAGTTTGACAAACCAAGCCAGAACTTCGTGGGGCTTCCCATCCAAATTGCTCGCCTGGTAGTACCGCACGCAGTTTCTCACCAGCTCCACCTCGCCACCGCCAAGCCGCCGTTGCTCGTCCTTGTCCGGGCGAGACGCCTTCAAGGCCAGGGCGACGGCGCACGCTTCATCCACACACGTGTTCGTGGCCCAGAAAAGGCTTGTACATGTAGAGGACAAGTATATATATGGAAAAAACCCACACAGCTGCGGCAAGCACGCAGGCGTTTGTGGCACACAACTTGGAGTTCGTGTAGCGCAAGTACAAGCCTCACAGTACAAAAGATGCATGCGGCGCAAGTGTCCTGCGTGCAATCCAATGGCTGGACTTGCCTTTCGCCTTGCTTGCAAGCTCGGATTGCCGAGTCACCATGGCCTCTCCCAGCACCTGAGCCAGCAGCGCGTGCCGCGGGGAGCAAATGATCAAGCCCTGAAACACGTATTCGTGGTTGAATGTGCGCAAGGACGATGGAGGACACTGAGCGCCTGCCCGGGCTTCGCCCTGGCGGCCCAGCTCATGCTGCATGCAAGCGTTTTGTAGCTCGAGAAGCCACCTCCAGAGCGGCTGAAGCAATCCGCACTTGAAGTCCAGGTATACTCCCGCGGCGGTACATATGCAGGTAGCGCCAGATCGAACTCTCTCGCGAAGTAGCCGGCGTGCCTGCGCACCCGATGATCCTCCCGACAGTACGTCTGCACCAGCCGTCGCGGCAGCCACCACAAGGGAATCTTTTTCTCATCGTGCCTCCGTGCCCACAGGCTCGTTTCGCTGCAGGCATGCGCCCAGCCGCTGGCGATCTGCAACAACGTCCTCATGTCCACGGCATCCTGCTTCCAGCTCGCTTGGATCTGCAGCACGGTCTTCGACATTTCTCACAGAGGCGGCAAGCCTGTCTTCATAGAAAAGCCCAACATCCTACCTCTGGCTTTTTAGCATCTGGAGAATGGTCTCGGCGACCAAAAAAGCTAGACTTGAGCCGTCATCAGCCACGCATCACTTCAGCTCGCACCACCAATAAAACGCCAAGCATGCAACTCACACCTCGCTTTTTGCTTTGGCGAAAGGAGACAACACAAGCTCGCCGCCGCAGCCCGCGACCTGCTGGCTATCGCCCTCTGGGCGAACAGCCCAGCGCCGCTGCAAAAACCCCTGGGGGCAAGATAAATTGTAATCCTAGAATGATGCAGGGGATTTATGTCAACCCACCTGCCAACACAAAGGCGCTCACATTTACAGCTTCAACTCTTCGTGATGTTGGTGCGGTGTGTTGCAGGGCGCCACTGGCCAGGTGTGACATTTGTCACGAGACCATGCACGAGACCTTGACGTTTGCGCATGCCTCCCCACAATCTGCAGTCGGCTACTGCATTGAAGGTGTTGTCGTAGTCTTGGCTGAGTTCCCTCCTGGGTAGACCGGCCTCCCCGTTCTTTCGCCGGCATGCCTGGAAGAGGTCGTACTCGCGACCGTTCCGTCCTGGGTGGGCGGGATTAACGAGACGAAGAACTGATTCCTGCGGGCGCCCAGCCTTCGACTTGGCTCCCAGTCTTCACAAGATGCCAGCGGTCTGCAGTACGCAGGAGGCTCATACTGCTGGCCCCCACACGCGGCCAGTCTCCACAGCTGCCAGAGTAGCACGCATCGCCGAGAAGTTTCCGCCGACGCCCGGCCTTCGACAGTCTTCACAATATGCCACCGGTCTGCGGGCTCATAGCGCTCGCCCCCCCCCACGCAGCCACTCTCCACACTTGCCGGAGCAGCGCGCATCGACAAGAGGCAAAAGGCAGCTTCCGGATTCGCACGTCCCCATCACTTCGCAAACTGCTGTCCGACTCCCGGAGAAGTTCCATGAGGTCGCAGCCGATTCTGCCTCGTCGGAACGCAAATACATGCTGCAAGCTCAGCTCACAACTCAACTTCCAACGACCGCAAATCCCACAAATCATGAGAAGCAGTGAGATACAAGTTTTGACTGCGCAGGTCGCTTCACTTGCGTTAGCACATTCACTGGGCGTTAGCCAGGACCAAGGCTGGTCAGTCTCAGGCGACCGCACTCCACTTCAGAACAAGCTGCCAGATCCCGGCCTTCGACCTGGATTGCCAACTAGCCACGCCCAAGAATACTGTCGCGCAGCCAGGCAGCTGCCAGCCGCGCTTCTCCGCGCCGCTGGTGCGGCTGCTGCTTCGGCCTTGCGCCGAGCCTGACCTTGCGCTCCATGAGCTCAGCCTCCAGCCTGTCCAGCTCTTCCCACTCTTGATCAGCGCCGCCTGTCTCTCGACATAAGTCCTCCGTCTTCACCGACGGCGGCACGCTTGCGGCTCTTGTCCTGCCGGGACGCTGGTGCCCGGTCTCACGCAGTAGTCCAGCCCTCCTCCGCTTGCCTGAAGCTGTCGCCCCTTCACTTCCATAATCTTGCCCGTCACAATCTTCTCCGCGCAGTCCTCTGGGCTCACTACATCCTGCAATTCCGCGAGCGCCGTCTCAAGAATCTTGGCAGCGATGCCTAGAGCTCGACGCTGTCCGTGCCCCGCGGCCTTCGTCACATAGCTCGTCCTCAGGGCACATCTCTGGCAGGTCATCCACGCAGCATGCTGGTTGCCGTGCGCCCGCGTGACATGCTTCCGGAAGCACGGCCATCCCTCGCATCGAGGATGCCAGCAGCGAGCTCCGGCATCCAGCTTCACAGCACAAAGGACTCTGACACACAGCCTCAGCCCCGGGAAGAAGATGACGGTGGACCACACTGCCCGCGAAGACGAGAATGCACAGCAGCCTAGCTTCTCCACGCGCACGCCCAATCCCTAAGCCCTAGACGGCCCTAACACAAACTTGCGAGCCCCACATTTTGCATTACACTCACCTCATGCCAACTCTCTCTCCGACGACAACCAGCTACACAATTCTGCCTGCAGTAGCTCACTTTTTGCTCGGCAGCTCTCCTCATGCCCAACTGCTGCACCTTAGGCTTCGCCACAGGCCAAGCCACCTACTCCCACGCCGCGAGGTCAGGAGACGTAAAAAAAGTCCGTGGTCACATGCTCTTGGCCACCATACGGGAACCAGCAGCGTCCGTCCTTGGCTTTTTCCTGGGATTCTGCCAAAGTAGGAGTTAGCCACCGCGCGCCACAGGTCTCCGTGCTTGTCGAGCTGCTTTCCCTGCGGCGCTGCGCCATCCACAGTGCGAGACAAGCTCTGGCCGCGCATAATCTCAGAAGTCTTTGGTGTAGCGCTCCTTGCCGGCATACGAGTACCAACACCTATCACCGCGAGCCTTTCCGGGGATCTTGCCTTCCTGACGCGGGCTATGGCGCACCAATAGGAACCGGCGTCGCCTTGATAGCCTTGCGGGCGGACCATGCCCGCAGCAGCGGAGCAGCACTCGGACACAGCAGCGGCCCTCAGACTGCGGCGCGGCCATCTGCTCTGCGCCGCGCGACCTGCCCTGCCGCTGCCGCCTCTGCGCCGCCTCCACTTCTCTGCGAGCCGACGGCTCGTCCAACAGCCTCTTGCGAATCGAAGCTTCCTCCTGAGCCCGGCCAAGCCTGCCGCGCCGCTGCTGGCAGGAGTCTACTCCTGGCTCTGCCTTGTCACAAGTCTGCGAGCCAAGATCAATCCACTCACTACAGTCCGTGCTGCGACTGCGCGCCGAGTCACAGACCTTTCGCTGACAGGCATCACTACCAAGCAAAGCTGAAGCACAGTCCATAGCTGAGCCAACCCACGCAGTCCATAACTCAGGCAGTCGAAGATGCCAAGACAAACAAATGACACACGCGCACTGCAAGCCTGTTTTTCTTCCTTGGTCTCACAAGCATGACTCTCTGGCTAAAGGTGCTGATGCTCAATTCCAATCTCGCGAATTGCGAGCGAGCAGCCTGCTTGGCTCAATTCCGCCTGCGTCCTAGGCCACTCTCCGGACTTCGTCCTGACACAAGTCTAAGCCTCTCTCCGGACTAAGCCTCTCTCCGGACTTCGTCCTGAGACTCCTGCGACGACATGCAGGGAAACCTGAGCTGGCACCATCTCTCCAACCCTGCGCCAGCTGCGGGCGACTCTGCTGACCGCCAAGTAGTGGTCGCCAAGCCATGGCTGCAAAACTCCGCCAAGTCCACGAGGTAGACGTAGCCGTACGCCTTGCTGATGTGCCAGCCTGGGCTCAGCCTGTGAGGGTCAAACCTGCAAATCTCACTGCAGGCGATCGCGGAGGCTGCGCCCAACGCCAGCTCCTGACGTCGCCGGGTGGATCACGTGGTGTGCCAGCTCGGCCATCAATGGGTGGCGCGGGGCACACACTATCAGCCCCTCTGCCTGGAAGCGGGCGAGATCCGTTGACGGCGGGTAGTGTGCCACCAAAAAGGGCGGATTACACACGCCGCCTGTGGCAGCACCCCAGTCCTCGAATTTCTCTCCTGTTGCTCGCTCCCAGCAGGCCCACTGCATCTGAATCCCGAGCTCGTGCTGCTTGTCCCGGAGCCAAAGACCCAGCTCTACTCCAAGGCTCTGGCTGCCAGACACGTAAACTCCCCCGCTGCGGTACAACTCCATGTATCGCCGCAGCGCAGCGCACCCGGCTCCTGGCGTGCTGCTCTGAGGCTGGAGATGGGAAGCCTCCACTGCAGGAACTGCCACTGCTCTTCCTCGCCTGCGAACTCCCGGTAGAATCCAGGGCAGAAGATCTCCGCCGAGCAGCCGCAATCTTGGATCACGCGCCTCGAGCAGCACGCGAGCTGCGACCATAGGTTGGTGGCCATCTTCCTGTCAGCCGCGCCAGCATCCACACACGGGCCTGGCACCAAGTTCCACCCCGCGCGCACGAGGATGTAAAGCTCCGCGGACGCGGGCTCGCAGTCTCGGGCCACTCGCTCCATCAGGTCGTTGAAAATCTCCTTTTTGCGCTCCATGGAACCCCAGAAATGCAAGCCACTGCCGATGCCGAGCGGGGTGAACAAAGGCATGCCGTCCTTCTCAAACCAGGCTTTCTCCATGGGCCTGATGGTGGAGCTGGACATCGGGCCTGATGTAAAGGGGTAAACTTGCCCTCTTGGTCGACACGCACAGCGTCACGCGCAGGGACCACGCTCAGCCCAACGCGCTTGCGCAAGAGCTCATCACGGCATTTCATCTGGTAGTACGAGTCGGCGATGCCAGCCCAGGTGCAGAGAAGCTTCTTCAAGATAGACATATGCCTGTTGCCTTTGGAGGCATGAATCAAACTCGCGCCAAGGCTGACAATCACCACATGCTTTGTTTCGCTGGACGACATCTTCACCACATTGGAGCCTGGCAAAAGCACCTTTTTGTAGCTCCACTGCGCGGGAGGCTCGCGCACGCGGGCGGCTTTAGCCCGGATGACTTCCAAAGAACATGCCCTAGCAAAGCTCAAAGTCTCCGGCACAAGCCTGAGGGCTCCGTGTGTGCAGTAGCAGTACTGGTTGGCAGAATTCCTCGCACGGCTCGCACACTCGCTGGCCGCTCACCTAGGCGAATCGCCTCTTATCGCGGTCAAATGGGGGCACAGGGTCGATCCAGTCCAGCTCCGCGCGGACGTCGTCACACATGCGATGAAACTCCACGCGGTCCTGCGTTTTCCGGGCTGAACCAGAGCACAGCGAGCGTCTGGAGCCTGATTTCGACCGAAA
Source organism: Effrenium voratum (assembly GCA_963377175.1). NCBI lineage: Eukaryota > Dinophyceae > Suessiales > Symbiodiniaceae > Effrenium > Effrenium voratum. The sequence goes on from CAUJNA010001432.1 coordinate 43,657, forward strand.
ACGAGCGAATCTGGAGGCTTAGGCACCACACTTGCCGTCTGACACGAAAAAACGAACTTTTCGGAGTTGGCCGTTTTGAGCGCTTTTTGCACCAAAAATGGAGCGGTGACGAGGACCGGTGACATCGGAAAAACGTTCAGCTGGATGGAGAATTTGGCTGTTTTGCAGGGTTTTGGGACCAAAAATCCCAAATTAATTGGTTACTATAAGCCTATGTTCCTTACTACTGTAGCGACAAGTGGTGACAAGCTCAGCGGGATGGAACTTGCCAGCTTTTCCGGGCAAAACGGAAATCGAGAGCAGCGTGCGCGTCTGGAGCCTGTTTTCGGCCGAAACCGAGCAAATCTAGAGGCTGAGGCACCTTGCTTGCCGTCTGACAGGAAAAAACGAGCTTTTCGGGAATCCGGGAAGTTGGCCGTTTTGAGCACTTTTTCGACCCAAAAACGGAGCGGTGACAAAGACCGGTGACATCGGAAAAACGTTCAGCAGGATGGAGAATTTGGCTGTTTTGCAGGGTTTTTCGACCCAAAAACGAAAATAATTAGGGTAGTATAAGCCTATGTTCCTTACTACTCTAAACGTCAAAAACGACGAAGAGTGGCACCGGTTTTTTTTTTTTTGTCATTTTTTGAGCGCTGCCACTTTGTAGCCAAAAACGGCGTTGAGTGGCAGCGGGATTTTTTGGAGATTTTGCTGGTTTCTTGGCGCTGCAAAAACTGGGCATTAACTGTCCTCAAAAGGAACATTTTTTTTGGATTTAGTCAAGCGCCGAGAGACGCCCGTGCCGGAGAGCGTCACCAGCTGGTAGGCCACCAGGTGGATGAACAGGTCCGTCATCGTGCCGTCCAGTCCCTTGAAGGTGAACCAAGCAAGGTTGCCCGAGCGGGTGCTGACACCACTCAGGGGCATCTTGGGCACGCGCTCGGTCGGAAAGCCGGCAATGAAGCTGTGGCGCAGGTGGTGTCGTCGTACGTCCCCGCACCTGAGACCCACTAAGCCACAAATTAGACTCAACATTCTGCGCAAAAGATGCAACGTGTTGCTGGATGCCCTCGATGCTTTCTTGCTGGTACATTTGATTGCGCCGACGTTTTTGCCCAAAGTGGCTTGCGCAAGTTTCCTTCCCCACATCTGCCAGCAGAGTTCTGGCCTTGCGGGTCTGAGTATTGAGTCTCTCGCACATAGACTTGGGGCTGCAGGCGCCACTCAGACTTTGCCCGGAGTCTGCAGCTTGCTGACGAGCCCAGTTGTGCAATTGCTCAAGCTGTACTTCAATATCGACTTGACACATGCCAAAAGGTGCCCAGTCGGTTGCGGCAGCTTACAACACATAATGTGGGAGGATGGAGTACCGTTGCATATACGCAGGATTGGAAACACCATGGTTGCCTCCAGGAACCAGGGGACGCATGCGCAGTCTCGCTTAATTATGCAATTCTCTCTACTCAGGGTCTTTCTGGGCAGCCATTCTTTCCCTACAGGCTGGGAGCTCTTACAGGAGGACGTTATCCTGCCCAGCCGTCTCGTTGGCTGCAAAGTTCTTCTGCGTGGTCAGCCAGTGTAATTTTGTCATCGCGGACTACTGGATCAGGCACGAAGACGAGAAGTCTTGGAATCGTCACCATGTTAAGGCAAGAAAGGATTCGTCGGGTGACGACTCCGAGGGGGGCCCTGTTATCTACCGTGACAGCCGTGATGTCTACGTGAGTGGCCAGACTCTTCGACAAGGGTTTTAAAGAGGCGCTGCCCCATCTCGAAAGAGTCAAGGCTGATTTTTGGGTGGTCTGACAAAAGGCTCTGGGAGACCTCAACGGATGACACCATCCTGTTCGCTTGTACGCGGCTTCCCTTCACAGCACAGAAGCATCCCGGCGGTGGGATTCTGCCTCTCGGATTACCATAAAGGTCTGCTGTTGGTCTTGCTTCTCCTGGAGTTCTTTGGCAAGGCCGTCCCCGTATCTGGACATGTAGTCTTTGTCTAGGTTTGTTTCTTCGTGTCGTGTATTCCTCCCACACACCAACCTGAGTCTTTGCGAGGCACGGTGGGGTGGACAGGATCCCTCTACCCTTTCTCCCACACGTGAATGGCACGCGAAGGATCTGTGTATGACGATTCTCCTCTGCTTGCTCATGTGGCCCTTTCGTCAAAAAATCCTGGTGTTCTGGTTGTTTTCATTCACCGTGAAGTCAACTGTCTGGACATCCTGCCTCTTGTATTGACTTCAGATGATGGGTGTGTGTGTTTTGTTCACGTGTTGTTTCCTATCAAACGGCAAATGCCGTTTGGCTCAAGTTTTGCCTCGCAGCAAGTAGGTTCAGGATCCGCGTTGCAGGCGCCATAGACTGGCAGCTTCCCGTATCCTCAAGTCCGCGGACGCCTGGGTGCAGGTAGCTGGTGGTTGTGCTGTTCTACTTGGGCTTGGTTAATTTCAACCCATTTTCCATTCACTCCCAACTCCATTTGTTTGTCAACTGTCACGTCTTCGACCTGGTCATCGCCACTGCCTCACTGATCTTTGGGATCGGGTTCTGTGGGTTCTTTGATTGCCTGAACTATATCTTCCTTGCCCAAAACCGAAGATTTGTTTGACACAGCATTTGCAAGCGATATTTTTTCATTTTGTCAGATCGGTGCATGGAAGATGCAGGACCCGTCACCAGTGCCAAGAGCAGAAACTGTTTTGGATATTGTTTTCGTAAGATCTTGTTCCAACCCCAAGGAGGACGAACCATCGGGAAATGACGATGGATATGTGTCGCCCCTCGCGCCATGTAATATGTTTGCAGAGTGCGGCGAACCTGAAGTCGGAACGCCCTGCCGTTGCCCTGCGCCACAGCTGGATCCACCCATTCACTTCTGTCCCACGCACAACCTGGCGGGAACATCCTGAACGGCCAGGGATCTGGTTCGGCTGGCGCCGCGACGGCTGGCGCCGCGGCGCCGTGTGCGTTTTGAGTCAGGGCCGAACTCAAGGAAAAGGCACACATTCGGTTGGGCCTTGCCTGCATTGATCCAATTGGGATCCTTCCTGGCCTATGTTGCCCAAGAACCGAGCTCCCAGATCACAGTTCGTCAGACTCGTGGCAAAACACCTCCGGATGGTTTTCAGTTTAGCTTCTTTCAAAACAAAAGTGATGGCTGCCCAGAAAATTAAAAAAGAATGGAACCAATTTTGAAATAGCGCCTTTCATTCACTAGTTCGAATGGTGTCCTCCCCCTTCTGTCAACGATTCAGGTGACACAATCAGCCAATGAAATTAAAGAATGTCAACACGATGGCTTGGGGGGGGGGCAAACCAGCCGTTGCTGTGTGAACCCCCTTTCAACCACAATTTTCGGGGGTAATTCTCAGGATGTCATTTTAATGAAACCTCCTTGTAACACCTAGTTTTAAAGATGTTTTTTCTGCGCGTTGTTCGTTGCCATCTGACCTTGATATCAATTTGCAAGCGCAAACTCAAAACTTTTGATGTCATTTGGGCACTTGATAGGAGAGGTTCCGTTTGCAGATGCTCGAAGAGTCAAACGTGTCCGCAGTTTTTTGGTTCTTTTTTCAGCTTGCAAAACATGGCCCGCTCTTGCGCAGTGGTGGGAGTGTTGCTGGCAGCCGTGGTCGCAGGGAGCTGCTTCCTGAGCGGAGTGCCTACCCAGCCACCCCGCGCAAACACAGCCCCTCACCACATCGAGGCGTTGAAGTCGGCACCGGTGCAGAGCAGCGAGAGCAGCTGGTCCTGGGCCGCACCTCTCTTGAGCTTTGGCGCCGCTCTTGGCTTGGTCTTCGGCCTTGTGGCCGCCCAGCCTGCCAAGGCCATCACGGCTGAGCAGTTCAGCCAGCTCACCTACAATCAGGTCAGGGGCTCCGGCTTGGCGAACCGCTGCCCCACCGTGGAGTCCAACGGATCTGAGGTGCCGGTGAAGAGCGGCTCCCGGCTCATCAACGTGTGCTTCGAGCCCAAGTCCTTTGCAGTGGAGTTCGAGACTGACAAGGGCAAGGAGTTCGCCACCACCAAGCTGACCACTCGCCAGACCTACAGCCTGGCTTTCGTTGAGGGCAGCCTGGATCCCAACCCCATCACGTTCAAGGAGCAGGATGGCATGGACTTCGCAGCCACGACTGTGAAGCTGCCGGATGGCCAGTACGTGCCTTTCCTGTTCACCGTCAAGGAGCTGGTGGCCAAGGGTGAGGGCAACTCCTTCAAGCCTGGCTTCACTTGGGGTGGCGAGTTCAGCGTGCCTTCCTACCGCACAGGTGGTTTCCTGGACCCTAAGGCCCGCGGCATGTACTTGGGCTACGATCAGGCGGTGGCCCTGCCTGCCATGCAGGCTGATGGCAAGGGCGGTCAGGAGGATCTCTTCAAGGAGACCAACAAGGTCTTTGACCTTGGCAAGGGTGCCATCGAGATGGAGGTGAACAAGGCCAGGCCTTCTCAGAAGTTTGTTGAAGTGGGTGATGCCATTTCCCGCATTCTCGATCTGGAACTTGAAGTTCAAAAGGACACCTCTCATTTGAATTGCAGTCATCTGATCGAATCCTGGTAACCTAGTATTTGCCGTGCTTGTGGCAGCCCGCATTACCTGCTTGGGACCCATTTTGTTGGAGGTAAAGGTACTAATTTCTTGAGAGAGATCGGGCAGGTGAACCAGGAGCTTGGCGAGATCGGTGGCGTCTTCGTCTCCAAGCAGCCTTCTGACACCGACATGGGTGCCAAGGCTCCAAGGACCGGATTGGAGTAACAATTGTAGATTGTGAGAGCTTGAGTGATTTTTTTTTTTGTGAGGACCATCTTGCTGAAGGGCATCTTCTATGGCAAGGTGGTGAACGCCTGAACAGCTTTCAAAAGCACGGCACGTGTTTGAGGCAAGAAAGATGCAGCCACCAGTTCCATGATGTGAACGGTGCAAGACGTGATGAAACCAGCACCTGCAGTTGCGCAACGCACTTCTGCCTCTCTCGCAAACGCGACTAAATCAGTTTTGCTGGAAGTTGACATAGATGCAGGCTCCAACGTCAGTCTTGGGCTTTGTTGCCAGCACATGGATCAGGCTTGAATTTCGCATCCACCAGGATATCGCCATATCCGGCTCAAAGCTTCAATAAACCGAACGCTGCAGTACAGCTTTACTAGGTACACGGCCACTGCGCAGAGTTTCGACAAGATCCATTGAAGCTGCCAAACTTTCAATCTGCCCCGAGTGAGTCGCATATCAAAGCCACACAGAAGGGATATCTCATGCGTTTTGGCCTCAGAGCCTTCAACCCACCGTGAAGCCATTGCCGGATGAAAGGAGCTATCCCTAATGTGCCCCTGACCTTGCGACCCATGGCTTAGCTGCAACATGTGGAACCGCTGGCGAATTAATATTTGGCCAACTGCTGTTGCTCGGGCCAGGGAGGCGGAACGTTCAGGAGCAGGCAAACTTGCAATGGATCGCAGGAAGAACCAGCAGAAGAAGTTGATTTTCGACCCAATGTGATCCATTCTTGTTGTAAAGTGGTTCCCTTGGGCTTTGCATCGCCAGGATCAATTGCGATGCCTTGGGCCTCGCCTTATCGATCCTCACCTGGGCATTGCTGGCTTTTACTGACTGGGTGGTGGCTGGGAACCCGCGGACCTTGTCGAGCGCGGGAGCGAGAGAGCGAGGGAGGGATTGAGAGCGCAATGGTTTAGATGAGGCACGTGGGTGCCGCAGTTTGAGTCGGATATTTTGCAACTGGTCTGCCCAGAAATACCTGCCAAGGTGCGGTATGTACTGGCTGGCACCTTGGAGCTGCGCGAACTTGCTCGGTTTTGACAACATGTACGACCTTCAGTTTGCCTCGAAGGGTAGGGCCTGAAATTTCTGGGCGGCAAAACCCCGCACGTCGTGATTTTCTCGGATTCCAAAATAAGCTCAGAAAATATCCCTAACAGCATGCGGTGCTCTTTTTAGTGCTCGCACCACCCCGCAGCCCTCGCAGAACCTAGTGGAACCCTCGTGGAACGCTGGTGGAACCCTGGTGGAACCCTCGTGGAACCTTACCTCAGGGCCGCCCTGGACCACCCCGGAGCCTATCTGGGCTGAGACCCCAAAGCTTTTAGCTGTTGGGGAAAAAAGGCGAGAAATCGGTCGTGGTACTCCGGTGCTTGCGCCGACGGCCGGCCGTGCTCAGTTCGCTTGGTTCTCTACGGGCCGGCCAAGATTTCCTTGGGCCGGGCGGCTCAGATCCTCGAGCTTCGAAGCGGAAGCCGAAGCGTTTGAGGTGCCGTTGACCGACCTGGGCACAGCGCTGCTGGTAGTGCCGGGGTCTCGGGGTCTCGGGGTCTAGGGCTGAGCGCCTGGGACGGTCGAGCTCTGAACAGCTGAAAGGATAGATGGAACAAACGTGGCGGCATAGCTTCTTTGGAAAGCGTCGCAGGTCGACTTGTCGTCGATCTGGGGCCAAACTGTTGAGCACCTGCGAGGTATCAGCTGCTTCTGGGTCTGTCTCTGCCTGGAGCCTGGATTTGCTATCTGAAAGAAGTGGACACAGCGGCTTGCTGCCAGTTCTTGTCAACAAGAATGCCGCATTGCCCACCTTGTGACACAAACAAACACAACACATCCAGGAACAAACAGCTCGTACTCATTTCTAAACTTTGCAGCCGGTACTGATGGATTAGGACGACGGGTTCACTAACTCTTTTTTTCCTCTGAAACACGCCAGTGCGAATCTTGGGTTTTTTGAGCCCTGTGCCAAGGGTCTCACATGTACGGGCTGTGACCACGGACCCCGGCACTATCACAGTGAGGTGCGGGCAGAAAACTGCAGCTGGATCGGAACCCCGAGTTGTTTGTCCCAAATCCCCGAATCAGGGCAAAGCTGGTTTCTTTTTCTACACTTTCCGCTCACGAGCGTGTCTTACGACCCATGATTGAAAAAAGTGATGACAGCCTCCATCGGATCAGACTGCTCGACTGTCGCTTGCAGTGAGCCGCCCGGCGGCTTCCAGAACCCCCGAATCTGCAAGCTCTGCAAGGCGCCGGCGCCATTGTGGGAAGCAGTTCCGCATGTCACGGGCTGTTGGCACTGTTTTTGGGAGTTTTAGAAGATGGCAAGCCCAGCCATCCGGTTCCTCGTTTCCTTTTTTTTGGTTTCTTTCTTCTTTTCTTTTCTTCTTTCCTCCTTCATGTTCTTCGCATTTTAGTTGGCTTAGTGGTAGTTTTCACTAGACGAAGAGTTGGACTTTTGGCCAGGGGATCGGGCAGCGGGAAGATGGAGAAACGGTCAGCGATCCTTCGCGCCAGAATCGGTGGAAGCCGCCCCGCGCCCACCACTGCAAGACGTCGGGGTACCCAGTCAAACGAGCTTAGCAGTTACAGAAAGCGAGTCAGCCCAGTTGAACTTCGGCTTGCGTGCATTTGGGGGTGGTTTCCTTTTGGTTTGCCTTTAAACGTCATCCTAAATGCAATCCCCTGTTTTGGTACATTCTCATTTTGATGTTCAGTTTGTCATTCAGCTGGCGGTTGGAGACAAAGATTCTGTACAATACTTCTCTTGATATTTGATGGCTCAGTAGCTTGGAGCTGATAAACAAAAAATAAATAAATAAACAAATCAAACCTCAGCGCAGCTCAGGTGTCGACGGTGCATCTTCCGCATGGACCCGCGGTTGAAGTGTGGAGAGAGCAACATATTGGGAAGTCACACTGGCGCGTGGCAACCAACCAACTCGGCAGAGCTTGTGGTCTATGGTTGATGTCGAGCCCCGAGGGACTTTCCTATGTTCGTACAAGGTGAAAGGATACAATCCCACCCAATTTCTTCCCAGTCGGTTTTCGGAGAGCAACAGCTCAGGCTTGCAGCGCATAGAAGCATAAACATGACCTCTAGGATTTGCGGGAGAAGCCTAGCATAACATCCGGGCGGCAGGCAGGCCAGAGGTTTTCGTGGGATTTGCGGGAGGTTTTTCTCTTCCGGCGTTGAGGACCATCATTGTCCGTGGATCAACAACTGCGTTGGACTCACGAACCAGAAGCTCTTCATTCTCTTCCTAAGCCCGGCCGGCCGAGTATTCAAGGATTCGCCGGCCGCCCATCGCCCGCCTTTTTTTGGGGTGTTTGTTGCGGCTGTTCACCTCTTGCTCACAGACTCACCTAAGGCCAGGCAAGCTTGTTGAACTTCGACCCGAACGAGAATTCGACATGCAATACCTAACAAGCACACCGGAGCCTCAAACTAGCCATACAAATGGAGGTGCCTTAAAACATCCAAGGTTCGTTTGAGGGTAGCGCTTTTTCTTTGCTTCTTCGCATGTTCGTTTGAGAAGGTGGCGCGTTTTTTTTTTTTTGGGCATTTGGCAGTGGAATGAAAGCTGGCGCCAGTTTATACCTGCGCCGCCGCGGTCTACACTCTTTTGCTCCTCGCGGCCGGGGCATTCTACTGGCTTTGGGTGTGGGCACCCGGGTCACGGCGTCACGAGCGCTGGCCGCGCAGCCGGGATTTCTGTTTCTTCCCCTTTGTTATATTAAAAAAAGGGCTTCCAAGCGAAACCAGAAGGAACACCGCCATTCTGAGTTCTTTTCAAAAGACTGTCATAGGAGTTGTTCAGGAACCTGTGAATATGTGGCTGTGGGTCAAAATTAAACCACCATGGGACCACAGCTTTAATCCAGGTTTCCATTTACCGTTCCCATTTTGGGTACTTTCCCATTTTAATCATGTGCATATTCTCAAGCTGCTGGTTTTCCGGGCCCTTGCTGAGCCTCGTCTCGCCGCCCAGAGCCAGCAGTCCTGGTCCGACGCCCCGCCACCGGGAAGTGCCTCGCTGATTTGTCGGAGGGCCCAGGCGGAGGGCACTGTCCAACCAAAAGAGGACTAGCGAAGACCGTTTCGAGCGTCCAGATCGCTACTTTGACACCTTCCCAGCTGAGGTGACCCGGGGCTTGGTTTCAGGGGAAGACGGGATGTCTGCTTGGAAGGATGAATTTACTGGTGGTTCCCAGCACCTTGGTTTCAGGGGCTGACTGGATTTCCCCAAATCAAAAGTCGGTCTCAATTGACATTTGTGGTGTCCATTGCAAAGGATCGCCGCTTTTGGGGTTAAAACAGGAAATTGCTCGGAAACCCTGGTGTGGAAAAGGCCAGCAAAGAGATTTGGTTGTTTTGTGGCTTTTGAGATGGAACTCGCTTGAGGTGAGCCGTTCACAATTGAGTCGCTTCGTTGGGGCCCGAATCGAAGGGCCGAGGGAAATGTCAGGTTCGGGGCTGGTGGCCATGGAATGCTTCGCCGCGATGCTCTTTGTGAGCGACTTTCTGCAGGCGACGGGATAGTCACCACGGCGGCGCCGGGGAGCCTTCCCCCTGAGAGCAGTTGGAGGCTCCTTTCCGGGACCACGCGCACGCACACACACGCAGCACAGGCAGCACAGGCAGCACAGGCAGCACAGGCAGCACAGGCAGCACAGGCAGCACAGGCAGCAAAGGCAGCACATAGTATTGTTTGCAAGAGAGGCTGAAACCCTGGTTCTCCCACGCTCACTCTCCGATTTTCCGGATGTGCATTTTTGTTCAGTTCAGTCTCGCTAGGAACAGGTGGAGTCCATCCAGATGAATAGCACTCTGGTGGAGACGTGCGCTATACATCAGTGTTATGTTGATCCCCTTGGGGTATTTCGGACTTGCACAGCTGTTGCAAGTTGGTCAGCCGGCGACCCCACTTTTTTTTTCTTTCCGGCAGGTACCAGCGCACCCACGGCATGCGCAGCAGTACGCAGGAGCACTTCAAGGCCGTTTTTGGCAGGAGCTGGTGCTCCCGGCTCGTTTGGACCATGCCACTTTGGGGTGAGAGGCGAAAGGCGCTTGCCTTTGAGGGGCTGAGGGGGTTTTGACAGGTTGAGTTTCGATTTGGCTCAGGTGGTCCTGGCCTTTGCCCTACCCTTCTGCTCCCAGGCGCGGTGGCTTAAAGTATCCCGGCGACGGAGGGTTCTTGTCAAGTTTGGAGTGTCGCAGGCAGGCATTTGACTGGTTTAGGCCTGACTACACAGAGCCAGCAATCGCTGATGAGATGGACAGCTGGCTGAAAGAGGAGCGCGGAGCAAGAAGGGATGAATGCGAGAGCGGGCAGCTCCTCCCTCCAACATCCAACAACAACTTAACTTGGGGGTCCTACTTCAGCCTTGTGGGAGCAAAACTAGTGAGGCTCGCTTGGCTTTTGCAAGTATTCAGAGAGAAGCTTCAGGTTTCTTGAGGCACTGTACTGTTGCCTTATCCACCAGCGCAAACCTTGTACTGTGACAGCTTTTCTCTCAGGGCCACCTCCGACAATTCTCATGAAGGTGGCACTTTTAAGGACCGCGAAGCGCCAGAGCGGGGTGTTTGCGAGGACACAGATGATAACGACTGCCTGGGCATCGCCGGGGAGGAGACCGAAGAAGCCGCCGGGAAGCCAAGAGATCTTCAGCTCCGGGCCTTTCGAGCTGAGGGAATGCCAATGCGACTGGGTGTTGGTTGAATAAGCCAATTGTGGATTGGTTCCCGAAGAAACGGACACCGAATCGGATGGTTATGAGTGAGCCCGTTTCTCAAATTCTGTTTATCGAACCAGCGAGACGTGCTCCACTTGTCATATGCCCGGTCCGAGGCTACGCCAGCCAGCAGACCCAGAGGGCTTTGTTCTCGGTCGTCGGAGGATTTTAATGCGGTTCCCAGATTCTTTTGAAAATGCATGACAGGAAAAGAGAGATCGTTTTCTTGTTACGAGGGCAAAACGGGGTATTTTGATAGTTTGATGCAAGATGTCGGGTGAGCAGTCTTGCTTTCAGAACGGACGATCTATGTGGTGTACATGGAAGGATCGTTTTGCGTGCCGCAGATGTGCGAGCCAATTTACCCCAGATGCCGGGTGGGGTTGATCAATATTGATCAATCTTCCGTTCGGCCATAAACTGAGCATGGGCAACTTAAAGTCCGTCATCCTTCTTTGGTGGTTTCTTTTCTGGTCGCCCAATGTAGGAGACCTTTGGATCACCCGGGCGAATGTCTTGGCCCAGAAATCTGCCATCTCCAGCTGCCAGGAAGCTTCCCGCGCACGGCCCAGGCGGGCAGGTTGCAGAGATGGACGGCTCCGCTTATTTTAGCTCTTCTTGGCGGTTTGAACTGGAAGCCAAAAGGACACCATCTTCTTTGCTTTTGTTAGATTTGTGGGTACCCTAAGAACGACGGCCATGTTGCAGCCGATTTGCTTTTGTCCGAGTGGGTGGCACACCTTGTCAATGCAGATCCGTGCTTCCAGCTCGGTGCTTCAGGCACAGGTACACGATGCCTGATCACGACTAGGTGCGGCTTGGGTTGAAATACACCACTGCAGGAATTGCACGGCTTTATTCGTTCTCAAGGGCGGCGAGAATCGGAATTTGCATTCGCCAGGCTCGCAGCTATGTCTCACCGATTTTTTCTCGCGTGAAGGAGCTGACAGGGCTGATGTTTCGCAGAGGAGGTGCTCAAAAAAGATCGATTCAGACTGGCCGAGCCTTTTCCAACATTTTTCGTGTTTTGACTTGCACGACCAGAGCGCACCTTGACTTGAGCCTTTGGCCTTGATTCATTTGCGATTTGGGTCAAGCTACCGGCCGCGGCAGAGAGCATTCAAATGAAGGGATGCCGCGAAGGCGACGCCAATCGAGAGAAAGAGATCCACTTGTTGCGTTTCGCCTCAACAGCAACCACCACACCCAGCTGTGCAAGTGCCAAATGGCCTTGCCTTCATTGGCTACCCTCAGCCACATAGCCCCACCGATTGCCCGACAGCATCAGAGCCAGCCAGCCTTGCGTCTGCGCCTGCCATTCGCCCGGCCATGAAGCGCTCAGTGCGGGGCTGAGGATTTTCTCGGCAGGCACCTCCTTGACCCTCGATTTGGGAGAAGAGTTCCTCTCAAGGTCCAGTCAGCCAACTTGAGCTAGAGATATGGACATGGAGAGCTAGAGAGATGTGAATTGACATGGACATGGAACACCCTCCCAAATGGTTGGTGGACATAAATCTCCACCGAAACGACCGTCCACCAAACGACCCCTAATTAAGATGGAAGAGAGAGAGAGAGAGAGAGAGAGCCACCATGGATGGTTGCGAAATCCATTTCGCAGCACTTTGAATCCATGGTTGAAGCCAGTGCTTGTTGGTATTTTTACAGGCGAATCGAATTATTCCGTTGGGTTTCTGAACGCGTGCCTATTTCGCAACCATCCGCATCGCCAGCTCCGAGGCAGAGGAGCTCTGGGACTTCCCCAAGGCGGGCGCGACAGGTGCGAAGCGGTAGCCGCGACGTGAGCCAGCGCGCCAGGCCGTGGCTGACAGCCTCTGGGGGAAGGCGGGTATTGGCTGCCGAATGTGCGGATGGCGTCCGTGTGCCAAAGGGGGCACCCAAAGGGAAGTGGGTGTGGGTCAGAAATAGGTACCCAGAATGGAACGGCAAATGGCAGCAAAGACTATAACCTGCGGTCCATATCCTGGTGTTTTGATTTTGACCCATACCCAAGTGACCCGCCATTTTTTTCGGCAGACTGAGAGAAGGCGTTCACTCCAACGAGAGTTTTGGGGGGCGTGGCGCCTTCCGGAGGCCAGCGCAAAGCCAGGCCGGGGATGGAGTCGGATGCTTTTGGGGTTGCTCTGGTTTCGCCAATCGGGTATGTCGTTCTGAGGGTACCCGTTTTGGGGAAACCAGCAGGAACCCCCCAAACAGGTTTTTTGTTTGGGGGGGGTCCAAGCTAACAGAGACACCCACTGGTTTTTGTTTGTTTTGCCCGGCAAAGGAGTCGGCAAATCTGGCCTTTTTGCGCTCCGAGGTATGGCGCCACCCTTCAAGCCGGAGCCCAGGTGAAACAACTTGAAAGAGTTCGAGAGTTTCTGGGGCTGCCTTGGAATTTGGCAAAGTTTCTGGGTCATTCCATACCATAGTTTCTGGTTCTGCCCTGAATGCAAACCATAGGGAATGAGTTTCTGGGGCTGCCTTGGGTTGAGTGGCGGAGTTTCGGAAAAAAATGAAGGCGCTGGGCCGGACGGGATGGAAGGAACCTTGCGGGTGGAAAGCACGCCTAGGGCGGCGCCGCCTGCAGGTGGAATCGGGCGTCGGGCGGTTTGGGCGTCGGGCGAGTTCGCCGAGCTCAGCTCGTGGATCAAGTTTTTTTTGGCGACTGGAGGCTGTTGGTTGCATCTTTGGAAAGCAACCGCCAAGTAAGCATGGCTCTAAGCATCAGACATAAACATTGGCCCACTTCCCACGCTAAGTTTGTGGGGCTTCTGAGCATTTCCGCCGGTAGAGCTTTCCACCTGGATGGTGCCGATCATTCTTAAAAGACCAATCATGCATGCCAGGCCTGACTGTCCTATGTGCTTTCGATGCCATGATCTCCTAACTGCAAGCGCAAGCGAGCCCCATTTCCAGCTAATGCCAGCTGACGGTGTGGGAATGCTTTTATTTCAGGATTGTATGATAGCCTCCTCTTGGCTGACACAATTTTCCAGAATGGCTCATTTGTGCAAAAGCTTAGCCTCCCACCCTTTGCACATGGAACCCTGCGACGTTCCCATTTTCCTTTTAAAGGGACCCTGAACGTCAGGTTCGATGTGACGAGGGTGGGGGGGTATTCGACTTCACATGACAATGCAGACATGGGCACAGTGAGGTGGACGGCCATAACTATGGGTTGTGAGCATAGTCACACCCTGCTTGGCGGCATGCCAAGTGGTCCGGTGTTTGCCTTGGCATGTCCCAAGCGGCAATTGGAGTTCCAGGTAAGGCGCCTGTGCCGCGAGGCGGGATGCTGCTGCCAGATGTCCGGCCCCCAAGGACGAGATGGGTGGCCTGTCTTTTTTGGGTTGGTGCCCCTGCTACCCCCACTTTGCGTGGGTTTCCAAGGGAAACCAAGAGGAAGAACAAAATCCATTTTGGGGGGTTTAACTTTAAAAGAAATGACCTGTGCTCTTTTGTTTCCCTTGCGGGACTCAAATTGAAGTGTAAGGTGTCTAGCTTCAATGGCATGGATGGCGCCGGGGAGCCCGAAGGCAGTTCATGGAAAGTCACTGGGCCGATGTCGGCAACTCAGGTGCAGCAGCCTCCATGGAAGGCTCGCATGTCGTCACGCCACCGAGTTGCCTTGTTTTGGGTTTCATCACTGCATGCTTTGCTGCCGCACGCCGCAGGTGCCCAGGCCTGAGGTGCCACCCAGGCCGAGGCAGGTGCCACAGGTGCCGCAGGTGCCGCAGGTGCCGCAGGTGCCGGAGGTGCCACGGCACAAGGGCAAGCAGCCGGCGCCGGCGCCGGCGCCGCCCGCGCCGCCGAGAGCGGCGGTTTCGGCGCCCAAATCGGGGGCGCCCTTCCAGGCAGGGCTGGCGTTCCAATCAAAGCTCGGGGAACTGGAGTGAAGGGAATCCCAGTACATTTCAAGGGTTTTGACTGCGCAACTGGCCTTCCACTTGGGCCGCGCGCGTTTTGCGTTTTGCGTTTTGCCTTCGGCCAGATGGGCGAGCCCCTCTCCAAGTCGCAGGTGGCGCTTCGGCAGAGTTTGGGCTCACCGCCGGGGCTCACCCGTCGCTCCTTGTCGCTAGGTCTTCAGGCCTCCAGAGCGGCCGCAGGTGCGGGGAGCAACTAGGGAAGAACACCACATGTTCGTTTCTTTTTTTATTTTTTCTTTTTCTTTCCATCATTTTTTGTTTGTTTCAAACCTGGGATGAGACACGAAACATATTTCCAGTCCTACAACACGTGTTCGTTTTTTTTGTCCTTCTTTTTTTTTGCGCGGCAGCTCATTGCTGGTTTTCCTGGACATTTCGTTTGAGCGATGCTTTTTGAACCTGGGGGTGTTTCATCCACTGCCAGCATGTGAGCCGCGCCGCATGGCCATTGCAGCTTGGTGCTTCGCGATCTTGTTTCAGGCGCCGCCTTGGAAAGCTGCTTTGCCAGGTGGGGCCAGCAGATGTGACATGGGCTTTTGGAAGACATCCAAGCTGACTCCTTTCCACAAGGGCATGTTCCAACGTCAGACTCATCGCTTGTTCGGGTTTAGACAATTTTAGTGGCAAACATGTTATGGATGGGTCAAAATTAAACCACCAGGGGGCAGCAGGTTTTTGTCCATGTTTCCATTTACCGGGGTGACCCATTTTTGGGTACCCATTCTTGACCCGCAGCCATATACGCAGAGGTCCCGGCATGGGTCCGGGCAGCGCTGGCGGGTCCGGCATTCGGCTCAGTCGTAGGTGGGAGGGCCTTTGACAAAATATCCGAAGAGGGGAGAGCCTTTTTCTTGCTTTCGAGAAAGTTTCCTGAGTTCCTCCCTAGGTGAAGCCTGGGCAATCATGGTCTTTTGCCGTCATTTGCAGCAAAGGACCTCTTTCACACTGACTGCCTTGGGATGACTCAGGCAGTTCTTTTGGGTTGGCCTCATTGGCGCTTCTCCTGTTATGCTGACCGACCAGCGAAGCTGCGCGGGGGGTGGCGGGCGGGGAGGGGGAGGCAACTTTGAGGGAGTAGAAGTCTGACTTGGTGAGGCAGGTGTAGAGGTTGTGAACGAAGTGCAAGGTTCTTGCAAGGGATTCTGAAGACTTGGTGAGGTCACAAAAGTGGTAGCGCACCCAGTGCGGGACACAGTGGGTGAGAAGGTCTGGGCTGGGAGGCAGCACTGGCAGTGCGATGTGGTCGCTAGTAGCAGAAGTAGCCCGTGGGACTTGTGAGAGCTCTGAACTGTGCAAAGTGACTCGCTTCTGCTTATTGTTTCAGGTCAAATGTGTTCCTTGCTGACCCCTCTTTGCACAGGCTCGACAGAGCATGTGCTGGTCAGGTGCTGGCATGAGCGGACCAAGCGGACCCGGTCAGGGGCCCATGGCTTGTCGGATTTTTGTTTGACGGTTAGACAGGGAGCACGTCGCGGAGCAGAATCGTGGCGTGTCAGGACAGCCTCATCCTTTAAGAATTGCACGCACATGTATATCTTGAGAAAGTTGCACACACACACACATACGTACAGGCACACACACACACAGATACGCACGCACACGCACACACACACACACACACACACACAGATGCCTGCACATTTTGTAGCTGCGAAAGAGCATGAGTTGTAACTTGGACTGGGCTTGGGTCCCATGGGTTCTGCATCTTGAGAACAGGGAGACTGGGAAGTCAGTGCATCTTAAAGTTCAGCCAGAGCTCGGGGGCAGGAGTGGATTTGGCGAGAAAGCGCAGACTATACTGACCCACCCCCCCAAACGTAGCATTTGTGGGCAAGTACCTGGAACATGTTTTTCCTCTTGGGGGGTACCCTTGCCATGTAGGAGCAGTCATATCGGCATCCATGTGAGGCCTTTGAGTATGTGTTCTGCAGGTCAGGTTGCATGGCTGCAGGAATCGGCATATGGCTGGGTGTAGTGGTACTGGGAGCACGATGTTCAGGACATGCAAGAAAACGGTGATCTTTCCAATGACATTACATGGGGTCCCAAAAATAGGGGACCCCTTTTTGGATGTTTTTCAAAGGAAACCCAACAGAAACCACCGGACCTCCGAATCCAATTGTGCGAAGCACAGCCAAATGACTGCGTGCGCGTGCGCCGAAAATGTGCTGAGGTGCTTCCTTCACCGGGCCCAAGGGAGGCGGTGCGAAGCCCAGAAGCTTCTTGGAGGTCAGGGGTCGCACCCTTGTCACAGCCGGAACCCTTTGACGTTTTGGGGGGGGTTCTGGTTCGGAGCACTTTGCTTTTGAAGGGACCGGGTCCCGAAGAAAAGGGTGGGGGAAAAAATAGTAAAAGGGGATTTGAAGGAACTGAAAATCCTTTTACTATTTTTTCTATCAACCAATGAAAAACACATTGAAAAACCAAGTATCAAATAATAGATAAGGTTAGTAAATCACAACCTTATTCATTCTAAGTAATTCCTAGAAAAGATACACACCTTATCCATTATTTTTTCACTACTTAACCTATTTCATTTTACTATTTGTTTACCCTTATTCATTTTATATTTTAAGTCTTTTTCCAATTCTCAGAAACTCCAGTTATTCTTCATTTTTTCTTTTTACCTTATTCATTGTTCACGAATTTTTCACTCAGACTTAAAAATATGACTAAAACACATTTCACCTAATAGTTCCACAAAACCAAACAGTCAAAGCACACAAGAAAACTAAGAAAATATAATAATTCAATCTTTACAAACGATAAATATATTACAATTATAACATATCATATTTTACATGTGATAATCATAGTATGATTAAACCTATTTTCAGTGTTTCCAGTCTCCTATGTTGTTCCAAGAACTGCTCAAAATGTTTCTGATATTATACCAGATTAAGTTAACGTCATAATCTTTCATTGGTGCTCTTTGTTGTATTAAATAACGCAACACTGATATCAAAGTATGGTAATTAAACTGCATTGCTGTCATTCCTCCTCTTTCATTAATACTATTACCATTATGTTTAACGAGTTCTTCTTTCATTATGTTTTCGTAAATCTCCTTTATCCATTGATGATTTTGTTCTCCATACTCGGCGAACATATCTAGATATATATCTTCCATTGTTTTATCGTTTTTAATTATTTCAATGACTTGTTTATACGATGGATAAGGATTATCCTTAATGAAACTCAATATTATCTTTCTATCCTGTTCCAGCTCTTTTTCTGTCACTCCTATCATTGGCATTTTCCTCTTATTATATTGAGTCTTTATTCCTTTAAGTCATTTTACATTATAATTATAACATATAAGGGTATAAGTGCTATTATTATAGTATGGTTATAATAACTTCTCAACACAGGGCGGTTGAAGTGTTCCAGATAATAATACTGCTGTCCTAATGATTGTTCTATTCCATTTAGCAGTAGACCACTTTACTGAAAACAGTAGGCCACTTACTGAAAACAGTAGACCACTTTACTGAAAACAGTAGACCACTTTACTGAAAACAGTAGACCACTTTACTGAAAACAGTAGACCACTTTACTGAAAACAGTAGACCACTTTACTGAAAACAGTAGACCACTTTACTGAAAACAGTAGACCACTTTACTCAAAACAGTAGACCACTTTACTGAAAACAGTAGACCGCTTTACTGAAATCAAAATCCTTAATCCGTCAAACTCACTAAGATTTCACAAATTAATTCGCTAGGTATTTTATATAGGTCTTCCTGTTTATGTATTGTTGGATTGTCTCCCCAATTTTCCTTAGTGCCTGATGGAAGCCGTTGTGCTGTTTCAATATGTTTATTATTCCTGATGTTGCCACAATCCTTTTTACATAAATGTCTAGGTTTCCAAGTTGTAATGTTATTCCAGAGCCTAGTGCGTTTTCTGTAAGGCATTCCATATTTACAGTAATCTACATCTTTAAAATCAAACTCATCCATAAACTCCTGATGTTTTAATAATCCAGTTTGTGGATTTTCGATTATAAAATATTTAGGATTAAAGTATTTGATAATCTCAATAGTTTTTAAGACAATACTATTTGCATATTCGATATTCCTAATTCCCCTAGTTTTTGCTACACTATATTCAGTGCATGGGGGACTACTCCAAATAAAATCAAAATGGTTTCTGTCAAACTGTTTGTAATCCCACTCCAAAATATCAGTGTTGATATCAGCATTTTTCAAGTCTAATGATATTACATTAAATCCAAGCGACTTTGCTATGGTTCCGACGCTTTTTGTTCCGCTAAATAATTCTAATAAATTCATTTATTAGAATTATTTAGATTATTAATTATTCAAATAATGTATATACTCCATCATCATTTTTTGAAATTTTATAAAATTCTAAAGTGGTGCTTTTAGGTTGTTTGATTTTTCCTGTATTCAACATATCACAGTATTTCTTTTGCTTTGTCGGGTAGTCGCCCGAT
The DNA here is from genome assembly GCA_963377175.1 of Effrenium voratum. NCBI lineage: Eukaryota > Dinophyceae > Suessiales > Symbiodiniaceae > Effrenium > Effrenium voratum. The sequence continues at coordinate 62,529 of CAUJNA010001432.1, forward strand.
GGTCTTCCTATAGATTTTGCTTGAAATATCTTTTCGATTTTTTCTTTATCTTCATTGCGTTCAACTGGTTTCATTTTGTCATCAATGGATTTAATCATATCATTTAAGGTTTTAATATTTTTACCAATTAATGTTATCTTCTTCATTAAATCATTAATAGTATAATTCTCATTTTCAGACATTACTATATATTTATTTAGATAATTATTTATTTAATTATACAATTTATAAAGTGCAATTATGTTAAATCTACTCTTTAAATACTAATTTTTCATCATTTGTTTAACAGTTTCCTGTGTTTCGTTTTCATTATTATCGGATGGTGTTGCTTGCCTACCAAATTTAAAAGTTATACTATGGACATCAGTTTCTAAGTTGATACTGTCTTTAGTTTTATCAATACTCATTTTCTTATCATTTTTACTTATTTTGAAACTTGTTGGAATACATGAACATTTACATTTTTTATTATTTTTTATTTCTAATTCATTCTTAAGTTCTAACATTCTTTTGCATGTAGGACAAACAACCTCAATAACTGATGTTTCTTTAACAATTTCTCCGCTATCTTCATCTGTTGAAGAAACACTTAAACCTATCTTATTCTTTTTGGTTTTCTTTTTTGGCATTTATATTAATATGTATATTTTTAATATATTGTATCAAAAACTTAATTAATTCTAAAATAAAATAACATATTTTTTTACATCTATTATCAGTTATTAGTACTTGTTCTATATTCTCCATTTCATCTATTATATTAATATAATCTGTATAACTCCTTTTCATATTAAATAATAAGATAAATTATTTTTCATTTCTGTCTTTCTTTTCTTGTACAACTTGAAAGAACTTATCAAGTTCTTTCAAGTTCTAGAACTCTAGGAAAAAAGTTCTTTTTCCTAGAGTTGTACAGTTTTTTCATTGTATCGTCTTTATTCCATCTATATTCTACAAATTTCTGATGATGTTTTGAATTTAGATGTTTAAATAAATATTTGCTATCATAAGTTTTACAACAATTACAATGGATAACAGTCATATAATAATAAGATAAAATAATTATTTAGATTATTTAATCTTATTATTTTCATGCATGATAGAATATTCGAGGGCTCAGCACTTGGGGTTTTCATTGCACGCGAGAGAGATACAAACTAATTAGCTTCAATGCTTATTGATTGTAGCAATGGAAACCTGTTCCATTATGTTATTCACCGCCACTCATAACATAATGATGGTCGCGTTAGCACGCGAGGCTCGTTCCTCGCGTCCCTTAATATTAAATAGAATATTTATTTAAATTATTTTCTTTAGTAAGTTTTAATGCAGTTGGTATATCAACATCTAGAATATTATTATTAATAATTTTTTGCACACTATTTATCATTTCATTTGTATATCTATCGGGATAATCTTTCATAAAATTCAATAATTTATTATAATTTAAAATATCCTCATTTTCGATTGATGATTTAGGTATTATATTTTTTTGTTATTAATTATCGATAAAAACGTTAAAATCGTATCATAATAAATTTGGCCAGTCTCTGGAACTAAAACATCACCGAATTTATATATCGTCTGAATACTAGTAACTTCACTTAGATTAATAGATCTTCTTGGCATTATGATTATATAAATATTTATATATATTTTTTATTTATAAGTATTTATAATATTATTTTTATTATGCCTGATGTAAAACCAATTGATGAAATCAAATATGACTTTAAGCAAAGTAAGCATGAGGTCGTCCCTAAATTGCCTATGAGAGCTATGATCGTCGGTCCATCTGGAAGTGGAAAATCAACTTTACTTGTATCAATGATACTTGATATTTATAGAGGAGCATTTGAAAGAATTTTTATCTGGTCTCCATCTGTAAATTTAGATAGTATTTGGTTGCCAGTGAAGAAATACATTAAAGAAGGTTTGAAAGTAGATAATGATAAAGAAACGTGTTGGTGGGATGAGTTCAATGTTGAAGATTTAGAAAGAGTTATAGAAACTCAAAATAAAATAATTGAATACCAGAAAAAACAAGGAACGAAGAAATTATTTAATATTTTGGTAATTTTGGATGATGTATCTGATAATCCAGCAATAACAAGAAATAACAAATTGTTAAATTCTTTATTTTGTAGAGGTCGTCATAGTGGAATATCAACACTTGTAAGTCTTCAAAAATCATTAACAGTACCACCAATTATTAGGGTAAATATAAGTCATTTGTTTTATTATAAAGTTAGACATTTTGAAGAGATAGAAATATTGCAAGATGAATTATCAGCAATTGTTAGAAGCGATAATTTACATGAAAGCAAGAAACTAATTTATAAAATATATGAGACTGCCACTGATGAACCGCATAGTTTTTTATATATTAACCTTTTAGAAAAGAACCCAGATAAAATGTTTATGAAAAAGTTTTCTCAATATTTGAAAATTACTAATTAAATAATTAAATAATTAAATAATTAAATAATTAAATATTAATATTAATATTATATGATATTTTATGATTTACCAATAGAAATTAAAAACCATGTATTGTCTTATAATTTAGGTGATGTTAGATTATTAAAAATAAAAAATAGTAATATTATTAAAAATTATATTAATAAATATAAACCAGTATATAAATCTTACACATTAAATAACATACATTATTTTGAAATTGATAATATCAATATTAATAATGGGATATCATATATTTTTAATTTAAGTGAGTTAGATAAATTACATAAAAAATATAAACCATTAAAATTATTTATTGAATATGATATATTTGTTACATTTAGCTCGTTTACTCGTTGGTTTAATGTGTGTAATCGAACTTTAATATCAATTAATTTATTTGATATTTATTATTTTCTTAATAAAGACCTTCATAAAGTTAAATTAGTGTATGCGAGTGATATGGCTAATTTTATTTCATTACAAGTGAAAAAAATAACTATTAAAGTCATCAATGAAGATGACCAAATTATTATTGATGACTTTTATTTTTATCTTTAAAATTAATAGCATTAAGATTATGACTTAATGTCATTAATTCAGAACAAACTATAACTACACAAATTTAACGCTGGTAATTTATATATTAATTTATCAGATTTTTCTTTTTCAATTTTACACATTCGTTCACTCATTTGTTTAATTGCTTTTAACTGTAATTTATCAATATTACTTAAATCTAATTGTTCTATATCAATATCATTAATTTTATCAATAGATGAAGTTTCAACATTACTATTTGAATTACCCATTATATATTATTATTTAGATTATAATATAATACAATAATAAATATTCAAAGGTATACAATACAATAATAAATATTCAAAGGAATTAGAATAGGCCAACAAAACAACTGTATAAAAGGAGTACATATCCTATCACACTTCCTTTCTAGTCTGTCGAATCTGTCTTGCCTCCTTTGTCTTTTTAATTCTTTAATATATTCATCAAATTTAGAATGACTAAAATTACATTCTTTATTATTACATTTATCTAATGTAAATTCATCTTTATTTAACTTAGTAATTCTACAACCACAGTAACAAATTTTCTCTCTCATACTATCATTTTGAAATAATACTTTTATCTTAACTTTCCTGTCAATGTCCATATATATCTAGATATATTAATTATTTATTTAATTATTTATATATTTATATATTTATATATTTATATATTTATATATTTATATTTAAATTATTTATTTTTTTCTTTTTTAAATTCTTTAATTTCTTTTTCAAGTTTATCTACTTTATCATTTAATTCTAATACTGCTTTATGAACTAACACGGGTAAAACTAAATAATTCAATCCTAAATACTCTCTGTCTTTACTAACAACATTTTCAAATTCTTTCGGGATTGCTTTTAATACTTCATCTGCTATATATCCTATATGAGTTTTACCGCCATCATTTCTATCGTGTCTTTTAAACTTCTTCGGTTTAAATTTCTTAATAACATTCATACAATTAGATTTAATATTGTCTATATCATATTTCAATCTTGAATCAGATGAATCCACAAACGTTCCGTTGATGGTTACTGTTGTTGCTGTTAAATCTATATTAGTTCCTGTTGATGGTTCAATTAAATTACATAACATTTTTTTCGTTCCTGCAACTGTTACATTTTCATTGAAAGTCGATGGAGCATTATTTGTAAAACTTCCAGTATTCACTGTTGTTCCAAAAGTTTTATCAATAGATAATAATGTTGAAAATACAGTTGCATTATCAATTACTCTGAATGCTGTATTGGTTGTATTAAATTTAACATCAATTGTTGACAAATTAGTTCCATCGTAATAAGTTGATATTTCACTTGTTCCCATTTTAATATCAGTTCCAGTAGTCATTGAAATATTATTCAAAAATGAAACCGTTGTTAAATCAAATGATTGAATGGTATTAGTTGCTAAATATGCATTTTGTATTGCCATATTAGTATCAACGGTTACCAATGTTCCTCCGTTAGGTGCTATATGATTGCTTCTTAATGCTCCATTAGTTTTAACATAAACATCATCAGCAAATAAATTACCCATTACATCAACAGTGCTTGTATTAAAAGTCCATCCAGTAGAAATATTAACTGCTCCAACTATATTAGATTGAACAGCAGGGTCTCCACAGATAAACCTAATTGAAGAATTAGCATCACTATTCCTCATATCAAAAGATGAAAAAGCACTAACATATCTATATAATTCACAATTTGTATCAATTGTTAATTTATCATCAGTATCAATATTAACATTATCACAATTAACAGCAGCATTTGTATACATATTACCTAACACATCAACAGGTTTACTAAAAATTGTTTTATTAACTAATCCATCACACATCATATATTGGTTACTGGCATTAGTAATATCACCAACACTAATACCAACAAAATTAGGATGATGTATATAAAAACCTTCTATTGCATCTGGTGTATATGTTTCTAAATATGGTTCTAATCCATTTATTGAAGTATTGATATTATCTATTTTTGTTTTAATATCCATTGAAAAATCATTATTTGTAAATAAATTTCCTTTCATATAAACAGCACCTTCGAAATATGATGTACCGTGCATCTGCGCAAAATTATACGAAGTATGAACATTACCATTAATTGTAATTCTTGAAGCATTATTAGGTCTTCCAATAATAACATCTCCTGTATTCCATCCTAACCATAATCTATAAGGAGTAGCACCTGTTAGTCCTTGATAAGAGTCTAACTGACATCCTCGTTTAAACTCGAGTCTTTGGTTACTAACTGCGTCCTGGATTCTAAATATTGGATTAGTATTATCTGTTAAACTAAGTATTAATGGAGAGTTTACTGTTTGCGCAGTTGTATTAACTTTGTCTATTTTTTGACTTATTACTGTATCTTGTGCGCTATCATTTGTAATTATTGAATTAATTGTATTTGTATTTCCTGTTATTAATCCTGATAAATTATCTGACTGTAAAACATATCTACTATCAGAACCTGCTATATCTAAAATAGATGAACACGAAAATAAACCTGATACTTGTAAATTAGATAATATTGTAGTATTATGATTTAATAATATTTTATCATTTTGAAAAATTGAAGAATTATTAATTTCTACATCTCCAAAACCTCTTTGATTCAAAAACATAGTTGCTCCACTTAAATTTCCATAAACATAACTATCAAAATAATTATTATACATTTCAAAGAAATTATTATAATTTCCAAAATTTGCTATTTTAAAAATTGAAGTAGTTGTTATATTATGAATTAATGTATTATTTAATACTGATGTATTTAATTTATCTGTTAATAAATTAGTAGTTGTTATTTTATTGTAATATAAATTACTATCAAATGAACCTGTTTGTAATTGAGATATTAAATGAGAATTTGATGAAATATTATTAAAATTAGTTGATACAGTAGAATTTAAATTATTTATTAAATTTGTATTTGATGAAATATTATTAAAATTTGTATTAATTAAATTAGTATTAGAACTAATATTATTAAAATTAGTTGTCATAGTAGAATTCAAATTATTTATTAAGCTTGTATTTAATGAAATATTATTAAAATTTGTATTAATTAAATTAGTATTTGATGAAATATTATTAAAATTAGTTGTCATAGTAGAATTCAAATTATTTATTAAACTTGTATTTAATGAAATATTATTAAAATTTGTATTTGAAGTTACTGTCAGATTACCTATTAAAAAAGAATTTGAACTAATATTATTTGATAATACATTAATTTCTGTTTTGTCATATGTTTCAGTTATATCATAAAAATTAGCGTTTATCTGTTCCTTTGTGTAAGTATCTGCTTGGTCTGCTTTACTATCTAATACTGTTTGAATGTCAGATTTACTCGCGTAAAGGTCTTCTATATCATTGACTGCTCCATCTTTTACTTGTCTAATTCTATTTGCTGTAATATCAAAGATATTCATTAAGTTTTTGCTCATAATATTATATTATTAATTAGAAAATTAATAATATCATATTTTTTTATTTTAATCATAAAATGTTACAGAATTTGAACGGATTTCAAGAATGCACTCATGAACCATATGAATATACATCCGTTCTGGCATAATACCTTCTGGATGAAATTGATTTCCAGTTCCATATAAAAATGTTCCATCAAGAGGTCGAATTTTTACTACCATATTTGAATTATTTTTTAAATTCATACCAGTATACGCTGCTGATTCTAATTTTTGTAGATTAAATCCAAACATAAATGCTTGTGTTTTATAATCCTCGCTTCTAACCAACAATGGATTGTCGGCACAATGCATTAAGTGAACATATGCTTCACGAACACCTTGAATTTCTTGACTTGGAATGACTTGATTACCAATAACCAATGAAGCGGTTAAATCATATTCTGAATTATAATATCCAGAATCAACCTTATCGCCCTGCTGTGACAATGGATGATATAGCGAGTTGTATTCTTTAAGAATTGGTCCAAATGAACCCACATAACCTTTGTCTGATGTATTAGAAAATGAAATAAATATTTTATTTAATTTAGATACATTCCTTACAATAGTTGTGAATATTTCACTAGATTTAGATGTTGTTTGTTCTTGCATTGTTTCAGTTTCAAAAGTAATTGGAAGTGAACCAGTTTCTAAAATTTTTGAATATTCGGCATATAGAGAATCGTCAAGCGAATAAACTCCCGTCGCTTTAATGACTGGTTTTTTTATTGCCCAGCTGTTAGAAGTATTTGTAGCAGTGAAAGCAGAAGTGGCGCCTTGTGCAATAATTGGTAATTTAGCATCATTCACTAAATATAACTCTATGGTTATAGGACAATAAGATAAAGGAATCCAGTTTTCGCAAGTCTTAAAGCATTTCAAATTCATATCATAAAATTCATTAGCACTTTTACCTTTGGCAATTCCTCGTTTGTTAGAATTCGTTACACTCCTTGCAACGCTTGTTGTTGTGTTAGTTCCGGTTACTTGCGAATATGTTAAAAATCTAACATCGTTATTATTAAATGAATTTCCAAAACCTAAAACTTCATCTGCTCTTTTTGCTTCTGATGTTTTAAGTAAATCTTTCATAGCATCAGCACGAGATGTAGAATTCAAATCACATACTATTACATCTCCCATCATTACACGCACTCTTGAAAAGAAAGCACCAGTTGATATAGGTCGTAGTTCAGCTTCAGCATTGGCTGGTTCAGTATTTTCTAGTGTAAATCCTAATAATATGGTAGGAAGTGAAATCCATTGATTAGGTGGTCCAGTAATGTTAAATCTAATTACTGAATTTGTATCAGCGGTATAAGTAGAAACCGATGAAGGATAAAAGTTTTTACTTTCTTTTGACCGGACATAAGAACCGCCATCTTTTAATTTAAATCTTAAATTCTTTTCAACAAGGACATCTTCAATATCTAATGTTTCCATAACTTATATATTTAATAATAGAAAAATATTAATTATTCTATTATTAAATTATTTTATTTTAAAGTGTGAATAATCTATAACTTCTTTTTTAGATTTTTTATTTAATAGTTTTTTAGATTTATTTTTAATATTATTATGTTCAACCTTATAATTAGGTTCGCGTAGCAACGCGAAGGCTTCGCGTTCATCCTCTACTATTTTCTTAATGTCATCATAACTGACTTTCTTTTTAGGATTTATAGTATTTTTTATATCATTATTAGGCATTATATATAAGACTACAAAATTTCCTTTACAGGTTCAATGCTTCTTGATACGTCCTTGCCAGTATCACCATATAATGAGTGTTGATGATTTGTTAATGGGTTAAAACCTCCTCTATTTGATGTTATACTGCCTCTATCTAAAATACTGACTATATCACCAAAATTTCTTAGGCTTGTGTAGTTGTCATTGTTTTTGTTTGACATTGAAATAAAAGGAGCACCGTAAGTAGTTAATCTAATATTTCTATCAGGATTTTCTTTTAAATATTTAGCACTCGCACTACTACCCAATGAATGTGAAATAACTTCACTAATATTATGGTTTTCATCAAGTATATCGCTAATATCTCTATACCTTTCACTGAATGAACTTAAACCAAATGGAATTGTAATATCACTTAAAATATCATTAATATTTGATATAATATTAGACTTACCAAATGTTCCAGCAACATATAGTTTATTATTATCTAAATAATAACCTTTACCATTTGTATATGCTTTGTTTAATCCTTCTGTGTCAGATAAATTATTATTATATTTAGGTTTGAATAATGATTTTTCTTGTTGAATTTCATTAATTATTTTTCTATACATCTCACTATATCCTTGATGAAGAGGATTGTATGATTTTAATGTTCCTTCTTTTAAATAATATTTATATTTATATTTATTTTTCATATATAATTAAATTATAAAATTTCTAATTAATTAATATAATGAGATTTCGTAAAATATATATCAACAGTGCTTATCGTGATTTAAATGACAGTCAATCTACATCAGATTTTGTTATTAATTTAAGAGAGCAACAAGAATGCGGACCAAATACTAAAATGATTTGTCACGAAGTATCTATCGCTAATTCATTTTATCCAATTGAAGATAATTTAAATAACAGATTATATTTAACATTAGGAGGGATATTAATAGGAGCACCAGTATATTATTTTATTGTAGCACCTGATAAAGGTAGTTATGTAGGTAGTGAATTAGCAACCGAATTACAAAATAAATTGAATACTGCTACTAATGGAACTGATGGAAACAGTAATTTTTTTACTTGTAGTTATTCATTAAAAACAAATAATATAACTATAAGTTGTAATTATATTTCTTACTTTTTTATAATCCATACAGATAAAGAATTACAAACTAATTATAGTTTTGGTGTTGATTATGATAGAGATTATCCTAATAGTATTAATGACATTTTAGGAAATACTACTGAAAAAGTAAATAGTACAGCAGACCCGTTTGTTAGTGGATTTATATCATTTTTACCTGTTAAAAATATTTATATTCATTGTAATGAATTAAGTAACGGAAACCAGTTATGTAGTTTTGGTACTTCATCAATAATAAAGAAAGTACCAGTTTTAACATCATTCGGCAACCTCATATATGATAATGAACTAATTTTAAATGATGCTAATGATGTTAGTATGCGTTCATTGAATAGACTTCATTTTAGATTTACTGATGCATCGGGTAGAGTTTTAAATATGAATGGAACAACAAGTAGTTTTAGTTTAACATTTTTTGAAGGTTAGAAAAGCATATAATAGATATTTTAATATAATTATTTATTATATACAAACTATATTTAAATATTTTAATATAAATATTTATTATATACTAATTATATGGTTAAAAATATTGAAATAGTAGATGTAGGCATTGAAAATAATGAAGCACCTAAGGAAGTAGAAGAAATTAAAGAAGAACCTATTATTAATGAAGAAAGTAAAGAAGTAGAAACTAATAATATTATAAATGAAGAAAATAATAAAGACAATACACCAGATAATAATATAGACGAACCACCAAAACAAGAATTAAAATCTAAAACATACTCAACTGAAAAAGTGGAATGCCCAAAATGCAAAAAATATTTAACAAAATACACTTTCAGATATCGTCATAACTGTAATGGAATACCAGTTAAAAAAGAACCAGACCCTAACAAAGTTGTTCGAAGAAAAATTATGCATCCTGCAACAAGCAAAAGAATTTGAGAATAATGTATATGAAAAAGTTAAAGATAATATTCCAAAAGTGGATGAACAAGAAATAGAAAGAAGAGTAGAAGAAAGATTGAAAAAACATTTAGAAACAACAGCTAACAAAGTGTTTGAAACTGCAAAAGACAGGGTGGAAGCAGAGCTTACACCCTTCACCGCAGCGCGGCTCAGGTATATTAATATGAAGGTAGAACGAGATAATAAAAATAAACAGAAAATTAATAATTTAGCAAATAAAATTATTTAATCTAATTATTATTATATAATGATTATTGATAAAAAACAATTGCTTATGCACCGTAGAGAAATTTATGACAACGTTGTAAATAGAATAACAGAACCACAAAATAAAGACAAACCGAATATCAGTGATGTTATTGATAGAAAAGCAGTTTTTGAAACAAACAAACCAAAAAAGAAGAATAAATATAAATCAACTCAACATTACTATTATGAAGGAGACAACAAGGCACACCAACCTAATTACACATATTTTAAAGAATTACAAGAACAATTAGAACGTCATAGCGCTAAAAAAGATTATGCTGTATTTCAAAATAAAAGAAGATATCAAGAAGAAGCACAGGCGTATTTTAATGAAATCCAAAGGTTGGAAAGTGAAAAATTGAGACATCATCCATCAAGTGAAACAGGTAAAACCTATTCAGAAATGATTAAGAAGAAGAAAGGAATAATCAATCAATTAAGAAAGGATTTTAATTTTGATTAAATTAATTAGATTAATTAGATTAATAAATTATAATCTAATTAATTTAATATACTAATGAGATTAGACAATGCACAGATGAAAACATTAAAATCACAATTGAGATTAAGACCGTCTTATAATGAACTGATAAAGGAAATTACAAAGGAAGAATTTAAAAATAAGAATATAAGAGATGTAATAGACAGAAACGCTTATTATTTTCGTGATAGTCCATTAGGAACAGTGTATGATAATAATACAGTAGATTTGAGACAGCAACACTTTAAAAAAATGGTAGATGGAGAAAATCAAACAAAATATTTTGATATATCGAAGGATGATGAAATGGATGATTTAAGAGACGGTTCAATACAAACACTAAGTGCCACAATGGATGATGCAGAGGAACAACACGAACGACAAATCAGTCAAATTTCAAAAAGACTTAGTAGTGAACAAATAGCAGACCTACACCAACGAGCACAACGAGCAAGACAATTAGATGAAGATGACTGGCAGTCAGTAGCAACCGCAAAGTCAAGTGATGATTTACCGCCATTGGAAGATTTACAACCAAAAAGAGTTTCAAATTTACAAAAAGCAAGAGCAAGATTGCAATTGAAACGATTTATTGATGAAGATAAAGACAGTCCTGAACCAAAAAGAGTTTCAAATTTACAAATAGCAAGAGCAAGATTGGAATTGAAACGATTAGATGACGAAGATAAAAACAGTCCTGAACTAATAGAAATAAAAGAAGCAGAAAAAAGAATAGAGCAAAAAATGGACACCGCTGGCAGTTCATCCACATTACCAGCAAGACAAACAAGAACACATAAGGAAACTATTGACTATTCAACAGATATAAACCATTGGAAGGGAAGCACAGTAAAAGAAGAAGACATATTATTTCAATTATATTTAAGAGGAGCAGGACTTACTGAAGAACAGGAACAACAATATTCAAACACAAAGAAAAAGGGGAAAGGTAAAAAGGAAACTGGTAGAACTTATTTAGTTGGACTGGTGGAGAAGCTTATAAACAGCGGAAAATGGACAACAGAAGTAAATGATGAATTGTTAAGAAAAAGAATGAATGATTGGAAAGATATGAAAGGAAAAGGCAAGGCAACAAAGGAAAAATAGATAATTTTACATAATTTATCAATAATTATATAAAATGATTAACAACCACAAGCAAGAGTTAAGGAAACGCCCTACTTATGATGAAATGCTTAAACAAGCAATCACAAGCAAAATGAAAACAACAGTTATATTGAAGAAATACAAAAAATATATGTTATTGAATAATTTTGATTTTGATAAAATGGATTTAATGAATTATAAAAATAAAGAAAGATATATGAACGCTCAAGTTATGATGGCAGACAAGGCAACACAAACGCTTAACAAAGAAAACAAGGCAACACAAACAGACCTACCAAATGATAAAGCGACACAAACTTATAATTTTGATGATGAGACAAAAATATTAGGCGGTTCTTCAAAGAGTTTCAAAAGCAAACTGATAACCAAGGCTGAAGCAGAAGCATTAGCATTTACATATGACCCTGATTTATATGATGACGACGATGATGATGATGATGATAAAAAGGATGATGATATTGATAAATATAGAAAGAAATTATTTATTTTGATGAGGATTATAGAATTTATGTTGAGGACGGGTTTTAGTATAGGACAAATAGTAGCACATTTAACATATCACACTACATTAACTACAATTCAAGGTTCAGAGTTATTAGTTAATTTAACAATGAATTCATTAGTAACATCATACGATATAGCAACTGCTATAATGAATTGGTTGAATACAAATGTTAGTGAGGAAGTTGAATTAAACACTTCCCCGCCTGTTAGCGTTAATAGTTCTCCGCCTATCACTGTTAATAGTTCTTCAACGCATACTGTTAATTCATCATCATCATCAGAAGAAAATTCTAATTATGAAATAGCACCGTTGACTGACATTCCTGTCCCTACTGATGCTGAAAGTGAAGATGAAGATAAGGATAAAGATAAGAATAAAGAAAAACAATAAAATAATAATAATAATAATAATAAAAATAAAAAATAAAATAAAAATAAAAAATAAAATAAAAATAATAAAAAATAATAATAATAATAAAATAAAAATAATAAAAATAAACAAATAAAATAAAAAAAATAAAAAAATAAAAAAAAATAAAAAATAAAATACCAGAATTTGTAAAAATGCCTTAAAGAAATAGCGACTTTATTCTATAAGATAAATGCCATTCTATAGCAGACACTCAGATGATGGAAGCGATAGATTTTTAGGAGGAATACATGATGAAGATGATTATAATGACTTTATGAATATGTTATTTATGAATAGTAGTTTTGCTGATGACATTGAAAGACATTATAAAAGTTCAGATGCTGATGTGTTGCCAAGTCCTACTGATAGCGAAGAAACAAAAGAAAATAAAGAGAAACAATATCAAAAGGATTATCATAAAAAATACTTTCAAGAAAAACTTAATAAACCTTATACATGTAATATTTGTGGAAAATCAATGGCCAACAGTTCTAACAAATCAAGACATGAAAAAAGTAGAAAGTGCCAGAGTATTAAAAGTAAAGTCTAATTGGATAATATTAATTTAATTTTAATTAATATAATCCAATTTCAATATATGAGTAAACTAAGTAATGAGGAGATAATGAGCAATATCTACTATGATTTAGAAACAGGTTATGGTTCTAAACAAAGCTTATACAATCAAGCAAAAGAGAAAGGAGCAAGTGTAACATTAGAAGAAGTGGCAAAGTGGTTGAAGAAGCAACCTAACAAGCAAATAAAACCGTATCAGAATTATAACAGTTTCTTAGTGCCATATGCCAGAGCAGAATTTCAAATAGATATTATGGATATGAAAATATTTAAGAAAGAAGATGAAGAACGCTACGCATTGATTGTAATAGATGCTTTCAGTAAATTAGGTTTTGTGTATCCAATGTTTCAAAGAGACAGTCCAAATGTTTTGAAAGGTTTGAAAGAAGCATTTAAAGTTATGGGTGAGCCTGTGGAAATCTTTTCTGATGATGATGGAGCATTTAAAGCAGAAGTAAAGAAATATTTAGATGATTTAGGTATAATACATAAAACAACGCTAACACATGCCAATATTGTGGAGAGATTTATTAGAACGATGAAAAAAGGAATAGGAGACAGAATACACTTTACTAAAGGTAGATGGACTGATATGTTGAAACCTACATTAAAGAAATATAATAGCGCTATTCACTCATCAACTGGAATGAAACCAAATGAAGCGCATGATGATGACAACAGAGCAAATGTAAAAGCAAACCTTACACTGAAGCAAAAGCATATGAGAAAATATCCTAAATTATCTGTTTCAGACACAGTGAAAATATACCAAAAAGGAAAAGGTAATTATACATCGAGGAAAGAAACCAACCCAAAGTGGACAGAAAGGAAATACAAAATAGAAAAGATAGAAAAAGATATGACACTTCAAACTTACTATGTCTTGGAAGGATTGAAAAAGCATTATTTGCGCCATGAATTATTATTAATTGAAAATTAAAATAATAAATTAGATTAAATCTATGATTTAATCTTCATGAATTATTAATTGAAAATTAAAATAATTTAGACTAATAATTAGTTATTTAGTTCTTAGAATTTTATGACTTTAAAAAGACTTTAAGAGAAAAAACCTAATTAAATTATATAGATAATAATATGAATAGAGATTTACCGCCAGATGAAAACACTAAAATAGTTAAGTATCTTCTTAAAGAAAATTTAGGAGAATACAAAGTAAATAATAAAGGTAAAAAACTTAAAACCATAATTATAGGAAACAATCAGTATAGATATAATCCAGAAAAACCAATAAGCAATAGATTGAGTAAGAGACTTGAAGCAGTAAAGAAAACTAATGACTACAAAGCAAATCAAATCAGAGAAAGAGTAGGAGCAAGAACGGTTTTAAAACATGCTATTAAGAAAAAAGCAGTAATAACAGAAGAAAGAAGCGCCTTTAGAGCATATGCTAACGCCTACACAATTTCAAACATTCATTTAAAAGAGTTGAACGGATTGACTTATTTTAATTATCAATTTGACAAACTTAATGAATACTTGAAAGAGAATAGAGGAATGAAACTTAATGCTACAATAAATATGAAAGTTATGAACTTATTTGATGAGGAGAGAAACGTAACAGTTAGGACAAGGTCGTACACTATTGTAAATGAAGAGGATTTAAGGAATGCTTTGAAAAGAATGAGACCTGATGTTGAAACAAGAATTTTAGATATGGCTTTGTATCAGTCAGGATTAATAATTAGCAATATTAATAATATTCATATCATGTATAATAAATATAATCCGACTAGAGCTGGCAAATATATTGAACTTCCAGAATGGATTAAAAAGAAAAAGGCATGTATCAATATTAAAAATCAAGATGACAAGTGTTTTAAATATTCTATTGAGTGTGGATATTGTAAAATTTGTGATAAAGCACACCCTGAAAAGATGTTTCATTACAAGAAGATAGCAAGTGATTTGATTTTTGATGGTGTGAGTTTTCCTGCTAATAATAATGATATAGATATATTTGAAGAAAATAATAAATCAATATCCATTAATGTTTATGAAATTGATGATAATGAACAAATTGTTATTAGTAGAAAATTGAAAAATAAAGATGCTTCTTGTCATCTTGATTTGTTGAGAGTTGATGAGGAGGATTGCAGTCATTATGTGTATATAAAAAGTTTGAGCAGACTTATTAATAATCAAAAAAGTAATCATAATGGTAAGTCCTATTTTTGTAAATATTGTAATCATGGATTTAGAAATGAAGAATTATTAAATAAACATTATGATAGTGGATGCATGGAAGTTGAAGGACAACAGATAGTAATGCCTAAGCCTTATGAGAAAGTTAGTTTTAAGCATCACTTCAAAAAGTTAAGGTGTCCTTTTGTTGTATATGCTGATTTTGAATGTTTGACAGAGGAACTGAAAAAACCTGATGAAGATGAAGATAAAAACACTTTTTCTTATCAAGAGCATAAACCATGTGGTTTTATGCTTAATATGGATAATGCTGTTGATAATACAAATTATGAATTTATGTATCGTGGTAAAGATGCTGTTGATGTGTTTTGTCAAAAACTTAATGACATTAGGGCAGAAGTAAAGGAGAAGATGGGAGAAAACGAAAAAATAGATATGACTGATGAAGACAAAGAAGATTTTAAAAATGCTAAAAACTGCTTTATTTGTGGGGATAAGTTTAGAATGAACTATAAGAATGCCAAGGAAGCAGAGAAATATAGAAAAGTTAGAGACCATTGTCATTTTACAGGTAAGTATAGAGGTTGTGCCCATAATGTTTGCAATCTTAATTTTTGTAATAGATATTTTAAAATTCCAGTATTCTTTCATAACATGAAAAATTATGACGGTCATTTAATTATTCAAAATGCGGATAAATTAAGTAACAACAATAAAATAGGTGTCATCGCTCAGAACAGTGAAAAATTTATTAATATCAGTTTTGAAAGTTTGAGTGATAAAGACACTTTTGGGTTTTTAACTGCTTCATTAGATAAGTTAGTTTCAATGAGTAAGTATGATAATACAGATGAAGAAGATAAAAGTAAATGGTTATTGCGTGAAGACTGGAAAGATAATTTTAGGTTTAGTAGTAAAAATGATTTGATTAAGTGTGAGAAATGTCTAGATTTATTAACTGATAAAGGCGTTTATCCTTATGACTACATGAATTCATTTGATAAATTTGATGATGAGCAATTACCGAGTAAGGATGATTTTTATAGTCAGTTGATTGAAGAAGGTATAAGTGTTAACGACTATGAAAGGGCAAAAATTATATGGAAGCATTTCGACATTAAGAATATGGGTGAATACCATGATTTATATTTGAATACTGATGTATTATTATTGACTGACATTTTCGAAAATTTTAGAGATGTATGTATGAAATATTATGGATTGGACCCTGCTTATTATTATACATTGCCTAACTTTGCTTTTGATGCTATGCTTAAAATGACTGGTGTAGAGATTGATTTAATATATGACCAAGAAATGTATGAAATGATAGAAGCGGGACTTAGAGGCGGAATGTGTATGGTTTCTACTAAAAAAGTTGAAGCAAATAATAAATACATGGGAGAAGAATATGATAAAAATAAAGAAAGTAGTTATATTAACTATTTTGATGCTAATAATTTGTACGGGTTAAGCGTGATACAAAAACTGCCATATAAAAAGGATGATACATTAAAAGAAGAAGACATTATTAA
>CAUJNA010001433.1:0-79823 GCA_963377175.1 Effrenium voratum
GGCTCCGTCTTCGATGAGCCCATCACCCACCATGTCGGCTCTTCCCCAACCACGAAATCCTCGGGGTACTTCTCGAGTTCCCTCTCGACTTCATGAATCGTGCAGTATTTATTCTGGAAGAATTCGATCATGGCGTCCTTCTCGGCCTTCTTCTCGATCTCCTTCATCCAGCTTACCCACTTGCGCCGATCTTGGTTCTCAGCGGCCCTGTCAGCCGCGTGCGGTGCCAAACTGATGGAGTTGATGTTCATCGCAGGCAGCTTCGACTCATAGATCATGTCGATGCACCATAGGAAATCCCTGGCGTACTTTGTCTGGACGGAAATAAGCTGTATACGACTGATCTTTGGAGTCCTTCTCACCGAGCAATGGCTGCAATCTCCTCATGATGAACGATACGCACATGAGCGAATTGACCGCCCCGATGCACGCATCAGAGATGTCACTGGGGGTTGACCCACAGATCATCCAGCGCAATAGGTTGTTCTGGCTGGCATTCTCATCCCTCCTCAGTGCATATGCGAGGTTCTTCATCGATGCCCGCAGCTCATTCTGGTAGATCAACCCAAGGTCCCAATTCTTCTGGTAGTCGTCCTTGGAACCACGACCGTAGGAGTCGATCTTGGGAGCCTTGATCACGCTCAACGTGAACACTTTCCCCCAGTTTCGATCTCTGTATCTTGCAATTCTCCGGTCGTGCCTCTCAAACTCTGCAGTTGTCTGGAACTCCTCAGAGCTCCTCCACCTTCTCGATGACGATGCCCTAGATGACTCGTCGTTGATGAATTCTTTGTACACCTCCCCAACCGGGGTGTTCTTGTGGAATGCTGCTTTGAACGACCGTTCATCGTTGTCCTCGGCCACGCCTAGTGCGAGATCCCAGATGTTCGCGATTGATCTCAACATATCCGCCCCTTCCATGCTGTACTTGGTTACGTTGAGCAACTCGGGGTTCTTCGCCAGCATCGTTGCCTCACCGCAAAGTTGGTTCAGCGCCGACACGATCTTCTTTCCCTTGCTGCAGGATTCCCTCCATCCAAGCATACATTCGTCGGCAGAAAGCTGTCCGAAAACTTTGCTGATGAACTCTAAGGCAACCCTCATAGACTGCCCTTCACCTTTCATCATCCCGCGGCCCTTGGCAGAGTAGTACGCAGAGTATGCATTAATAGCGGGGACGCCTATGTCCTCGATCCACTTCACGCACATACCCAGGTCGCTGCTCATCTCCATCCTCTTGGGCATCCTCTTGCCATCCTCGATGGCGTTCTTCACCAAATTTCCCAAGAAGATTGCCGCTTGCCTAGATTTCCCAACAGGCACGCAGAAGAACTCATTCGTATTGACGACATTCGGATTGGCAGTCATCTTGATGATATTCTCCAGAACCAGGAAAACCCAAAATAAGCAGCAGCAAATGAAGCCACGGAATTGTCCCAATATGATCCCAGCTTCAGATTGAGGTGACGAACTCGTCCAGCTCCTTCTTGAAGCTTGGGGTTCGGGACTGACCCAGCTCCCCGTATGCACCAGAGGTTCGGGACTGGCCCAGCACCTCGGATGTGCAGTTGGGGTGGTGCAGATTTCGCTCGCAGTAGCTTGGTGCTTCCGCGATCTCCTTCGCGTAATGCAAGCAAGAGCGTGTTTCAACGGTGCCGGTTTGAGGCACCTTGCTCGAGCACGAAAACGGCGAAGGATCACACCCACAATTATAGACGTGTACAACTGGGTTTCTTTGGTTTCACGACCAGCACAAGGTCCATGCTCATGGTTTCCATTGCATTTCTTAGACCACGAGCCACCAAGTTCAAAGTTCCATGATACAACTCTCCATGGTTTCTTGATTGGCATGGGTTTCTTTGCATATCTTTGTTTCAAGCCATAGCGACACCCATCAAACTCGCGACTAGTCCCATCATGCACGACCTCATGCAGTCTCTCATCTTTCCAATAATCACAACTTCCAGGCAACTCAAACAAGATCGCAGCTCGTTTTGTCATGGCATGCCGTTTAATTTCAACGAACCGTTCAAACAATCTCCAAAATTCTCATTGTTTGGCCTCGATTTTCTCTGCGGTGTCAATTCCGCGAGTCTTGTTGAGGCGTGCCCATGATGATCCCCCCGTGCACGGCCCGGCGAAGAACAACAAATCGGAAGGTTTGGTAAGCACATGTCTGGCGATTCTCCCCCCGTACTCGCTCAGTAAGTCATCAACCAGGGTTATGGTGACAACCTGCGGCCCGTCACGTCGGGCAAGAGCAGTGAACCAGTTACGTGGTTCGGAACATGCCATCAGCACGATGGGCCGAGCCAAGTCAACACTGTAAAGAGTGACGACTGTGCGAGTTCTCATACCAGGAAGCGAGACATGAACAGGAGCGCGAAGCACACCACCGTCATGTTTGACCATCGCGAGTTCAATACCCGGCGCTAACTGTGGCGTGTGCTTCACCGCAATGCGATACGGAACAAAACAACGACCAGGGACAAGCTGCTCGTGATTGATATGCAGACAACGCATGAGCAATTTCAATCGGAGCTACGTCTCCAAAGCAAGGTCGTTAACACACTTCAACTCTATGCGCTCGTTCGACAGTTCTTCAACAAATGCGGCCAGCACGGACTGCATGTCAACATCCCCGGACCCGACGTGAATTGGTCGTGGTCGTGGAGATCGTTCCCGCGCCGGTGCAGCGACCGGTACGGGATGAAACTGCCAAACTGCGCGTTCAACCCAACCATCAATTCGCACACATTGTAGCCCCGGGTCAACTCTATCCTCAACTTTGAGCCATGACCCATTCTTCAGTAACCAAGTGGAACGAAGCCACTTGCTCCCAAACGGTGTCATAACCGCGAGTGGAGGTTTTACACGCATCAATCTGGGTCCCTTGGCAACAACAACCGGATCATGTCCTTCATGCTCATGCAATCCCTCTATGGATGTTAATCCAGACCACCATAGGTCCGGGGGCATGATCGGTATGTGTGTGTACGGAAATGTTGGAACTCCGTCAACTGTCCCCGAAGCGGTCTGCATGGTCCCCTTTATGGGATCACACGTGGGTGTGAGCGCCTTGAGGGTTTCCGGGTCAGACAGCAAGCTCGGGTCAAGTAGACCAATCTGCAAACATGCATGTTTCCATTTGCGCCCATCATTAAACGCCTTGGTGTAAATATCGGCCGCCATCCTGTCGGTGACCTCATACGCCAAGTACATGTAATCACGTGTGAACATCTCATGCATCCACGAAATGCTAACACCATGGCTTCTCTCAGGGTGGCGCATCGTGGGGTTTCTCCCCGATCGCACGACACCGATCATAGCCTTGTTATCGTCATAGAACACAAAGTTCGGTGACTTCTTGAGGATCCGCTCTACCAGCTTGAGAGCGGGCATACCCATCGATCTCATGGCAACATCGGCCGCAACAATCTCGGCCTCGGGAGTGGAGTGACTCACACAACCCTGACTTTTAGAGCTGCCAGACAACGGAAACCGGGTATTAGGCCCTTGTATATTCAAGTGTCCACCGGAGGTGGAGCGCAGCGAGTCAATGCATCCCGCAAAGTCAGCGTCCGCATACAAGGCCAGGTGCACATCGTCCATAGGGTCTCCAACCCAACCGACCATGCGCCAATGTTTGGTATGATGCACATAGCACATCAAGTGACGCAAACCCCGATCATCGGAGTCAGTCCACCTATGCACGTTTCGTGCTAGGCGATTCACTTGCCGCAACAAATCGAAGCGAGCAATCCGCGCACCGTACAGCAACTTCATTAGTACGCTAGCGGCATGCGGAGCAAGGTGTCCACGCACGGGCTCCGTCATGGCCAACTCAGGAGTCCCTCCCCGTTGGTCCGGCACTGTGGCAGAACCGTCGGTGGGCACAAGATTGTTACACCAATTGCACACGACTGACGGCCCCTCTCTGGCAGGCTTCCGTGAGACGTGATTCTTTGTTTCTTCATGCAACTCAGGGGTGACAAACTTATTCAACTTCACGTCGCCCGCCACTTCAAGATAGCGGTCGACACAGGAACGTAGGAACTGTTCCATGTCATAGGTCACCGTTGTTACTCGGTGTCCATTCCCGAGAGTGACGTTTCCCTTGCTTTGATTGCAACCAAGGTACATGTCAAGTCCAGTCTCGGGTTCAATCTTCAAACGTGTACGCAACATGCTCCACCCTTGGGCAAGGTTCTTCTGCGGCCCTGCCAGTTTGAAGTCGTCGACATACACAACCAGAACAAGCTGGAGCCTTTCATGAATGTACACTGAAGGCCATTCTTCGCCGATGGGCTCAAAACCAACGGCACGCACCGACTCATCGCAGTGCTGCTCCCAAAATGTTCCCGCATCTGTGTGTCCGTACAGCGCCTTCCTCAACGGGACGACTGGTCTTCTGTACTTATCCCATTTGCATTCACTTGGCACGGCCTCCGGTGGCAATTCAATCCAACACGGCGTGCCTCTCAAGGTGGCCTGTATGTACGCCTGAACGGCGTCGGCCATCTGCACATCCCAGCCATCATGACAACCCAGAAAATCCGCCCAACGCGAGGCTTCAAATGAAGCAGGAGAGTTCCCCAAATCTTGAAACATCGCAGCCTCAACGCTTTGGTTCTTCACTTGGTTCCCCAGCAACACGCCTCTACCCTTGAACTTCCTCTTAGGATCACCAACAGGCAACTGTGAGTGCTTTTCAACGCAAATGCCATGTGCGCGTGCCATGTGTATTTCCTCCCCCTTCGCTTTTGCTTCTCTGGCTACAGCGTCATATTCGCGCACCGCGCCAAGATCGAAGACCCCCTGGTCGATTAATCCCGACAACTCTTTCTTCATTGATGCCAATGCATCAGGGTTGGTCAACATCTCTTTCCGGCCTACCGGCCTGGATACTAAAGCGTCGAAGAATCGTACAACTTTCACAGCTTTATCTCTGTGCTGTATTCGCTCAGAAGTCACGCACGGCATCGATGGGTACTTCTTGGCTTCACCGTCCTCGCCTATCGCAGGCATTGCGAGTGGCACTTTTCCAGAAACTATCTCAGCAGACTCCTCCCATTCATACCAGGTGAGGTCCGTCGCTTCGTCGACCGATGGATCCGTCCCCGATGCTGTCTCAGCTTCGTCTTTATGACTCTCAATGACTGATGCAACCGCCTTCGTCCAGTTTGGAGTCGACTTTGATCGCTCCTCAGACTTGAACTTCCAGGCATAAATTACTACCAGACACTCAAATTCTTTCTCAAGCTGAACGTTTCGTATCATGACGTCTTGGGACTGTTTGGAATCCATGAGAACAACCACCCCGTCGACAGGATTAACAACAATCCTGACCCATTCAAGCTCAGCCAAGTGCTTCCCATCCATTGGGTTCTTGATCTTTGATATGTTCTCCCGCAATCCCCAATTGTACTGCCATTCTACTCCACCCCAGCGGTTCCGAAGCATCGCTCGAATTCTCTTACCACCGGGCATCTGTAATGTCCGTGCCTCTGCCGGCGCGGAAATCTCAGACTCTTTACTCTTGGAATCTTCCTCTTTCCTTTTGCCACCGCCCTTCACCTCGGCCTTCTCTTCCTTGGTGTAATATTTACTCATCATCTTCCATTCTTCAGGAGTGAACTCCGGAGGTCTCGATGTCTTCATTAGCCTGAATCCATCCTTCCCGACAGGATACGGTCTTCCGGCCTTGTCGATTTTAACCTCCTGGCCATCGTCGTTGACGTACGTGATGCCATCCCCAGGTAGTCCAACTGACACGTGTGGAAGGTCGGACTTTACAACCTTCTCATCGCCCTTAGGGTGTCCATCCCCCTCCCCTTTTGAAGAGCTCGGTCTAGCATCTTCTTCTCCTGCATGACCCCCCCGATCTCCGGCGATTACCTCCGGGCCATCGTCGAGCAGCAGACCAGCGATCTGATCGACCTCATCGTCAAGCAGTCGCTTCTCGTCACTCTGCAGCAATTCAGGCTCGTAGTCCTCATCTTCGATCAGGCGTTCACGCGCATCCAGACCGATTGCATCGATAGACATCTCTATCCCTTCCAAGGTCTCGTTGGCAACCTTGTACTTCTGTTGTATTGGGAATGTCAGAGGAGATTTCAGAATCATCCTCTCCGTCTGATGTGGCATTCTCAACCGAGGTGGAACCTTTGCCTTTTTGATGTTCAGCTCTGCACCCGCAAATGCAGTAAGTGCCCAAGCACGATACTTGTTTGCCCAATGCATACCGGTGCTCAGGATCATCCTCTCCGTCTGATGTGGGATTCTCAACCGAGGCGGAACCTTTGCCTTCTTGATGTTCAGCTCTGCACCCGCAAATGCAGTAAGTGCCCAAGCACGATACTTGTTTGCCCAATGCATACCAGTGCTCAACACATATCCAGCAAATATACCAGTTTCCCCTCTCGGCTCGAACTTCTCCCTCTTTCCCCCTCGTGCTTCACTCGGCTTGAAGTCCACTAGCGCACCAAAAGGTATCTTCTCGCCCTTGAACTCCTCGCCATGCAGCCTCATCCATGCACTCGATCCGTTCACCTCTTCGATGTTCATGAGATGGCACAGATTGGTGATGGCCTGCACCCAATAACACGTGGGTAGACCGGCATGTACTAGACAAGCCGAAGTCTGGTCAATGATGAATTGATTTGTTCTTTCAGCAAGGGAATTGTTCTGCGGTCGTCCAGGCAGCGATAGGTCGTGGTTCAGCTTCAGCTCCACGCACGCATTGATCAGTTCCGGGCCGTCATCCGAATATACCTGCTTGATTTTCCTCCTCCCGCAGAAGTGCTTGATAGCCCTGACGACTGAGTCAGTGTCTCTTCTCGCGGTGGGATAAGCCATGATAATTCCGGTATATATGTCCCGGATGATGAGCGCATACCTGCCTTCCACTTCATGATCTCCTGATGCCGTCACAAAGTCGAACGTCACCAGGTCACCGAACGTCTTCACTTCTCTTTTGAATGCTCCCGTTCGTGATCTGAAGTGTCTCATCTTTGCCTTGACGCATGATTCGCAGAAGGGATTTCGGTATCTGTGTGTAAGCAAATGAGCTATGGAATTGGCGTCCTTCTTGAGGACTCCCACTTTCCTCTTTATTGATGATCCTTCGTACACGTCTACTTCGATTCCGGCATCTGGATCATCTTCATCAACCTCTTCCTCGTGAGCTTCGGCATCACCATGTCGATGCGGGACTGACCCAACATCTACAGATATTTCCTCAGCTACGGGAGGCGGACGTACCGGACCGGCTCCTCCGGGTGGCCCGAAGTCGAATGCCCCGTCGTGGTGTTCGCCCTCGGCCTCTGCGGACTCACCGACAGCGGCGGGTGTGACGTCGTTCTCATCGTCACCTCCCTGATCTGCCTCGTCGTTCGTTACCATCGCCAATACTTCCGAAAAGTGCTCCTTGAGGTCGTCTATCGTAGGGCGATGCCTGTTACTCCGAAGTTTACCATCACTCACTAGGTACGGGATGTCGTCCTTGACCTGCAAGTGCACGAATCCCTGCTTTGGCGTAACCATGAAAGGTAGTTTACCAGGCATCCAGTGAAATGCATAACCCATCTTCATGCATCTCCTCCCCACTGACAATACCGTGGGTGTCTCATCCAATACATGCGGCTCGACAGTCTCGTCCAACTCGTCCACGACTATCTTGGCCACATCAGATGTGGAAGTGGAACCATTCGCGGTCTGGAACACGATCTCGTCGTCATCTTTCACGATGTCGACACCCAGGCTCTTCGCCTTGGCTCTTCCAATGAGATCATGACCACATCCGGTGTCCATCAACCATTTCACCCGTTTGCTGATGCACGTTGACATGGCGAAAACGTTCTTCGGCATACCATGCTGCTTCTTCCAGTCGACAGCCGATTCCTTGATCTCGTCCTTGTTCCGATCATACTCGAACATTATGCTGCTCTCCTTGGTCACCGGGAAGTAGTGCTTCTTATATACATCATCCACCACTTCTCTCAGTATCTTCGCACGTATCAATGATCGTTGGACTTGGTAGGCTGATAATTCACGATGATCACTGCTTTTGAACTTCTTCTCGTCGACGTACACGTACTGATAAGGCTCATTCTCATTGTCCTCATAACCGTACCATTCCCCTTTTCGTTCCCATTGCCTTCTCTCGTCTTCGAGGTAGGTGATCTCCCCATTCTCGTCGACGTCGAGCACTTCCTTGAACCACACCATTTTCTCGGGGATCTCGGACTCGCCAGACCATCTCGATGATTCGCTCATCGCGTCGTCATCGTGCTCGTGGTAGACAGTCTCGGCTTCGTCCGGTTCGACCTGATCAACGTCCTTCTTGAAGCTTACCTTCCCTGCAGGAGCCGATTGCTTCAGGACTATCGCGGGCATTGCGATGGCCCTCCTCGCAATGGCAGGCGCTGCGGCTTTGGCGGCAGCCTTCGACTTGGCTTGCGCCTTGTCATTTGACGTTGCTGGAGCTGAATTGTTCTTGATGAGCTCATGCCTATACTTGCAAGCGCTTCCCCTATCGCACTTCCCCTTCTGAAACGCGAAGCATGCTCCATCATCCCTCTTTGGTGACGATGATCTGGACTTGGATTTGCCCTTTCCTTTCCCCTTGGACATGCTCTCCAACTTATGCTCCGTCTTCTTGCTGTGGGAAAAAGTGCATTCATTCCCTTTCACGCACCCCTTCGCCGATTTGAAGTGGTACCAGCAGGGGTTATCCTTGCTTCCGCCCGGACTCTTGCCTCTGTCGCTGGCACCGTCGGACTTGCCGTTCTTGCCAGCGTGGCCCTTTGCCTTGGCTTTTGGGAGCACAGGAGCGGCATCAGGTCCACCGGGTTTCCCCTTTCTGCCCTTGCCACCCTGGTTCTCCTGTTTGCCAGTTGCTGGAGCCGCATCCTTCCCGCCTGACTTCATCATCGACTTGACCGATTCTCCTTCATGTCGAGCATCAGGTCTTCCCGATCTGCCTTGATCTGATAGTCGATCAACGCCAATAAGAATTCATACGTCTTCTGAGGATGCTTGTCCGGTAGTCTATGGTAGGCATTGAGGCCGAACTCCATCTTCTTGCTCCCTTTGATCTTCCTGTAAAGGATGTCTCTGAGAGCCAGCTTACTGGGTCTGTCCTCGCTCCTCATCTTCAGCAGCAAATCATACCATTTGTTCCTGAACATGACCAAGTTCTTGTCGCCAGGAAAGTCAAGGTTGAATAGATGCTCGATGTGGTAGACAAGATCCGTTCTATCGGAAGTTCTGAATGATTGCATAACTAATGCCACCAACTCTCGTCCCTTCACGATCACCCCTTGTTGATGTCGTAGTTCAGAGTGTCGTGTAGCATCGAGGTATACGTCCTTGGCTTCGTCAGGTGCTTGTTTCAGCATGTTCTGCATGCCCATGGCCATCTTAATATCTATCGTAGCAAATCTGTCGCCACCTGAATCGCTAAGCAAATCCAGGTCTGGGTTCAACCCAAGAGCCTGCTCCAGCCATTTCGTCCATGCGTCGGTATCTGGATCTGCACATGCGCTCAGAACATTCATCAGCAGTTGCATCTTCCAGGTGTCAAGTTGATGGATCTTTGGCCAGGCCGGAATAGATACTCTCTCGGCCTCTTTCCTCGAGATTCTCGGTCGATCATTCTTGATCTCTCGGTTATCTCTCGATCTCCTTCGTCTCCTCCGTGTCCGATCGTCTTCTTCCTCTTCTTCTTCCTCGTCTTCCTCATCTCCTTCGTCGTCGTCATCCTCATCCTCATCATCGGGTGGATCATCCGGAGGTCCTCCTCCGCCACCAGCGAGGCTCAACTGACGTCGACCCGCTCCCTGCCCATTCCCATTGGGCGGGAATCCACCGTAATCCAATGGGGGCGTAGTACCGTTGTTTCCCCCCCCATCACCACCACCAGTCGTAGTAGTGGATTGTGGGACATGCCCAACAACCCCTTGCATCTGGGATAGGTGTACATCGATCATTGGATCACCGAAAGACGGAAAGATCGAACCTGGCATCAGCGACGAATTAGGGATTTGATTTGAAGACGATGACGGGACTGACCCAGCCACCTTCTTGTCTATCCTATTTGAATTAGCCTGGGTTCCTCCCTCAGCGCGTTTCACTACTGCTCGTTCACGATGTCCATCTTTGCTGCTGGAGGCTTCCTGTGTCTCCAGCTTCTTGTGTGCACGTAGTTCCTCGTTGTCAGCATCGAGTTGGCGTACAAAACTCTCTTCTTGCTTGAGCGTCGCCTCTCTTTCCTTCAGTTGTCTCTGAAGCTCATGCATCTCCTCGAGGTACTCATCGTACATTCCCTTAGCTGTCAATCTCCAGTACTCAGCCTCCTTCGACTTCTCGTCCATCGTGCACCGTTCCTCTTGTTTCTCTTCTTTGACCTGGGCTAACTCCAAGATCGCATCCTGACGATGACCACCTTCGACAGCAATCATCTGGTCCTTCATCGACACGTCGGACTCATACTGTTTGACGATCTCTTCTTTTTCGCGAAGCAAGCAATCTGCTCTCTTCGATTCCTGTTCCGCAAATATTGTAACGTCATTCAGCCTCGTCATCAGCTGTTCCCTGGAGTCCTCCAAAGAGTACGTCTCGGGGCGCTTGACAAGTGCATGCTCCAACTGTGATTTCAGACTTTGGACCATCTCCTCCTCGTTGAACTTCTCGATAGATGTAGAAGATTCTATGCCTCTGATCTGTTGCTGATAGGCTGATATCTGTTGTGAAGCCTCACGGTGTATCTGATTTGCACGTATAGCTGATTCCTGCGCGGCCGACTTCTCGCTTGCCATGTAGGATCTCATCAATGCAATCTCCCGCTTCTGCTCCATGATAGTTCCTTCAGCTTGCCTCATCTGTTGCATTATAATATTCGACTCCATGTCTTTCTTCTCCCCGTACTGAAATGCGTTCATTTCCACCTTGCGCATCTGTTGGGCTTCTTCCTCAAACTTGCGCCATGCCTCAGCCATGTGGTGTTGGTGGTGACTCACTAGATGTCCCGACTGCTTGCTGGCAATCTCGCATCGTCTTTCCAGCTCCTGGATCCGGATGGTGCTTCCATAGTCTTCTTGGTTAAGATTCGCCATTGCTGCCGACATTTCATCAAGTGTCTTCTGATATTCCCCGATCTCCACCTCCATCTTATTCTTCTCTTTGATCACGGCGCGAAAATCTGCACTGGTGGGTGATTTTGACCTCCCACCCTTCGATGTCGATCTCACGCCCTTCTGCGACGTCCGTGGTGTCGCAGGCGAAGATGATGATCTTCTCGGTGGGGATTCTCTTTTCTTCGACTCCTGATGAACATCGATCTGCTTCCATGATCTTGTGGGAGTAGATATGTCGCTGAATAGCGCGGAACCTCCGCTCCCAGGTTCATCCTGTGAATCTGCAACCATATCCATCACCGCAGGAAGAGCCATCAATCCATTGGATCCCTCTGAGCTGCTGTTCCCAAAAGTTGCAGTACTTGGGCTCGCCGAAGACGCCATTGTACTGTGTAGTTATCGTTCCTTTATTGTCCCTGTACCCGCAATAAACCAGCTGTCTCCCAGTCCAGTGTAGAGCTTGTAGATTACGGCTGATAACCTGTCAAGAGACGGCAAGGTGACGTCCCGTGGGACGCTGTGCACCGAACCCTCAAGCTTTAATACCAACCACGTAGAAAGGTGTATACGGACGATGCCGTTATAGCCGAACCCGTGTAAACGTTGTAAGGAAGAAGGAATGATAATTACACCAGTGGTCCTGACAAAGCGGCGCAAGCAGTTGTTTTGCTCTTAATGCCGATCACGTAGGTCTGCAGTCACACATCAGATCTTGAACCTCAATTGTGTCTTGAGCCAAAATGGCGATCAATGGAACTTGGGAAGCAACACCAACAAGGACCTCAGAACAGCTACCCAATTTCGGCACGGGGCCTAGAGGGTTTTAACACATATGTTGATTTGATTGATCGATCGATTGATTGATTTGATTGAATGATCGATCCAAGGTCAAGCACTTGGCCCACAACGCTTCCGCAGATTGCATGGGCGTGATGCCTCACTTCGGCAAGTGGTTCTTGTGGCTGAAGCGCCTCGAGCCGCTGCTGTCGCACCAGTGGTTGCCTGGCATAGCATTAGCCGGACTGGGCCCCGGGCCCCGGGCTGCCTGCATTCCCAGCCCTTCCAAAGCACGTGGTTTCACACAAAGACCCTGCGTTACTGTTGAAAGTTGAAAGACCCAAATTCATTTTGTGTGTGTCTTCTCTTTTCTCATGTCCTGTCGGCCCTGTCCAACATCAAATTTCCAAAGCATGCAACCGTAATTGCAACGTGCGTTCAAGGGCTTTTCACGGTTGAAGCAATTCTGCCTAATTCTGCTGCTGCTTTTTGAGGCTCCATGTCACCATGACACCATGTGGAAACATGCACCAAAACCAGTGCGCACTGACAGAGCCCAGTCACTGAGCACACTGAGTCACTGAGCACAGGACTCAGGACATAGGCCCAGGGTTCCAATTTGATGCTGCGACAGTAATCGAAGTCAGTACGAGAGGAACACTTCGTTCAGACACTTGGTTAATGTGGCCATGGCTGATGATGGCAATGGGCCGGCGGATCTGAGCGAGGAGTCCTCGGGAACGGACTGCCGTGGGTGCCTTTTCAAGAAGTACTGCCCGCTGTGCGGGCGGGAGGTGCGGATCTTGACGCAGGCCGGCTTGGTCGAGATCGTGGAGCGGTTGGCTCAGCGCCGCGTGAGGGAGCTGGCCGCGGCAGCAAGTTGCAGTGGCACCGGGACCGGCAGTGGCAGTGGCGGCAGTGGCGGCCCGCCGCCGCCCGCCCCGCCCCGGGACCCCCCCCAGGACCCGCCGCCGCCCGGGGGGGGCAGCTCCAAACGGCGCCGGCTCTGATGGTGCTGCCCTTGTCGTTGGCGAGAGATCTCCGGCGCTTGGCAACGGCGCTTGGCCTTCACATCGATGCTGGGCTTGGTCGTGCTGGTCTACATGGTTTTTATCGTGATCCAGGATTGCAGGTCTTTGGCCGGTCGTGCTGGTCCTCATGGTTTTTATCGTGATCCAGGATTGCAGGTCTTTGGCCGGTCGTGCTGGTCTACATGGTTTTTATCGTGATCAGGATTGCAGGTCTTTGGCCGGTCGTGCTGGTCTACATAGTTTTTATCGTGATCCAGAACCTCCAGGATTGCAGGTCTTTGGCCGGCTTACATATCCAGGATTGCAGGTCTTTGGCCGCTTTGGCCGGTCGTGCTGGTCTACATAGTTTTTATCGTGATCCAGGACCTCCAGGATGGGCCAGGATTGCAGGTCTTTGGCCGGTCGTGCTGGTCTACATGGTTTTTATCGTGATCCAGGACCCAGGATTGCAGGTCTTTGGCCGGTCGTGCTGGTCTACATATCCAGGATTGCAGGTCTTTGGCCGCTTTGGCCGGTCGTGCTGGTCTACATAGTTTTTATCGTGATCCAGGACCTCCAGGATGGGCCAGGATTGCAGGTCTTTGGCCGGTCGTGCTGGTCTACGTGGTTTTTATCGTGATCCAGGATTCCAGGATTCTCTGCTGCTGCATGCTCCTCCGGAGCTGAGTCCGGAGGTTCCCATGTGTGACAGTGAGTAGCAGCCGCCAGCCTGGCTGGCTCCGGGAAAACGTGCGTGGGGGAGTCTGAGGGAACTCTGTGGTGATGATCCAATACGCATGCCACGGTTTAGGTATGAAATGACAGTGTCCAGTGTCTATGTGAGCGAAACCAGTTATGCTCTGGAGGCAAATCGCAAGGCAGACACTTATAGTGTTTAGATGCATCTGGAGGTAAACTGTTACAATGAGAGATAGGCACAAAGTCTACTGGGGACTGGGGGACAGCGCATTTTGGGGCACACCTGTGGACCTGTGGCGCACCACACCTTGAAGAAACTAGACCAGGAGGCCAGGACCTGGGAGGCTGGGAGGTCAGGGGGCTCAGGCGGAGGACCCTACTCCAATCTCCAAACGGCCCAGTCCAGAAGGGTTTCCAGAACATTGCAGCATCGCGTAATAGCAAGCAATACAATATAATATATTCTGCGAAATCGTTCATTTGTAAATTTGTACCACTGTTGGAGTTGGACTTGACGGGTTCTGATATGTTCTGACTTCTGACGTTCGTTTAGTTTGCGGACGGTGCTTGTGCAGATTCGATTCCGATCTCAGGCTGCGGCTGCGATTCCGGCGGACGTGCTTGGCTGGCACGAAGCTTGGCTATGCAATGGCGGCCAATTGCCGGCACATCGATTTTGGGCAAAACAACGTCACTTTATGTCTATGTGACTGCAAAAGCAATTTGCTATCAAGTATCACTCATTGAGTCACTCATCTGCACTACTGTACTTAGTACTTAGTGCAATGTGTGCAATGATCTGATGCAAGTGACCTTTCAGGATTTCAGGGTCCTTTGGAATGGGGTTGCAGGGGAAAGGGGAGAGCAGCAAATTTGAGGTTTGGAGTTTGGAGGGCAAGTTTGAGGTTGGGAGGCCATTGGGAGGCGTTCTTAAGGAGCGTGTCACGGCGTGTCACGGCGTGTCGGGGGATGGCCAATTGCCGGCACATGCGGCACATGTACGTTGAACTTCGTTGAACCGTTGAACTTTGAACTTTGAACTTTGAACGGTCACTTTTTTGGGATATGAGTGTGTCACCAGCGTGTCGCCCGCCCGCCCCTGCCCCCCCCCCCCCGTGCGTTGCATGTGCAATGATCATACATGCTGCCAGCCCAAGCCGCAACCCCTCAATTGGATCCACTCTGGCATCCTGAATCCTGAACTGACGTTTCAACAACAGTGACTTTTCACTGCACTTTGATGATGGCAAACAAATCTATGTGACTACAGTTACAGTTGACTACAAAACCATTTTTAGGCAAGTGCTGGTCAATTGCCGGCACTTCACCCGGGACGCCAATTGCCGGCCATCGGGGGGGCCTGGCTGTGACTCACGATGCTTGGCTTGTGTGTCGTCTTGCTGACCACCCAAAAGCAACACAATCAATTTTCAATCAATAGTATCACCGTGTCACCCTTTCCAAACCTCAGGGTAGCCAGGGTACACTCAAAACACGAAGGCACCAACATGAAATGTGCGCCGGGGACATTCAGCAAAACCAGACTGGCAAGCTGCTCTGACGGGATACTGGCGGGATCCACTGCCACGGTTGGCCCGAAAGCATAACATCGCAAGCGAGGTCGGCCAAACGCTGTAGGATACGTTCTTTTTCCGCACGCGAAGCATTTGTGAAGCAAACGCGAGACAGCACCAGGCAAGGTGCTCTGCGCAAACTGGTCGGTGCAAGTTGGTCTGCGCAAGTTGCTCTACGCAAGTTGCAAGTTGCTCAATGTCTGCGCTGAGGCCACACAAGGATATGTTGGCGTCCTGGCCTGCAACAATCCTGAGTTGGCGCTGGAATTCTGTGGCTGAGTTCTTGCCGCTTGGCCGAGCCATGCTTGTGTTGGACTGCTGCACTCCTGACTCCTGCCCTACAATAACTCATCTTTGTGTCGCTGCGCCAGCACCAAGGCAGTTTCTGCTGCCAGTGGCTCCAATCATTCGAAAGTATTGGAGTGCTGCACGCTTTTTGCAGAAGAAGCTTGGCTGACAACGGAGAAGGGTGGACAGTACGCGGCGTACGCGGCGCGGCGCGGGGGATCTTGCAGTAACAGACAACAGAGTTTCAACAGAGCGCAATTGTTTCCGCAAACTCAAAACTGCGCCTCAGGATCAAGATGCCTGGGGGTCTTGATGTTGCAGCAGACGGCAGGCGGATGGTTTGAGCAGTGCAACATGTGTCGTCGTGTCGTGGAAGAATTGCTTGCTAGCAGCTCAGCTGTGGCCAGGGGGAGCCTGGATGAGATTGCGGAAGACGAGACTGTGGCCAAGAGCCAGGCTTTGATCCAGAGCATCTCGGAAGCCGTTGCTTCAAACTGGTACCTGGGCGGCCAGTGGTGCATTCTTGATTGCTGTTTCCTCCTGACCAATTGAGGGGCATTGGTCAAATCGCAAGCAAATTGTTTGCTATCCCTCCCTGACGGCTCATTTAGGCTCACTGTTTGTCAATGGCTGCGTACAGCTGGACAATTTGCGCCTACCATCTAGATTATGCTCGGAGAAACAAAAGTGGCAACTTGCACATGTGAGGCTCTGAGGCACGGTCAAAATTACTTACTTACGGCCGTTTCCCTACTTACTTTGAGAGCCCCCTATCGTTTGCCATGGTTTTGTGCATTTTCACAATATCAACGAAACGATAAACGACGAATACTAAACTCAACAGAAGCAATTTTGACGGTGCTTCATGTGATGATTGCAATTGCAACAACTCAATACGCGTTTCTGCCTTGAATGTTGTGCATTGTTCAGATTCACGGATTGATCAAGTAGTAGTTGGCCCTGTTTGTTGAAACTTTTGTGTTGGGCTTGAGCTTGGAGACAGCTAAGGAATTGGCAATATGCGCGTGTGGTCCTCGCAATTGGCAGCGTCCTCAGTTCTTCAGCGCGGAGAGCCGGAGAGCCCTGGAGCGCCAACGTGCAACACTATGGCAATGTCACAGTTTGACAGCGTGCTTGTGCTTGTTGTTGCTCACTATGTGGGTTGCGTGCTGCCCAGGGCAGGTCTTCAAGTTCATTTCGGACTGGTGCGGCGGCTGTGTTTGCCATGAAGTTGACGTGGACAACAAGTATTCCAAAATGCTGGCGTGCCTATTCTGAACCTGGCGAGCTTAGTCGTGCTCATCCCACGAGAGAATTGCATCTTTTTGCTATCGCGTGTGCTTTTTTGACTTGTGCGACTCTGTGCGACTGTGCGAAAGGTGCTTTGTGGACCGCGGCAGCGGTGGCAGTGGCGGTGGTCCGACCGGTGGTCGTGGAGTCTGTGGAGGCAAAGCCCACGCGAAGCTTGGGCTGCATGGTGGCTGCATGATGGCTGCACTGCGCCCACGTATGGTAAGCCACTGGCAATTGGCAGGGTCCCCGGGGCCCCTGACTCAGACCGAGACCCCTGGTGTCAAACGATTGATGGCTTGCCTTGTCCCATTGTTGGTGGCAGTTGCCTGCGTAGTAGGGCCGCCCATTCAAGCTGACAGGTCCACGTGTCCTATGAAGGGGCGGAGGGCCCCGCAACTTGCTGCGGGCGACGCAGAGAAGCTGGCGCTGCAAGTGCAGCAGTTTGCTTCTGTGGACGTGGTTGCATGCACCGCGGACGGCGGACTGACACCGCCGCAGCGTCAACTGCTTCTTGATGCGTGGGAGACTGGGACGAACAGGGCCCTCCTGTCGCTGCGGCTGAAATTTGCCTGCTGGCGTCTCTTGCAGGGAAACTTGACCAAATTCATTCAGTTCAGTTTTTTTCTCAGCAGCTCATTGAACGGTTGAACGAGGTTCTTTCCGCAAAAAGGTTGTTTGTTTGTTTGTTGATTTGTTTGTGTTTTTGTTTGTTTGTTTGCTTGTTTGTTTGTTTGCCTGAAGCCGCCAACGCCAACGACGCCGACGCCAACTACGCCGACGCCAACATACCTTTTTTTTAGGTACGAGAAAAAACACCAAAAAAAAAGCTCGATCAAACTATCCCCTTCTTGCATCCGGAGGAAGTGAGACTTGTTACGGTGTTTTTTTTTAAAAAAAAATGCGTTTGTTTGCGGATATTTGCGCTCGTTTTGCGGATATTTGCGCTCGTTTTGCACTTGGATTTCTGCGCGCTCCTTTCTGCGACCGATTATCTTGGAGGATCAGATCGATCAGAGATCAGCTCGGTCCGCTCGGTTTTGGGAAAAACGCTCGAGGCATGACAGGCATGAACAAGTTGTTCTGAACAAGTGTACAATGTTTTGGTGATGACTCATAACTTATGACTATATGACATATGACCTCTGGTTTTGGTTTTGCATTACGTTTCGGCTCTGGGCAGAAATTTAGGTAACGAAGTTTAACCGAAGTTTAACGAAGGACGGACTCCAGTGACTCCAGGCTCCAGGACTCCAGTTGCCAGCCAGGTGTTTGTTTGTTGTGCTGTTTGTCGACAACAGTGTGTGTGTGTGTGTGTGTCTGTGACTGTCTGTGTGTCAGACTGTCAGACGTCAGTGTTCTTGTTCCCTCTCTGTGACAGTCTCTGTGTGTGGGTTCGTGCGCGCGTGTGTTTGTGTGTGTGTGTGTTTGGCGTTTGGTGTCACCAGTTGGTGTTGGCCTGTGTGTTCGCGCGCTTGTGCTCGTGTGTTCGTGGCCGTGGGTGGGTGCCGTGTTGTGTGTGTGTGTGTGTGTTGTGTGTGTGTGTGTGTTTAGCATGTGTTCGTGTTCGTGTTCCTGTTCGTGTGTTGTGGTGTGTGTGTGTGTGTCAGTGACTGTCACTGTCAGTCACTGTCTGTCAGTGTGCGAGAGTTGATGCCTGAGGCTGGCGCACCACCAGCGCGAGGTTGCTTCAGCTTGCGCTCGTGCCTTGTCTTCAGCAATACTGGAGTGAAGTTCTGTGGGTGTAAGTTAGTGTAAGTGCTAGTACGGGAGTAAGTATTAGTATTAGAATGAGTATGAGTATGAGTATGTAGAATGCAGTGAATGTAGTATGAAGTTCACGAAGTATGAAGTGTATGAAGCATGAAGTGTGAAGGGGTCCGGCATCTGCCAGGGGCAAGGGCAAGGGCTGGATTGGGGGTTCATGATTCATGACTTCATGAGCATGTGGTCAGATCGGAGTGCAAGGCGAGTGCCTCAGCCTCAGCCGCAGCAGCCTCGCAGCGTCTTCGACAGAGGCCTGGGGACTTGTGGGACATTGTGGGCGCCCTTGGAGTTGGAAGAGGCATTGCGTGTCCAAGTCCCTGTCCCATTAGTAACCGTTGTGTCACAACACGCGCTTGAGCTGCATTGCTGCAGGCCCACCCGCTCTGTGAGCTCTTCTTGCTGGACACAGACTTGGACGAGCATCAGGGCAAGTTCTCCCTGCGCTGCTGCGTGCAGTACCTGGCGCAAGGTTACTCACTGAACCAGCTGGATGACTTGCCTGTGCCACGCACATGCTTGAAGACGCTGCTTGTCAGTTCTTAGTCGTGGGCTTGTGTGACTTGTGTGTCTGTGTGCATGTGCGGCTTCGCGTTTTTTTTTGAAATGTCAGCTGAGCTCAGACACTGTCAGACTGTCAGACACTTTCCTTTCCGTGACATGTTTGGTTCAATAATCAAAGTTCCATGTTCCATGTCCTATTCCAGTTGCTGCTGCCACGCTGCGAGCTGAGGTTCAAGGAACGATTGCACGCCTTCCGCATGATTCAAACTAGCTCCTTGGCAGCCAGCGACTCCTTCTGCCTTGAGGAACTCAGCGATTTGCGAGCAAATAAGGCGAACAGATCATGGAAGGTGATCACGCTAGAGTGAAGCAGGTTGCAAAAGGGCACTTCTCCGCTGCCCTGGTCTCTGTGAACCTGCGACTTGGACAGCTGGAAACAGCCTTGGCTGAATCTCCACATGCCGGCCGGCTGCCTTAGCAAGTTGATTATATACTTATTTGTTTGTGGTGCCCGGTGTCCGGCCCGCTGTGGGTGTGGCCCGGTGTGGCGTGGCGTTGGATCTTCTGCAAAGCGCTAAGCACGCCGTGGAATGCCGTGGAACAGATCATGCGCTTTCTCAGGAAACCATTCAGTTCATCGAGGAGTTCACGCCACTGGTGAACGCACGGTTCTTGGACGAGCAATTGTCCACGATGCTGGCGAGACTTGGCGCAAGTTAAGTTGCTTGTGGATTGTGGAATTGTGGGTGTATGCTCGGAGTAGGGGGTGCGGCCAGGCCAGATGCCATCCCGTCGCGCCAGTTCACGCCCACGTGCCGGGAGGATCTGCTGCACAGGACTGGCC
This sequence comes from Effrenium voratum, assembly GCA_963377175.1. Lineage (NCBI taxonomy): Eukaryota > Dinophyceae > Suessiales > Symbiodiniaceae > Effrenium > Effrenium voratum. The sequence goes on from CAUJNA010001433.1 coordinate 19,889, forward strand.
TTGCATCTCGGCTGTTAATTATCTTTCTTTCGATTGTTCTTTCTTTGATTTTGTCTTTCTTTCTTTCTTTCTTTCTTTATTTTTTAAATCCTTTCTGGCTGGTGGAAAGTCGCAAAGTGCAATGCTCTCATTCTCATTACTCATTGAAGAGCAACACACTTTTTGTTTGCGCATCAAGCCCAACTTAGACTGTTGATTGAAATGGAGCCGCAGCACGCACGTGCGACGCACGGTGCGAAGCACGAACTTACTTCTTTCTTGGCTTTGTTTGTGTTTTTTTTTGATTGTTTGTTTGTTTAAAGTTTTAGGGTTCTTGCTTGTTTGCCGAGTGCCACACTAGCCGCCTATCTTGTATGTTGAGAGACTTGCGTCTCAGGACTTGCAGTACATCTGCAATGAGGCAGTTGCTGAGGCTGTGCTGTCCACACGGGACAGAGCCAAGACACAGTACGGACAGCCGCTCCCGCTCGAATTTCCAGATGGCGACCTTTCGCTTCTGATGATTGATCATTTGAAATGCCTGCCAGCCAACCAGTTCTACGGCCTTCCTCGGCGTCTCATCTCGCCCTACGTAAAGGGTATGTGCCTGGCGGACAGCGCGGTGACCGGCGCGGTGGGCTGCGATGCGGCTGCGCCAGGTTTCCAGCTGCAGCTCCCGGACTGAGTGCTGGCATGAAGTCAGTGTATGTGTGGGAGGGCATGAGGCAGCTCTGAGGCTCGAAGGCCGTAAGTGTACAAGTGTCACATGTCCATTTTCACCATTTTCCAGTTCTGGCTAAAAGTTCTGAGTTATGATGGCATTATGATGGTGACTCACAGTGTCTGACTTCTTACATTCACTCTGGCCTAGATGTGCCTGTCATCCCTGACATTTGTCATCCCGTTTTCTCCTGAGGTTGTTCGCTGAATCTCTTCCTGGCCAACTGGGCACGGATGTGGTGGACTTGGAGTGCGAGGAGGCCCCGGCCCAGGCCGAGAAGTTCCTGTCGCATGTGTCAGCAAACGGCCGGGATGCGGATGAAGACGAGCTTGTCATGTTCCGGGTGTCTCGGCTCGGTCCGGTCTGGCAGTTAGCAGGCATGTGGCCGCGGCGGCCGTGGCCATCATGTCCTGTGGTGGCTTGAAGTTGGGTAAGTTTGCTGACTTGGTGACTGGGTGTGTTCAAATTGAATTCAGACCTGTGTCGGCAGCCCTTCCCCTTTGTTTGCTGCCTTTGATTTGCATTGTATGCTTGAAACTTGAAGTGCCGGCCAGCCGGCCCTGGGCCCTGCGGCGGCACTGCGGCGCGTGGCGTAGCGGCAGTGCAGCTGAGGCAGTTCACTTCAGCGCCCACTCGTACAAGAAGCCTATCGGAAGCAAAGCTGTCGTGGACGCAAATCAGCTGGTCATCAAACAGTATAACATTGTCTCAGAGTCGCCGCTTGGCATTCACGGAGTGAGTGGTGAGTGGCAAGTGGCGCGTGTTGTTTAACGTTTTAGTGTTGATCGGTGGTGCAGCGCAGTGGTGCTGATACTGTACTAAGTGTATAAACTGTACTAACTGTACCTGTCCGTCACTGTCCGGTCCTGTACTGATACTTTTGTTTTTTTGGTTGGAGATACACAAAAATACTCTGAAATGGGTCGCCTCGGTCACGGTCGATGCTGATTTCCCAGCTTGTGCCACACAGAGCAGCAGAGCGGGGAGTTGAAGGGAGTTGAGTTGGGGCAGTTGATTGGCGTGTTCGTGACGTTCATGAGGCAGCCCGGCCCCAGTTCGGACGCAGCGTCGGCGGTGTCAACTTGGACCGTGGCCAGTCATGATAACACTGCTTTGTCGGTCTGGAGCTGGCCACCTGCATGCAACATTGCGAGCCGGTTGTGTTTGTCTCAGTGTGCGGCGTTCGGCATTGAAATTCAACCTGTGTGATTCACGGTGATTGTGTGATGAGCGATGAGAGATGTGTGACTGTGTGTGACTCGACTTGACTGCGTGGGACTGAACGTCTATTGACCCTTCCACTTCCAGTTGTGAGATGGACTTACTAGCGTGGAGTCAGGCCTGGCCGGGGGCCCCTGCCGGGCGGGGGAACTTTGACTCATCGTGTCTGAGGTTTGAGGGCGTCGCGACTGCAAGCGGCAACAAGACGCAAGATCTGCTGGACAGCTTGGTCACTTTCCTGGCTGAGCCGGCTGTGGCAGTTACGCCCCTGCTCTCTGAGATGGAGTTTGAAGCTGACTCGCTGAAGGATGAGTGCGCGCATATTCTCAAACTTTGCGTGAGCAGGGCAGCTTACGAGGATTCAGCGCAGACGCTGCGCCAAGCAAGCTTTGGGTCAACTGCCCTGTCCGCCTTGTGCAAGGCTGGCTTGCTGCTCCAAGTCGCTGACAAAGAGTTCCAGCTGACAGAGAGCGCTGTCCGGAGCTCAGAGAAACAGAACTGTTGCCTTGACTTGGCTGACAACTTGGTTGTGCTGTCCAACTTGCATTGGTGTCATGAGTCATGTGTGAGTGTGTGTGTGCACGTGTTTGTCGCCCGAGGCCCACAATCTCCGGGTTCATTTTGTCCTCTCGCAGCCGCGCAATGTTTACGCTGCCCGGGCGGACGTTGAGGCAGGGCGAGTGATTGCAGGAGTCAGCTCAGCTGTCACCTCATTTTTGAATCCGACATTGCCGACTGCCAGATTTGCCACCTGCATGATCCGTCACAGTGACCGTCACAGTGTCACTAGGATGGGATTGTACTTTCCGGCTTCAGGATGTTGAGCTGAGCACCCTGGAGCTGCTCCAGAAACTGAAGAGTGAAGATTGGGTTCACGCGCCTTGGCTGGAGTCTGGAGTTAGCTGCGAATAGTTGCTTGGTTTGTTGGTGGTTAGTTTGGTGGCACTTGGCACTTGGTGTCTTGGATTGCTTGGCCTAGGTGATACTCAAGAATGGTCCATCGCCCTCGGGTTCGAGATGTCCCCCCTACGCGCTGGGCGCGGACAAGAAATGGTACACTTCAACCTCGTTGCGGCCGACCAAGACTTTGCGACTGTATTTGCTTGCGTTGGTGCGAGCTGAACGTATTTTTGCTAAAGGCCAGGTCAGGGTCAGGGCCAGGGCTAGGGGCAAACTGCATGTGTGGCTTAGCAAAGTCTTGCGCTGCGTCCGCCTCTGCGGTGCAAGCCCAGGTTGCGCCAATATTGCTCATGGCGGCCCGCTTGCCTACTACAACGTTCTGGTGTTTGGCACTGCAGCTCAGGTGGCGATGTGTGTCCCAGGTCGCAAGGCGCGGCCAGCCAAACAGATTGATTTGTGTGAGGGGCACCTTCACCTTGATCTTGATTGGGATTGCAACATGTGGTCACATTGTGTCAGCGGCAGCAGCGGTCACACGCTTCCTCTGAGTTTCTATCCTTGCTTCCTTGCGCAGGCCAGCTTTTACAGCCAGCTTCTGAAGGCACCCCCTGACAAAGCTGATGAGCTGATCCTCCAACCCGATGTCGCTCTTCCGGCTCCTCCTCCTGCAAAACGTCAAAGGACCGCACGGCGCACATCCAGGCTGGAGCTTGAGGCAGAGGCCGACGATCTTGCCACTGCCTCACCAGAAAGCGACAGCGGTGGCGGCAGCGGTGACGGTGACGGTGACGGTGACGTGATTGAAATTGAAGATGATAACAGTGATGGGGCGGTGCCGGTGACGGATGCCCTGAAGAAGCTGCGCCAGCTGCTTCAACAGAGGCACCGCCACAGCCACCTGCAGCTGAGGCTGGCGAGGCTGAGGATGTGCTGCAGAGCGCAGGCCGTGTTCCGGGGGCGCCGCCGCGGCGGCGAGGTCGTGGTGCTGCCGCCGGTGCCGCGAGCGCCACCGGTTTGTCCTCCATCTTCCACGAGAACACCGTGTACTTTGGTGATTATTTGATTGCGTATCGCGAGGATAAGCACTGCTATTGGGCAAAGTGCCATCTTCACAGCGGCAGAGATGATAAGGGAAAGATGAACCTGTGCCTTGCTGCATGCTCGTGACTGGTTGCTTGCTGAGTTGATAGTTGCTTGCAGAGTCGATAGTCTAGCATGGATAACTGATACTATGACAGTCTGACAGTATCAGTTATACTATAACACTTGAAGAAACCAATCTTGGCAGACTGGACTGGGCACCTGGCTTTTTAGGTGCAACCGCACCATGACGCCGAAGTCCAACAAGCAGGAGGATCACGACATGGTGGTGAAAATCCTGAAGCTGTGGTGCTCTGAAGGCGACGCGTTGCACACTTCATTCTTGAACTGGGCACTGCAGTTCGGGAAAGCTTGGCCTTGTCTTGAGGTCAGAGATCTCCGGACCGGTCACATCACATGAAGTTGCGGGCAGGGGTCCCAGTGCGTAGTCTGCACACGTTGCATGCTGACGGCGGAGCAGTGCAGCTGTTGTTACGCAGGTGGTGCGATCACGGGCGGAGCTCAATGATATTGATTTCGATGAGCTGGAGCAAAATCTGGGCAGGCAAGGCAAGGGATCCAATACATGGGGTAGTGGTCGTAGTGGGGTAATGGGGTACCCAATGGGGTTATCCCATTTTAGAGGGGACTTTTCACTTGTGGCTGTGGAAGACACTTCCCCCCATGGCCCATGACACAGAAGGAATGGCCAACACAGGGTTGATGTCAATTTCCGCCTTCAACGCGCCTTGTGCACATGCAGGCCGAATGTCCCTGCGCACTTGCTGTGACGCCGGGCTTCTCGGAATCTCGGATTGCGTGCCTTGGCGTGATTTGGCGTGATTATCGGAGTGAATGAATGTACGCCGGGCCATGCGGCCATGCCATTCACTTTTGAAGCAACAATCAAGAGGGTTAAGTTAACAGGCTAGCGGCTAGCTGCTCGCTTGTGCAAAACCAAATCCGCTCCGGCAGAAGGTTGTGGACCACAATTTGCAGCACGGATTACGGATTTGGCAATGACGGGGAATGGAAGACTTAGGGTTTTATTTTGGAGAGGGAGCCTGACAAACGGCTACAGGTGCAGGATGTCACTCACAACTCACAACACACTGGAAACTGTTGGATGGGGAGCTCTGAGCTGTTGTGCGTCCTGCACCATCACAATACCTCTGGATCAGATCAGACTGCCCGGCATCTGCCCGGCGATGCGACGTCTTTGGCAAACGGCCGCCGATGGTCTTCGAGCTGGCTCCTAATACTCCAGCACTTCAACTTGCTAGGCTATAGGCTAGGGGATGCCCCAATCAAGTATAGACTCTGACCAAGGAGCCAACTCGCGCAACAAGCCGTATTGTCAAGCAAATCACGGCACGGTCCCATTGGTGAGAAAACAAAGAGCGGTGGGCTGGGTGCTGGCTGGTTGACTCACTCTGAGCCTCTTTGAACTTTGAGCCTTGTGTTGAATTGTGTTGTGTAGCATCCTGACAGCTGCTGACAGTTGAGATGACCGATGCTGTGAATAGAGTTCAAGCGGGCAGCATCATCATGAAGTTCATGAAGCATCATGAAGCAAACTTTTGCAGCCAACCAACTGGTTATTAGAGACGTGTATTTTCTGATCACAATGTGATGAGATGAGAATGAGACATCTCATCTTGCTTTCTTGGTGTTCAGCCGCTCAGCCTTGACATCTTCCTGAATAACGTGTTTTCACTTCGCTGTGTGGCGCAAGGCATTTGGGACACTTTTACCTGGAGGAAATTAGAGTGTTTCAAGCACACGCCCATCTCCATGGAGCACCCTGAGCCTCAGCCGGCTGTGGCTGAGCCGGCTGTGGCTCTCCTGGAGCCGACTCCGGAGAGTGTCATGGGCGCGCAGCTTCACGGAAACCCACGAAGAGCCGCTGGTGCCGCTGCGATCCTGCACTCCGCCTTGCTGAGTCTTGGCTTTGATTGACCGCTGACCGAATCGTCTAAAGTTGTTTTTGGCTTTGTTGCCAATGATTAGCGGATTGCGGATTATCCGGATTATGTTGAACATATCATGTTGCTTATGTGGCTGTGCTTTACGGACTAGAATAATTGGTTTGCGGCGCACCGGATTATGGTTGAAGTTGATGATGCATGGAGTTTCTATGCTCCAACATGCGGTTTTGACCCACAAACTGCAGCGCGGATTACGGATTAAGAATATGCACTTCTTGGAGGTGCCAAGGCCACAATACATTTTGAAACATTAGTACGATTTCAACTGGGACTGGGGACTGCTGGGCCGCTTGATATTCAATCACTTTGATTGGGCTTTTGCACACCCAAAGTTCAGGCTCTGAAGGCCCTGAACTGGCTCTGAACTGAACTCGTGGTTGTCAACTGGCCGCCTTGGGCCCCACCAGGAGCATCGTGTTGCACGATCTGGTTGCTGTTTCGCGGCCGCATGGCAACGATGCTGGTGCTGCACGGGCTTTGGAGGTCCAACGCGTCTTGGAGATGTTTGAGGGGGCGATGCAAACTCTAGCTCGTCACCTGAAGACCGTCTGGTGCGTTTATGCCGCTGTGAGCGACTGCAAGATCATCATGAAACGGCTGACTGTGCAGTGGAACAACATCAAAGGCACCGGTGAGGACCTGGCTGGCAAATTTGAGCAGATGGTGCTGGCGCTGGGTTTGCAGGACACGCCCGTCCTTGCTGAAGGCGACACGTTCACACTGGCCCCGCTTCGCAACAACATTGTGCGTGAGCTTATGCAAGAAGGAACGCCACATGATCTCATGTTTCTGGAGGCTGCCGATGCGCGGACGAAGCTGAAGAACATCCTGGCCCCGGTCGCGGGCAATCTGCACAGCGTCAGCCTGGAGCTGCGCCGCATGTGCAATGAGATCAGCATGACGATTCTGGAGATGTTCCCGCAGTTGATGATCGACTAGCGCCTGGGAATCCTGGAACAATGGAATAGCGCAGCGCCGTTTTGTTTTTTGAGCTTGGTTACTGGGTTCATGGTTCAATTGAATTTAGACTCAGTCAACAAATGCCTTCATGGCTCAGACGAAGTTTGACAGCCGCATCTTTGATGTGAAACTGTCAAACAGCCACACATTGATGAAATTCAATGCCACTCATTGGGGAATTGTGGAAATGCGGTTTCAAATGGCAAAACACGACAGCTTCCTCGAAATATGGGTCATGGCCAGTCATTTTTTATTTTTTACGTGTTTTCATGGAAAAAACGTCTTTCGGAGCCACCCGACCAAGGTCCGACCAAGGTCCGACCAAGGTCCGACCAAGGTTGCCCAAAATGCCGTTTTTCTGGCCTCTCTCAGACCTCTGTTTGCGCAAAATTATATGCGCCGGGCTTCAGGGAGGGGGGGGGGTGGCAGTGAGGGTGGACCACATTGACACCCCCCCCCCTCCTCACTGGCCGGCGCATGTGTTTTTGTCTCTACATTTAGTCTGAGAGGGGGGGGGGGTGCCAAAAAATGAGCATTTTGGGCAACCTTGGTCGGACCTTGGTCGGACCTTGGTCGGACCTTGGTCGGCACGGGTTTTTCGGCTTTTTTTTTGAATACACCCAACAAATTTCATTTTTCCCATGATCGCCCACGATTTTCCATTTTTCCACCACTTTTGCAACTTAACACATTATCAGCCATTGCGCTGTGTGTTTGCCGGGCTAAGGAGCTCACATCGCCCTGGAATTGCTTGGAATGGCGACTTCTGAGAGTGGATTGCATGGGACCGGGATGGTCAGTGGCCAAGGGCCCAGGACCGAGGGCGGCAGAGATACAAAAACAGTTCAGACATTTTTGATTGAACTTTTTTGAAAGGGACGGTCAGTGGGTCATTGGCCAAGGGCCCAGAGCCCAGGGCGGCAGATACATTGAGTGTTTAGGGAGATTCAGTCATAATTAAATCAGCAACACACTGGGTTCAACATGCAAGGGAAGGCTGTGATTCTTCACATGTTTCCCACTTCATGTGTGACATCCTTTCGACCCTCTGGATGTCTTTGGCAAAAGGCCACCAATGGCCTTCGAGCTGGCTCAGAACCGCTTTAACTTGCTAGGGGTCTTGTGAGGGAACATGGTTTTGGACTCCCTTGAACGGATGATGCCGCGGGCTACAGGCCCAAATTGTTTAGCGACCAAGGAGCCAGAGTCAGGGCCAGGGCTATTGGCGGCCATGGCGGCCATGGCAATGCAAATTGTTCTTTCTTCCGCAAAAGTGACCAACCATTTGTGCACATCAGCCGCTGCCCTCATACCGATGTTGATTAGCATCACAGGAAACAACTGCAGACATTGGAAACTGCAAGATCTCATGAACAATAGATCATATTGCTTTGGCGGTCATTGTCACCACCCACTTCAGGCCTGCCAGGCCGGCCAGGCCATTGTTTTCTTTTGTGCCTTGAAGGTGCAACTTATGTACTGACAGTACATCAGCTCCACCTTCAGGTCACTGTTGTAGCATGGTCTGAAACAGAGTCTGTGACGGTGATGTGTCTCAGCTGTCTCACACGGCCGTAATACAAAGGAGCCCTCTTAGGACTTAGGGTAACCTCCCAAATTACGGTCGTCAGAATAAGAAGTGACGATGCCGCATGCACGCGACACATTGATCTCCGGAACTCCGGAATGGCTGAATCTGCGCTGGCAGGGCAGCAGCCGTGGCCTGGATCACGAAGCATTCATGTCAATGTTGTTTGTCTGCACTTCGACTTCAAGAACTCAACCGGGATCTCGCCACGCCACGCATTGCCATTGCCATGAGGCATGTGAGCTGTGAGCTGGATGGGCCGCGTTCTCCATAGGCTGGAGGCTGGAATCAGCTTCCAGCTGGAGGCGTCCTGGCCTGCAACAATCCTGAGTTGGCGCTGGAATCGAAAGTATTGGAGTGCTGCACGCTTTTTGCTGGAGTCCGGCCGGAGGCTGGAGGTCTAGAGTCTATAGTGTATAGAGCCTGTAGAGTTTGTAGTCTCACGAACCGCCGAATCTCGAAGCCCCGACTCCGACAAACACACATGCGGCGGCTGCGGCTGGTCAGTGTGAGGGCGACATGGACTCAGATCACTTTGCAGTTGCATTGACTGGACACGATGGTTAAAGATGAGTGTGCCATCAGCATCATTGTCATACCATTGTGACATGGCTGAGCTGCATGGTGCCATGAAGTTGGAGTCGCTTTGTGGATTGCGAACAGAGGTGTGTGACTGTGACGGAGTGTCGGCTCTAGCTACTAGCATATTCGTCAAATAGGTATGCAAGCAGTTCCAACACCTTTAGGCGCAACTCAATTATCATTGCAGACTGTGTGTAAGACATTTCACCAACGCACGTGCGACCCACAGCCTTGCGATTCGATGGCGAAGCCGAGGAAGACAGCGGCAAAGGCCAAGGCCAAGGCCAGGACTAACCGGTGATTGGGAGTCCTTGGGAGTCAGCCACATTTTCTTGACTCACCACTGCAGTCAGATTCGTCACCGCCCAAGAAGCCCAATGAGGAGGAGGATGAGGAGGAGCCCAAGGTGCCCAAAATGCCCAAGGCGCCCAAGACAAGGTGCCCAAGGAGCCCAAGAAGCCCAAGGTGCCCAAGGAGCCCAAGGAGCCCAAGGCGCCCAAGGAGCCCGAGCAGCCCAAGCGCAAGCAGGCGGCGGGCGGTGGCATGGTGGGCGCGTTTCGATCACGGCTTTCCCACATCAAGACTTGCGGAGTCACTGCAATAAGGCTGCAAGGCTGCAAGGCATCGATGGACGTGCGCGCACACTAACACGCTGTGACTGTGCGTGTGTGTGCGTGTGCCTGTGAGTCTGCGAGTGTCATGGAAGTCATGCGCTGTGGCACTGTGGCACCGTGGCAGTGGCAGTGGCAGGTGATCATCGATTCTTTGGACCCATCGAATCGTGACACAACACCCGAGAACATCGCGGCATTCTTTGGGCAGCACAAGCTTGCGCCTGGTCCATCTTCTTTGGAAGAAGCACGTGGCTATGCCAAGGCAAGCGCAATGTGCCTGCGTGTGCCTCCATGGGTGTTATTGGTTTACCATGTAACCATGTGGTACAACATTAGCATTGCCACGACCCTTGACATTGACCCCAGAACTACGTGCATCGATTGCTTGACCAGCAGAACGGCGAGGGTGAGGTCGTCAAGCAGAGGCTCAACAAGAACCTTGATGCCCTGGAGTTCCACACGCACTACTCTGGTTCTGGCTGCCCCCTGCCTTGAAATCAAAAGATGCCAGATTCCTACCCGTCACGTCTTGCCCTTTTCCTCCGCGGAACTTTGACAACGTTTTTTGTGCGTGATATCTGAATCTGTCAGTCAGAATCGACAGTCAGAAATCAGAATCAGAATGTCAGTAATCAGTAATCGAAATTTCGACTTCGACTAATGGCTCTGCGGAGCTGCGGAACCCTGTGAACTGCGAAGATGACTTTTCCCTTTTCAACCCCTTTCCTCTCGACAAGGTCCGCGGTATAGTTGTCCACAGTCACCAGCCACCCACCATCAGCCATCATCATCATCCCTCCCATTGTGCCATGTGCCCATGATGCCCATGATCATGACACCCATGTGGTCCTAAAACAACATGGGGGCATGAATCAAGGCATGAAGGCAGGAAGGCAGGCATGAAGTCCTGAAGTTGAGGCGCAGAGCTGGCCCTCAAGTTGATCCAGAACCAATGCGCAGATGCGGGCCTGTCGCCTGGGATTCCGCCTGTGGTGCACTCCAGCGCTGATATTCAGGAACACTGCCGGCAAGTTCTTGGCAACTTATCCCACGGAGCCTTGCACGTCTTCGGCGACCATCTTGACCGGTTGACGCTACGGCCTTAGAGCCTTAAGAGCATAATGCGAGCAGTCTCTCAGTCTGCGCCATGCGCTTGCAACGCTTGGGCCGAACTTGGGCCCTGCGTCTCCCAGCCCCAGCGCGCTCTACACCGAGGCTGCTTGGGCACAGCCGATTGCAGAAGGCTGCCCGCGAGAATCAGATGCTGCTGGCTTTCAGCCAGAGCCAGACCGGAGGCAACTTGACTTGAGATGAGGGTTTGCAACTTGTGGCTTGTGCTCTGAGTGATGGATGAATTCCTCAATGTTTTGCGCGCCTGGCGCCTGGTTCTGGCACCCTGGCCAAACACCGCATCGTATCATGCACCATGCCGCCATGCCGCAGCGCCACATGGCGCTATTGGCGCTGGGCCTAGGCGGCGAGATGCCACTTCACGGTCTTGATGGCAACGAGGTTGGCCATCATGGTCATGGTGATGGTGACACGCAGAAGAAGAAGCAAAAGCAGTGCCGGGCCCATTTGGGATGGTGCCCAAATGATTCAAATGAGCATGTCATGTGATTCACTGGCTCTGGCTCTTGCTCCTTTGGACCTTGCTGAGGCAGCGCAGAAACATTCGGCGCCGGACGGGTGCTGATGCGGACGACGACTGTTGGATGATCCCCGCCGCTGATGAAAGCGACCTTGCGGCTGACGAGGCTGATGCGCTTAACCGCCGTCTCATGATGAACTTGATGAAGGCCCTGGAGCCGCAGTTTGGGGAGACCGTTGATGACGCTCGTTTGCACAGAGGGCGCGGGCCGCCCGCATGGCGTAATAGTATGAGTCTGTCTAAGTCTTGTCTAGAGATTAGTAATATAGTTATATGATGGAATGGAGTGAGTGTGTCTTGTCGGAGAGGGCTGTGACAGTGACATGACGATGTGTGACGTGTGAGCGGCGTGCAGTGTGATGATCTGATGATGTGTGTCCTCTGGCCAGTTCACACATACTCTGTATCTACTGTTGTGTCCAGTCCAGTGTCCAGATGTTTTTTTTTCAATAGGATTCATAACACATAACACATAACACTGCAACTCAGACTCACACTGCGATGCTGCGCTATCTTGGTTGATGCCTGTAGCTGCCTGCATGTAAGCGCCAAGCTGCAAGGACATCTTCTTGGAATCGGCCTGGTGCTATCAGCATAAGCAGCTGTGTTCTTTGCGCCACCGCAGCCCGAGGGGCTGGCGCTGTGCTCTGGCTCTGACTGTCATAGACCAGGGACTCGGGACCATATTTTATTTCCTGACTCCAATTCCCAGCCCCGCATGTGCTTTGAGAGTCTGAGGCGATGTTTCGGGCACTACATGCGTGGATGAATCTGCGATGGGGCAGAGGCGGCGGTTCGGAGGGCCGGGAGCTTTGAGTTTCGCATGCTGGGCATCCGAAGTGAAGCACTACTTCGACATCTCCGTACAGGAGATTACGGCCCTTTTTGATGACAAGATATTTGCGCACATTCTTCCTGATTTCAACTTTGAGAGGCAGGCTGGGCTGGAACGTGGGTTATTGCGGAGAGTCAAGGCAGTCGAGGCTGTCGAGGTCACGAATTTGAATTACCTGGATCCTCCTTAGTACCGTAGTACCCCTTAGTTTTTTAGGGCCCCTAAGGGAAGGGCCCCTTAGTAGCCGTGTTTTGGCCTTTTCAACACACACTACCGGGCCGCTGCCGTTGTGCTTGCGGCTTGCGACAGCTGAATTTTGAGACTGGGCATTTTTTGGGGTTCTCGTCTTTCTGGGGAGAAAGCTGTAAAATTGAAACTTTCCCGGCAGGTCAGGCAGGTCAATGCAGGTTTATGTATTATGCTCATGAATATTTCCAATGTGACACCACAACCACCACCATAGGAGTTATCAGCCAAATGCACAAGCACCCCCGCTCGAAGATGATCCCAGAGTCTCTATTCCTCGGGTGAAACACTAACACTGAACTTCACACTGAACCTTGAACGCGTTTGGCTTTCCGGTAAATCTACGGCATCTACGGTGGCGCGTTGTGGCGTGGCCGTGGCCGTGGCGGCGGGCGGCGGCGGGCGGCTACTTTTTTTCTTGGGTTCGCTTGATTCCCTTGGGCGTTACTACCATTTTGGGATGTTGGATTCATCAAACAAAGGGTTCCCTTGATTCCCTTGTTCCGAGTGACCCAATATACTACAGTACCTTGTACTTGTGTCCTTGTGTCCCTTGTGATTTGTGATTACTAATTTTGGGATGTAAGTTGGATTCATCAAACAAAGGATTCCCTGGGGCGTGCTTACAGCTTACTCCCATTTTGGGGTGTGGATTCGTCTAAAGGACATGAGGAGGCAGACGAAAACACTTTGCGAAGCCACTTTGTGGTGCGACGCCACAGTCTTGCCGCGAAGCCTCGTGGTCTCGTGAAGCCAAAGCCAACCCTTCCACGGCATAGCCGCCCCAGCAGCGTATAAGCCTATAAACACCCAACTGGGCCCCAACTTAACCTTTAAAAACACAATGCTCAGTTTGCCCAGTTGGCCCAAGCCAGTTGATTTGATTGCAATCCTTTTGAATTGGCCATTTGACTTTGACGTATGACATTCGAGGACTCGATCATAGACAACTTTCTATCAAGCGGGACTACTGCTGTCGCACTCTTCATTGTGAGTTGCACGTTTGCCGCAATCAGACTTTGAGGCAAAACACGAAGGACTCAGGACCTACCTACATATATATATATATATATATAGGAGTTGAGTCAGTCTAGGCCGAGCTGAGCTGAGCAAGGCACTTTTGCGCCCGCGTGTTTGGCCTCTGCTCTCGCCGCAGTTCTCGCTGCCTAGCCTGCTGCCGCGTTCGAGCTCCCATGCGTACGGCGTATGCTGCCGTAGGCTGCTACAGCTAGCGCCCAATTTTGGCCTCGCGCGGCGCGGCCCGGCCAGGGCATTTCGATGTGGACTATTTTAAAGCGAGCTCACCTGGGGCCCAGGCCCTGGGATATATCGAGCTCATTATGACATAATGATACGGCTTTTTGAATTGTAGTAACATGTGCGGATGGATGGATCATGACTGATGGATTGCCCAGTGTTCAAGGCGCTTTCTGGCGTGAGTGTAGCCGCGTCGCGTAGCCCAACAACTCGATCGAGATGCCTTCATGCCCATGTGGCAGTGACAGTGACAGCGGGTAAGCTAATCGCCAATCCCCTGCAATGCCCTGCAAGGTCTACACCCCGACGCAGTTCGGCCTTCCGTATTCAAGGCCAAGGAGGTTCACGGTATTGACAAGAAAGTCGACCTGCAAGCTGACAAGGCCGCTGAGTGAGCGCCCTGGCACATTGAATGCATGTGCACATGTGTGCCTGTGTGTTACTCAAGTCCGCAGCGTGCTCAGTGCTCGGCCTGCTCCACTTTGTGTTTGCTTGATTCATGAGCGAGTGACAGCGAGTGCCAGGCGAGTGACGAGTGATGAGTGATGCGTTCTTTTTCTGAGGATGGGGTCGGTTCTTTTCAGCCGAAACGTGCAGTTTGACGCGCTGGCCTTCTACGACGCGCCCGCTGAGGAGGCAGCCTTGGGCTGTTTGAGAGATTGGCATTGGCAAGTTGGCATTGGATCTTGAAGTGGCTGTGCTTGACTTGTCATGCTCACTTGCCCGTGTCCTTGGCCATGCAGGTGGAGGAGGAGCGAAGGTCCTGCGCGAAGGCGCGCATGCTCGACCCGAACTCCGTCTTCTCCATGGTCCTGAGCCCGGGGCAGAGCTGCAAGCTCGAGTCCGCAGCCTAGAAACTAAGGGATGTGTAATTGTTCGCGTGGGACACGCATAAAGCCACGCATTGCTGCTGCTGCTGCTGCCCGCTTTCTGAGGAAGTACTTGAAGCTGCCGCAGGCGCGGCGCTGTTGTGGCCCGGTGATTTCATGCCCCACAAACACAAGTGACAGTCTCCAAACTATTGAAATGAGATGAGATGCAATGCAACTTTAGAAAGATGCCAGCCTATTCTATTCCAGCAGCAGTAGATTATAGACGTAAACGCCGGCCATCTAAACATAGAATCATCTTCAGCCGGCCGGCGACCCTTCTCCAGAGTTCATGCTCCGCTTTGAGTCTTGAGCCAAGCATAAGCAGCCGCCCAGTCCGCGCCTGGAAGAAGGACAACCTTCCGGTGTTCATCAACTTGGAGCAGGCGCCGCACGTCATGAACTACATGAAGCCATCGAGCATGGTATGCCTCGTGCGCCGAGGGGTTGCTGGACGGGACGGGACTTGCCATTGCGCTTTAACGGGCTGGCTGGCTGCTGGCTGCTGTTTGATGGCACGTTTGTGGATTATTGAGATATATTTGAAAGCGGCGACGCATATTGGAATCTGTGATAGTCGTCTCTTCAGATCTCATCAGGTTGACTTTGAGACTTTGAGATTTTGAGACCTTTGAGACTTTGAGATCACAGACTTCTTATTTGATTCAGGGGACCGGGCCGGGGTGATCAGTGATCCTGATGATCCTGGTCCTGGTCCTGATCCATCTCAGGTTTACTGGTCCGATGTGTTGGGCCGCTACCTCCTGGCGAAGGAGAAACTGAACGTCCACTTGATGCCGGTGAGACGTTCACACTGCGAGCAAATGGGCCTTGACTACCCGTGGTTCAAGGACAATTGATCAATCGCAGCCGAATTGAATCAATGCCATTGTTTTGCATCACTGCTGTTCTCACAGTACGCCCCCAAGGACTCAGGACCCCAATGTCAATGGCTGTCCCAAGTAAGTCCACTTGCACGGTTGTCACCCGGTTGAACCCGGCCCGGTTGTCTCACTTGTTCCGGTTGCTGTGGCGGCGGCCAAGTCTTGAAGGAGTTGCCTTCTTCGAGCACACGCGTGGCAGAGCTTGCGGGCAATGGCATGTGCATGCCGTGTGTGATCTGGACAAGTTGGCATGTTTTCCATGGGTTGTTTGTTGGCACAAGTTGGCACCGTCGGCCGTCGGCTGTTGGCTGTGGCTGTTGGCATCCCTTTCCTTTTCCTGAAATGCGTCTTGCAATGATTGCAATGTTGCTTTGAGGTATTCGCAGTGATGCTCTGGACTCTGGCGTACTCCAGTCCGTGCTGCTGACGCCGCCGCTGCGCTGCGCCGCGCTTTGGTCGACGCAAGGCGTCATCCTCATTGTTTGCATTCTGCATTCTGCATTCTGCATTCTGCATGTCTGTCATAGACAGTCATAGACATGGACCTTGCGACTTGCAACGCACGGGATTGGATGATTTGGATGACCTCACCCGGCCCAGGCACACAGGCTGCTGGGCTCCTGGGCCAGACCTGAGTGTCCTGCAGTTTTTGGTTTTCGGGGTTGAGCAGTGACTCGAATGATCACTGCTTGGAACGGGGCGGAGGGGCCCGGGCTGAGGCTGGGCCAGTCTATAAGGGCCATAAGGCCATAAGGCTTATGAATTATGAAGGGCCAAATAATTTCACAGACTTAGTGAACTTAGTGAGGTGTTGAGTGAAAGGGGCTCTGCGGCTCTGCGGTGATTCTGCAGGGCAAGGGATTGGGACTGGGATGACCTTGCCCGGGCCCGGTCTGCAGTTTGGGGGTTTGGTTGCGCGGCAGTCGGCAGTGCCCCAGTCTCGGCGGGTGACTGATCATTGCCACTGCGTTGCACAATCTGGTTGCTGTTTCGCGGCAACACGGCAACGACAACGATGCTGGTGCTACCGTGCTGCACGGGCTTTGGAGGTTCAAAAGTTCAACGCGTCTTGAAAATACTGCGGCTGCCCGGCTGCCCGGCCCGGGCTGCCCGTGCCAGTGCCACGCCATGCCAGTGCCAGTCAGTCAGTGCCAGTTGCCGGAAATCTGAATCCAAATCCAATTCACTCCACTCCAGTCACTCACTCCACTCCACTGTCATTTTCTTTGCGTTTGATGATCGATGCGTCTCCGGCTGAGCCCGGCAACGGCAGCGGCGTATCCAAATCCAAATCATAGTGACACATAGCACAGTAGTACACACACTACTACACTACACACTGACTGCCGACTCCTTTGCGACGCTGGCAATGGAGTCATCAGAGCCAGATCAGCCTGGGCCTGGGGCTGTTCATTGCGATATATGTCAAGAAGAACTGTCGGCAGCCGACCTGAAGAAAGCGACCGACCTGAAACTGGCCCCGCGCCACATGTCCTGCAGAAATGCAGAACGTGCGATGCTGGGGGCGGCAGACGTTGAGATGAAAGGGAAGCTCAGGCCGGCCGATCCGTGCAAGTGATTGTCACCGCGACGGGGTGACGTGACAGTGTGAGTGCTCAGTGACAGTGCACATGTGGTTCAGTCAGTGTGGAGTGTGGAGTCTGGAGTGTGTGAGCGGAGTGAGGTGACTGGGGTGTTTCGAGTTTCAAGTGCAGTCGTGCCGTGTTCTCGTGTAGTGTTCTTGAGTTGAATCACGCACGCAGGCGTGCAGTGGCATGCAGCATTGCCATTGCCAGCGCCCGCCAGGCAGCTCAAAAGCACGGACAAGGCCGGTCTGAGTCTGAGCGACTGACTGACGACTGGTGACTGACTGATGCGTAAGTGAAGTGTGGCTGTCACAGCTTGCCGCGGGACCGGGTGACGGGTGACCAGCCTAACCGGGTTGTCCTTTTCGCTTTGATTTTAAGCCTTGTTGAGACATTGTTGAGTCTGCCTTGTGGCCTTGTGGTACACATGTTTGCTTGGCGACATGGCATTGTTTGATTGACTGCCAGTGCGGCGCTTCGGGCGCCGGTCTTGGCCTCAGGCCGCCTATGGAAGGCTATGCCTCCGCCATCACGAGAGCACTTCCAGGGGCAAAGGTAGAAAGGCAAACACGAACTTCGACTGGATGATCGAAATGGAGCGCCTGTGTGGCATTGGGGGCTACTATTTTGTGGGGATGATATGGGATGATGTTGATGTTGGGGTACTATTGTGAGGCGTGAGGCTTGAGGCGTGAGGCGTGAGGCGTGTAGAATCTATTGCTTAGGGATTCGGGTCGGAGGTTCGGTGCAACTTCAGCGCGTTGCCTGGAAACCATGTTTGCTGATCTCTGGGCAAAACTGAGGACGGTAAGCAAAGGCGGCAGGGACAACAAAAGATGCCGTTGGAAGCTTCTGGATTACTCAGATTTCCTGGAGCACTACACAGAAAAGTTGAAACATGTCTGCAAAGCAGCAAACAAGGAATACTCACATTAGTGTAGGAGCTGGCGGAGCAGGAGAGGTCCTGCGGGGCTGCGATGTGAATGCAGTTGAGTGTTGCAAAATGCCAACTCGATCAAACTTAGGAAGCCCCCGCGCCGCCTTACTTTCATGGAAGCCAGATGCTTGGCAAAATTGGCGACGTTGTAGTGCTGAGCCTCGAGCCACCGGTTGAACCGGTTGACCTGGACTTTTGTGTCATTTTGAGATTTTGAGGGCATAAGTTAAAGTTTGAGCTCAGCAACAGCAACGCGTTGCCAGCCCCAATCCCAATTATTCTGTATAAGATGGACTGCAGTCAGCCCAGCCTTTGACATGTAGACTTGCCACAATTGCAATTGCGACGTGCCAAGTGCCAAGGCCGCAAGTGGAATGACGACATCCGGGACCCCAGCATCGCCAAGGACTCGGTTCAGGCGCGATATTCTCGTGGGCGTGAGCCTCTAACGTGGTGGTGACGGTCATGCCTTGCCACGGTAGGGAGCAGAGGCAGTTGCAGAGCCAGTGCGCCTGAAGGCCTGAAGGTTTGAGGCTTGCGGCTTGAAATTATTGAAGGCTTGAATGAATAATCCATGTTCTAAATCTGAATCTGAATGCTGAACCCAGGGAGTAGGGAAGCCCTGCTGCGCGACAGGAGGTGATCAACGGCAAAACCGTCACCACACAGTTGGTTGCGGCGCCGATGCCTCGAGAGATCCACGCAGATGACTATGTGGATAAAGCGAATGTGGTGCAGGGAGGGAACACAACACGCCGGCCGAATCTTGCCATCGTAGTCGTAGTCGTAGTAGTGCTGCTCAGTAATTAGTAATTTGGTATCGTTTCGGGAGTTTCGAGGCGCGCCAGCCGCCAGCGGCCCGGGCTTTCTTTTTCTGGCGGTCATTCTGGGTCACGAGTGACAAGTCACGATGTTCAAACTCACATTGAATTGAACTCAATACGCAGCACGCTCTGTGGCTGTATGGCAGTGCGGCAGTATGGCTAACTTCATTCAAACTTCACTGGTCGGCTCAGCGAGTCGGCTCTGCCCATTCCACTGAGGGCGCTGGACCAGATTGAGTCTGCCGGCTGCAGGCTGGAAGCGGGAAGGAGCAACGAGTGAGTGAGTGAGTAGGCTCATTGATTACCCTTGGCTCGGTTGGCCCCGTGAGCTCAGTCACTGGCAAGGTCTGTCGGCAAACTCGAGCGGCAGCCGTGGTGGAGGAACTGGGCGCGTCAGCCTGGATGGCAAGGGCAAGGGGAAGGGGAAGCAGCAGGGGCTTCCCGCCCGCGGCGGGAAGCGCCTGGAGGTGTTGAAGCTGAACTTCAGGGGCAAGTTTTCCACGGCCTTGCAGACAGTGCGGCGCGACGCCTCGATCAGGTGCACCGAATCGGACAAAATCCTTGCAACCGCAGTGGAGTATGAGGAGCAGGTGAGGGTAATGCCGCTGCCGGTACAGGATGGCGAGGATTCTGAGCAGGGTGACAAGTGCTTGATCGTCAAGAGCCCCTACCTTGCAACTTGCTTGCGATATGCCACTATGTGATCATCGTGATCCAGCTGTATTTTGGAATGGTACGCAATAGTACGCAACAATTTCAACAATGATTCGGGAGTCGGGAGTCATGACACATTGATGTCATTTGTTTGCCATCATTCGTGCCACCATCTTCAGGCTGACCTGCGGAATCGCTACAAGTGCTTGCAGCTCTGGGCCAACGGTGGGAAGAACAGTGACGCCGAGTTGACCAAGCTGATTGGCGAGGAGGGTTTCTTCGGCCCGGTTGATTGAAATTGGTGTCATGAGACTTGTGCTGGGGCGTGTGTTGATAATGCATTGTGGTGATGATCATGCCTGGCCTGTCTGGCGCGCCTGCCGCCTGCCAAGGCTATTTCAAGACCTTGCCCAACATCAGCGGTCTCCGCGGATGCGCCTCGCTTGTCGGTGCCCTGGACATCGACATGAGGACCTCGAGGAGTTGATGGCCGCATGCACTGGCGACTCTGGCAAAACAATCGCAAGATATTGATTGAGTGATTACTGACTCCTACTGACCACTGACTACTGACTACTGACTACTGACTACTGACTACTGATATCGTTGTCTGCTATGACCTTAAGAGACACTAAGAGACTATAAGAGACTTTAAGAGACACAGAGAAACCACAAAGCCCACGGGCCCACGGCGTGCGCAAGGGGCCCACAGTTGTCTTTGTTTGTGGTCAGTGGCTTGCCGTTTGACTGCATTTGGAAGGCGTTTGCAGAAATCCGCTGAGCTGAGGCAGATTAGACAGACCATGTTGTTAATGTCGTTTACTGGCTCTGGCAATGCGTCAAGTGTCACGAGTGTCATGGGTCACGTGTCAAGTCCGAGTCCAGTGAGTCCAGTCAGTCCAGTGAAGTGTCCAGTGAGTCCAGTCAGTCCAGTGAAGTGTCAAGGAAGCTTGGTAACCGTGAAGTCCATGATGGCGGCGGTGAAGGAGTCGGCCAAGAACTGGGAGGCCGGGCGCCGGGCGGCCCGGGCGGCCCCCCAACCAGCTAAGCTAGCAGCCAGAGGCTAGGAGTGGCTAGGAGCGGCTAGGCCGCGGCAGCCCGGCTAGGTGGCTAGTAGCTAGGCCAGGTGGCTTGCTTGGTGGCAGTGGCGTCAGTGGCGTGTGGCTGTGGCACAACTGTTTTGCAGGCCTTCATCGCGGCGACCAAGAAGAACAGGGCCAACGCGGAGAAGAGGCGTGCCAAGCGGCGTCTTGGGCCGAACTTGGGCCACCACACTACACCACACTGTCACCACACGTCCACACGTCCTGGTCAGCCTGGTCAGGCCAGGTCCCTGCAGGTAAGTTCAGTTGTGATGTGTGATGGTATGTTGATGTTGAACTGTTGGTAGTTGGTAGTTGGGAAGTTGGGGTACTTGGCAAGTACTTGGTACTTGGTACTTTGGTAACAACTTTGGTACTTGGTAAGACTTGGTACCACCTTGGTAAGACCACGACCTTTTTTCCTTACAACAACCGTCGACCAGTTTTTGTTCTCACGCTGAGTGTCACGCTGCGACCATTTTTGTGTCAGGTTGCGACGGTTGTACAAAACCGTACACAATCCGTAAAAATAGAAGAATATTGAATAAACACACACAAAACAAAACGGTACAACAACGCACAAAGCCGTACAAAAGCGCTCAGAGCCGTATTCAAGTTTCTTTTTACAGCCCAAGTCAGTTCACAGTTCAAGGGCCCAACATTCAACATACACAGTCTGCGCCCCCACCACGGCAACCACATGTCACTCACATTGAATTCATTGAATCATCATCGATTCAGCCAACACATGTGCGCAGTGCGCGCCGTGCGCCGCGTGCGCGCTGAGTGTTTGCTGCGCTGCCAACTTCACTGCCAACTGCCAACTGCCAACTGCCAACTGCCAAGGGAGGCGTCCAACAAGGCCAAGGAGGAGAAGCGCCGCTCAATTCTTGACGCTGCGACTTGGCCAACTTTACAGACGATTGCTGACTGCCGACGGGCTGTTTGACTGCTGACACAACTGATTGACTGTGACTGAGTGACTGACTACTGTACACTCTGCAGAGAAGGGTTTCCCAGGAAATATGCGGACAGTTTGATAGTTTGCCCGTGCTAGTGAAGAGACTGGAGACTGGTGTCTGTTTGGTATTAACTCTGGACACGTGAGCCAAAGGAACTGAGGCCAAAGGTGATGGCACGGGCGCGGGCATGATGGAGTATATCACCAAGAACGATTGCTGCCTGCTTCGCACTGCAACGAAGATGTTCGAGAAAGGGCCCAAACCCATTGACCGGGGCAATCTGCCAAAGGAGATGAGGGCTGCCTTTGTCATCCGCGCCTAAGATCAGTCTTTGTATGCTTTTGCGTGTTTCATTTCACCCCCAAACTGTCAGGTGCTGATTGGGTTGGATGAACTTCTCGTTTGTTGCGCTTCGCTACGCAGGCTGCAAGGGCTCGCGCCAGCTGCTCGAGAAGCTCTGCGCCGAGGAGGAGGATCAGGGGGGCCCATCGCCCGGCGCTGTGCGTTCCTCTTTGACCACGATCCGTGCTCATACCTTCATTTCTCGAGCTTTTTGCTCAACGGAAGGAGGGCCAGCTGTTCAGTCCCTTGCCGGGGGGGCAGAGTTTGCGGGACGCTCTCCTGGGTTTGATGCCGCTGCCGCCCTTCGGCCTGCAGAGCGCGCAGATGGTCCAGATGGAGCTGGCCAAGGACCACGACATCAGCGCGGCAAAAGCCCTGGGCACCCTTCACCTTGTTGGCTACAAGCCTGGCTTCTGGCAGGACCTTGGCCCGTGAAAACAGTGAAGTAGCTGTAACTGGACTACTGTCAATTCAATGGCTGCCATTATAATCACTCGAGTCTGAGTGGACTTTCATTACACATCAGGATCATCAGACAGTCGCAAATTTATGTTTGGAGGGAGTAGGGATTCTGATTCTCGTTTTAATGCGGTCGTCTTGATGGTTTTTTGTGCTATTTTCAATTTTCCTTTATGATTTGTTAACTGTTAAGCGTGGGCTTGACTGACTGGCTGGATTCCGCGGCTGGATCGTTGCCTTGCTCCTGGCTCCTGAGGAAGGCTTTGAGCCGTTCGGCCTGCCGACCCTCAGGGTGATGATGGAGGGCACGCGGCTTGCCTGAATGCACATTGCAGTCAACACGTCGGACACGTCGTGCTCAGTGTTCGTACAGGCTGGGTGTACAGTAGTACAGTAGTAGTAACTAACTAGTAGACTAGTAAAGTAGTACTATGGAACTAGTAGCACTACAGTTAATACTAACTACAGTCTGAGTCTGAGTCTGTACTCTCTAAACTCTGTACAGCGCAGTGCAGCAGTAAGTTGGACGTATAGTATGTGATGTGGCATGTTGCGGCGAACTTGCCATGGCCCAAACAGTTTTTGCTGAATCCAAATGATAGAGCTGAAACTTTGTTTAGGGTTTAGGGTTGTAAGTGTTATGCAAAGTTCGAAGTTCGAAGTTCGAAGTAAGGAATTTACTGAAGTTACTGGACGTAACTGAAGCTTGACGTTGAAAGTCGAATATCATGACAAGAGTCTTGTCACCGTCCAAGGTGCACCTACCTTTTCAGCGTTTGGGTGGAGCCGTGCGACATCAATGAGCTGGCTGACATCATGTCCGCCCTGAAGAGCTTGGACCTGACCAAGGAGAAGGACGCCGACTGCCTCACGAAGATGGCCACCGACATCACGGTTCACAAGCTTCAGCAAGGGGACGCGCTATACACGCCGCCTCAGACCCTTGTCCTTGCGAAGCACTGCTGCAGCACCACGACTTGGTTAAGAGTGACAGGGTTTGGCGTCGCTTCGCCAGAGCTCGCGGTGGGTTTGTGGCGGAAGTTGGTGCCTGGGCCGAACTGTGAGTTCCTGGAGAAGTTGCTCAGCCTGGAGCATGACGTCTCCGGTCTGCCGCCGCAGCTTGGCGGCCACGGTGGGGAGGAGCCAGTCAAGCTGGAGGACAAGGAGGATGGGCTGTGGGCTGATGCAGCCTGATGCAGCTGTCGGTTTTCGGCGCCACCGCATTGTCACCACATGATCAGGATGTGATGCGATGATGATGATGATGATGATGATCCTTAGACCCTTAGGGGTTAGGGTGCAATCAGACGAAGCACGCAAGTTGCAATTACTGCTGATCGGTTTTAATTGGCTAGTAGTGGTGGTGCTAGTGTTTGCTTCCCAAAGCTGGCAGGACGGCGCCAATGGCTCTAATGGCCCTACTGGCCTTACGATGGCTTCTCCGGCTTCGAGGACCGACCAGCTGGAGATTGAGCTGGGTGCGGCCTTGGACGAGTGGGAGTGGACGGAGGCGGCAGGGGCCGGGGCTCTGAAACTCTGACCGTCTGAGTCGACCGTCTGAGTCTGAGTCATGATGTGTGAGAACGATCGAAACATGTCCAAGATGATCAGAGGAACTGGTGCTGCGCGCACTGAGCACTGTGCGCAAAGCTGCTTGAACGCAGAACTCCCACCAAGCCAAAGCTGTGTCCAATCGCTACCACTTTGGTTGCAAACTCGGTTCAACACTGTCAACACCACCAGGGTCACCAGAGTCTGAGTCCAGAGAAATAATAATGGTCATCGCAACCTTGGTATGGAATTTGAATGATCCATAGTTGTCGTTGTCGTAGCCCACATCCCAATCTGGATTCTATTGGAACCGCGAGCATGGAGCCTCACCAGAATCCCATGGATCGCTTGCAGTCTCGGTCTCGGTCGTGTTGGAATCGAATCCAACTTGGAATTCGTCTGCTGTTAACCGTTTCAAGTTTCAACCTTGTGGTTTTCCTGCTTTGGTCTGCAATTTCGTCTGGTCCATTTTTAGTCATGGCCTGGCCCGCCCCCGCCAACGTGCTCAGGCCGGCGCCAAGGAGAAGGAAGGCAGCGGCAGCTGCGGCAGCGGCGGCGGCGGCGGCGGCGGCAGTGGCGGCAGTGGCACTTGCGGCACTGGTGGCGGCGTGGACAAGTCCGCGGACTCCGCAGCGGCGGACAAGCCCAAAGAAGACCTTTTAACTTTTATTCTTTTGGCTATCCTGCTAAGCTATCTGCTCTTTTAGTCATGGCCCCAAAGTTGGGCCCCAAAGGCTTTGGCCCAAAGTTCCCAACGGTTAACTTTTATTTCCACTTCCTTTGCAACTGAGGATAAGGCCAAGGAGGTGATCATGGAGCCCAAGGACAAGGAGGGCGGCCGTGGCACCGGCAGTGGCGTGGACTCCGTGGACAAGTCCGCAGCGGCAGAACAGGCAGCGGCTCAGTTGCCCAAAGCAGACCTTTTAACCTTTTGGTTTTCCTGCTAACTGCTCTTTTTGTCATGGCCCAAAGTTGGCCCAATGTTCCAAAGGTTACCTTTTCTATTTCTACTTCCTTTGCAACTGAGGATGAGGCCAAGGAGGGCAGCGTCGGCGGCGGCGGCGGCGGTGGCGTGGGCGTGGACGTTGCGAAACAGGCAGCGGCTCAGGCTCAGTTGCCCAAAGCCCAAAGCAGACCTTTTAACCTTTTGGCTATCCTGCTAAGCTAACTGCTCTTTTAGTCATGGCACCAAAGGTTAACTTGTATTTCTATTTCCTTTGCAAGGATGAGGCCAGGGAGGTCATCATGGAGCCCAAGGACAAGGAGGGCGGCCGCGGCGGCAGTGGCGCCGGCTGGGCCGGCTGTGGCGTGGACAAGTCCGTTGCGGAGGAACAGGCAGCAGCTCAGTTGCCCAAAGCAGACCTTTAAACTTTAACCTTGCGGTTTTCCTGCTAACTGCTCTTTTTGTCATGGCCCAAAGATCCAAATTTCCAAAGGTTAACTTTTCGATTTCTACTTCCTTTGCAACTGAGGCCAAGCCCAAGGACATCAAGGAGGGCGGCAGTGGCAGTGGCAGTGGCACCGGCACCGGCAGTGGCAGTGGCAGTGGCGTGGACAAGTCCGCGATAGAACAGGCAGCGGCTCAGTTGCCCAAAGCAGACCTTTTAACTTTTTGGTTATCCTGCCTGCTGGCCCTGCTGGCCTGCTGGCCCTGCTAACTGCTCTTTTAGTCATGGCCCCGGCCCAGGGCCAAAGTTCCAAAAGGTTAACTTTTTATTTCTACTTCCTTTGACTTTGCAAACTGAGGATGAGGCCAAGGAGGTCATCATGGAGCCCAAGGACATCCAGGAGGGCGGCAGTGGCAGTGGCACCGGCATTAGTGGCGTGGACAAGTCCGCGGCGGCAGAACAGGCAGCGGCTCAGTTGCTTTTTAACCTTTTGGTTATTTTACTAAGCAGTCCTGCTGGCCTGCTGGCCTGCTTACTGCTCACTGCTAAGTGCTCTTTTGTCCCATGATTGCTGCGCTGCTTCGTGCGAGGTGTCCCATGATTGCTGCGCTGCTTCGTGCGAGGAAGGCATTGATTTTTCAGCGCTGGAGGCAGCCACCATGTTTCAGGAGACCGACCTTCTGACAGCTGAACGGCAGCATGCGGCGGCTGAGCCTCAATCTGATGAGATCGTGGATCTGATGCGGCGTGGCGGCGGGCAACAACCCAGAGGCTTCCACTGGCGCTTGTAGTGCCGGGAGCAACTCGACTTCACGGGCGGTCGACTGAAGTTGACTGGGTTGACTGGGTTGACTTGCGACTGCTTGTTGGATATTCAGTTGGATTGTTGCTGCCGCCCGACAAAGTCATGTCCCAAAGTCCCAAAGATCCAAATTCCAAAGTTTTCCAAAGGTTAACTTTTCGAATTCTACTTCCTTTGCAACTGAGGCCAAGGCGGCGGCCACGGAGGTCATCATGGAGCCGCAGCCCAAGGACATCAAGGAGGGCGGCAGTGGCAGCTGTGGCGTGGACAAGTCCGCGGCGGAAAAGGCAGCGGCTCAGTTGCCCAAAGCAGACCTTTTAACTTTTTGGTTATCATGCAATCATGCCTGCTGGCCTGCTGGCCTGCTGGCCCTGCTAACTGCTCGTTTAGTCATGGCCCCGGCCCAGTGCCCAGGGCCAAAGTTCCAGATTCCAATTCCAAAGGTTAACTTTTTATTTCTACTTCCTTTGAGGATGAGGCCAAGGAGGTCATCATCATGGAGGGCAGCGAGCCCATGGCGGCGGCAACAGCGAAGGCGACCGTCGAACTGGAGGCTCGGCTCAGTTGCCCAAAGCAGACCTTTTTATTTCTTTTATACAACCTTTTGGTCATGCCGATCCTGCTGAATCCTGCTCAGCCTGCTTTGGTTCATTTTTAGGCGGCTGCGGTGGCAACAGAGAAGGAGACCGTGGCTGCGGCCGCCACTGTGGCCGTGGCCACAGATTCGCAGGAGTCGCAGGAAGCAGCTGCTGAGGCTGCGGCTGCTGAGGCTGCGCCTGCGCCCACGGCGGCCACGGCGGCGGTCATGGAGGCGCGGTCGCCCAAAGTTCCAAAGCCGACCTTTTTGACTTCTTTGTTTTTCTTCTTTGGTCCATGTGTGCAAAGTGCAAAATGCAAAGGTTAACTTTTTATATATCCAAGCCCAAGCCCTTTGCAACTGACGATGAGGTCACCAATGAGGTCAAGGCCAAGCCCACCGAGTCCGCTGCCACGGCGGAAACTGCGGCGGTCATGGAGGCTCGGTCGCCCAAAGCCGACCTTTTGACTTTTTTGTTTTTCTTCTTTGGTCCGTGTGTGCAAAGTGCAAAGGGTAACTTTTTATATCCAAGTCCTTTGCAACTGACGATGAGGTCAAGGCCAAGCCGGCCAAGCCCACCGAGTCCGCTGCCACGGCGGAAACCGCGGCGGTCATGGAGGCTCGGTCGCCCAAAGCCGACCTTTTGTTTTTTTTGTTTTTCTTCTTTGGTCCATGTGTGCAAAGGGTAACTTTTTATATCCAAGTCCTTTGCGACTGACGATGAGGTCAAGGCCAAGCCGGCCAAGCCCACCGAGTCCGCTGCCACGGCGGAAACCGCGGCGGTCATGGAGGCTCAGTCGCCCAAAGCCGAGCTTTTGACTTTTTTGGTTTTTCTTCTTTGGTCCAAGGGTAACTTTCTATATCCAAGTCCTTTGCAACTGACGATGAGGTCAAGGCCAAGCCGGGCAAGCCCACCGAGTCCGCTGCCACGGCGGCCACCGCGGCGGTCATGGAGGCTCCGTTGCCCAAAGCCGACCGAGCTTTTTCCGAGTCACAACCCAAGCTGAACATGTCATGTAAATCAACTTACTTGAGCCCCACGCCGCCCCACGCCCAAGCCCCACGCCCCACGCCCGGGCCCCACGCCGCCCCACGCCATTCAATTTTCTCCCCCCCTTCCCTTCTGGCCCTGTGGCCCCTTGTGACCGCCCTTTTGCCCTCACGGAGTGCCAGGCGGAGGCGGCGGAGGCGGCCATGGTGCTAAAGGCGAAGAGTTGGCGCAACGACGTTGGCGCCGGCGGGGCTGCAGCTGGCGATAATCATGATGGGGCTGAGGCTAAGGCCTCATCTCATCAGCCTCATCTCATCACTGTCCATGTTTTTTTGGTTTCTATTCAGTTACCATCACATTCACATGTCCGACATGTCCCTTTGCCGTTGCTCTCACGGAGCGCCAGGCGGTAAAGGCGAAGCGTTGGCGCAAGGACGTTGGCGCCGGCGGGGCTGCAGCTGCAGCTGGCGATAATCATGATGGGGCTGGTGCTGAGTCTAAGGCCTGGCGCAGTCACTGTCCATGTTTTTTGGTTTTTACTGGCTCGCGGCTCGCGGGTCGTGACTTTGAGAGGGCCAGT
Source organism: Effrenium voratum (assembly GCA_963377175.1). Classification (NCBI taxonomy): domain Eukaryota; class Dinophyceae; order Suessiales; family Symbiodiniaceae; genus Effrenium; species Effrenium voratum. The sequence goes on from CAUJNA010001433.1 coordinate 47,999, forward strand.
TATTTGTTGTTTTCGTGCGAGTCTGGCTTCATGATTCTGACTTCTGGAGTTTGTAAGATACCAAAAGACCCCTCCCTGAAGCCCTGAAGGCCCTGCAGTCCTGTAGTTGACTTTGGTGGACTGGTGGATGCCCAAAGCCGAATTGCTCCCCGGTCAATTTCCAAACCGTGCCATACTGTGCCACTGTGGCACTGTGGCGGCCGTGGCGCTTGTGATTTGTGAGGCAGCCGCCAAGAAGAAGGCCAAGACGAAGACGGCGGCTGACGCCGACGCGCCCCCGCCGCAGACTCTGCCTGACCTGTTTGCGCCGAACAAGCGGCGCAGGAAAGCCACTTAACCACTGAGCCACAGTCAAAACCCGGGTAGACGCAGATGCAGATGCAGTTGCAGATTGCAGATGACGGGTTTTGACTGTGATTCACTTGACTTGAGTTGTGACATGTAGGTAGCAAATGTAGGCCCGCATTAGGCACCCAAGAGTGACAGTGAAAGTCACTCGATTTTTGTTTTGCCGCACCTTGGAAGATGCTGGATAAAAAGAAAATATCATTCTGGACCGGACTTTCATATTTGAGACTTTGAGACGCTATATGTATATATATACATATGTATATCATTGCGGATTTGAAATTGGCAGCAGATCTTTTCTTCATGGCGCGGCGCGGGGAAAGATATTGCAGATTTTGATTATGATGGTTCAGATTCAGATGAGGACGTTTTGCAGCCGAACCAGATGTATGAAGATATGATTCTTGCGTGTGCGTTCTTTGGCGCGATTTGGATTTGTGTTTGGATGATCCGCATTTCAATAAATTCTGGCATGAGTGCTGAGTGTGCATAGGGTGAAGAGCATTGCAAAGAAGATTCTGTTTGAGGCAGAGATGAGCGCTGAGAGCTTGTTTGACCGCATGAAGATTCATCTTGATGCACGAAATTGATGAGAATTGTAATGGAACGGTACATGACCATGAGATGCGAGATTGGTTTGCTTTGTTGATGAGGATAATCGAAGCCAAGGGCCAAGTTTATGGGAAGCAATCAAAGTGGAGAAGAAGAAGAAGGATCAGAGCCAACCGTTCCTGTGGATTCAGACCTTTCTTACAATGTGCGAGAAGGGAACTACTATGATGAGCTGATTAGATCACGAGGCGATGCGACTTCAGATTCAACTGCAGCAGGCTGCCAGCAGATGTGCATTTTCGCGTTTCAGATTTCAGATGTGAGTGACCCTAGCCACGGTGCCATGCCAGGTGTCATGTAATACTTGAGGTGTAGTCGGTGTAGTATCAGTATATTATGGTATCAGTTCTTGCCGGAGGGTCTTTTGGCTTTGCGAGCGAGATTTGTAGGCTCGTCATGTTACAGAGACTTGACATATTGAACGAGTTTAGGAAATAGGAGGTTTATCTTTAAGACAGTTGAGCAGATGTATGATGTATACTAAGTAGTATACTACCTGATTGACTAAAGTTTGAATGTAAGCATATATATATACAGATGTAATGTAAATTCCGGTTTTTTGGCAGTGATTCATTTTGTGACATGTAGGCATTAGGCACCCAACAAGAGGCGCAGGTCCTGGGAGAGTAAAGTCACTTGAATTTTAATATTTCACATTTCACATCGCCGCACCTTGGAAGACTGTCATTTGTCACTTGCTGGTTTTATCGCTTTGTTCAGTCATCCATTGGTTCATCAGCTCACGGCTCACAGCCACCACCTTTTGCGCGGACTGAACTGTAAGTTACACACATGCACTTGATCATGACAGCATTTCTGCGTATTTTTGCGTATTCGCAGAAGGTTTAGCAGTCGGTCAGGTTTTGTCGCACCCTGTTTTTGCTGTTTTTATCGCTTTGTTCAACTTTGTTCAGCCGTACTTCCTCTCATCAACTTACAGCCACCTTCTTTTACATGGCCCCAACTGTGAGTCACGTTGATTTACTCGATGTCACGTGATCCTGGCAGTTTTTAGTGTGTTTTTGCGTATATTTAAGAGGATCGGCAGTCTTGTCAGGCTTTGCCAATTCTTGTTTTCCCAAATCCCAACTTGGGAGGATGATTAAATTGAAACAAACTGGCAGCCACACACTCATATATATATGAGTTGCTTGACAACTTAGTGAAAACATGGTGTCAGTCCTTCCCAGGGTAGGCTCGCGCAAATCACCACTGTGGCCTGCCATCCCTGGCCTTGCTTGCACCGAATGCAGAGTGTGCGGCTTGTGGAGGCGCGACCTGTGGCAGACATGCAGACCACTGATCCGTTGCCCAAGCGCCACCCCCCAGCAGGCGGGCGGGCGGCAAGTGGATGCCCCGTCTTCCCTTGTCGTCCCACCCTGAGAAATCTGTGTGGCCTTGCGTGGAGGCGCCGGCCGGCCCCGTCGCCGGTTCGTATCCATCTGAATGGCCGTCGATCAAGCAAGGAAGGCACCCTGACCCGGGCTGCGTTTCACTTTGGTTGTGGAAGGGGTCGGATTGGTTTGTGGGGTTCAAAATGGTTTGTTGCGGTTCGGATTGGTTTGTGAAGTTTGGATTGGTTTGCGCAAGGGGTTGGATTGGTTTGTGACGGGGGTCAGATTGACGAGGGGGAGTCGGCTTGGTTTGTGAAGGGGGGTCGCTTTGGTTTGTGCTTGGCAACGCATGTTGGGGGGTCAGATTGGTTTGTGCTGTTGAGGAAAAAAAGACCGTGCGTGGTCTGGACAACGCGAAGAAAAGGTAGCAGTGCTTGAAGAAAGACAAACGCGTAAGAAGTGAGCTTCTTGGATTTGCGTTGGTAAGAGTTGTTTGTGAAGGGTTTCTAGAGCCGCTGGCGCGGTGTGTCTGGCGCGAAAAGAAAAACCAAAGATTCTAGAAGTTGTTGAGCGGGTGTTGTGGTTTTGCAATTGCGCGTTTTTGTTCCGTTCTTGCAGGAAGCCATTCGCTTGATTTTTTGTGTTGTGCCAAAAACCGTTTGCTCAGCGGCCTTGCTTGCCAACGCAAGCGACGTGAAAGATCGCAAGCCAACCGCCGCGTTCTTGCTTTGGTGCGGTTTGACCAAGCGAGTTCGCTAGTTTGGGTTTGTCGGTTGCTGAAAACAGCAGAGGATTCTACAGCGCAGACGTTTGCTTTTACTTCGTTTGCCACACCTGTCTTGCATTCTTTCGCTTGCCCCAAGAAAGACTGTAAAGGTTGCATGCGCTGCGTTTTTTGGAAGACCACAAGTGTTTGTTGATTCTCTCGGGTCGGTTTTTGTCAGGGCAGTGGTGTGATGCCATGTTTGTTTCTCGCGCGCAGCCAAGAGATACCGCAGCCGGCAATCTTTGAACTCTGTCACGCTCACCGCGAGGCGGGGGATAAGGGGAAGGGAGCGGAGTTGCCTGTGGATTGTAGGCATGGTGTGCTGGGACTGTAGGCATGGTGTGCTGGGCGGACATGGGCGACGACGAGAGCGCTGCAGACACTTGCCTCTGTTGGAGCCTGGCAGACACGTGGCTTCTTCGTGCGCCGCCGTGTCACCTCCAGGAAACAGTGCGTCTACGACAGACTGCGCGCGCAGCTGAGCGCGCCGCGCCGCAATGTTTTGCCGTTCGGCTCAGCTTCGCCTGACGCAAAACTCTGCCCGCTGCACAAGTCACAGCGCGTGCCTGCGGAGCTGTGCGCGCACTGCCCCAGTCCTGTGAGGACTACTCCCCTCGTCCCGATTTTGCAGCTCAAGCCCGCCTTGTCCACGCAGACCCACCCAACCTTCAAAAGAATGTCTTTGCCGTTGAGAGTGAGAACACTGGGGCTGCAGCTGGCGTTGCAACTGTCAGTCTGCAGTACTGCTCCACGTAGTCCTGGCAAAACAACAGGACACTCCTGAACTGGACCGAGGCGAGCCAAGCGCAGCCTTGTAGAACATGTTGGATTTTTGCCCAGGCGGAAGAAGCGCAATGACGTGGAGAGGGGAGCCAGCAGCGAATGCCAGGTGCACACTCCAGACACAACTGCGTTGCGCAGCAGGCCCAAGGAGCCATTCAGGGCGAGCCCCGCGACGCACGTCAGTCGGAAGGAATTCATGAGAGCAGGTAGCAACGAGGCAAGCAGCATGGATAACATCGACAGATGCAAGGGCCGGCGGGTCGCCCTGTTTTGCAACAAGGCCGCCCCTCTGCCGGATGACCGCTCTAGCTCCTGCGTATAACGCGTAACATCTTGCGATTTGACTTCGCGGCCAGTGTGACTGCGGAAACCAAAAGGCGAATCGCCAGGAGCAACATAGGAGAAGGGAACCAGCAAGGCCTAAGCAAGGGCAAGATGTCATCCAATGCTGCACACTGTTGTCACCCCCCTTCTTTGTGGCCGCCCCCCAGCGCGTGCGGAAGGCGACCAGTTCGTCAAGCTCATCTTCATCTCGCCCGGGCATTGCCGGTTGAGGAAAAGGAAAACAACCCAAAACAAGCAACGATCGCCGCGAAGGCGAAATCATCGAGCCGAAGCGGATAATGAGTATTGCGGTGAAGCTGATTCTCAGGCCACCGTGGAAATCAAGCATGAGAAAGACTGTACAAAGTGTCCGCAAAGCAATCGACACAGTTCACTTCATATTGGGTCGCTTCCCCAGCTAGCCAGACAGGGAGGTCCGGTTTTGCGTGCGACCACAAGGTATCAAGATGTTGCCATTGACGGCATTTTTATGTAGGACCTCCTGAAAGGATGAACACCTTCTTCCCCACTAACCTTGTTTGTCTTTTGTCTGTTCGTGTATGTCGTTAGACTTTTGAACAGACAAACACACTTGCGTTTTGGATGTTTCCGCATACCGCATATATTTGGCTTAGGGAGGGATGGTGGGTTCTTGTCAAAGTTGACAAGAGAAGTTTAGAATTTTTGTCAAAAATGACAAGAGAAGTTTGGCGGGCGCCCATTGCTTTCGCCGCGCCCGCCAGCGATCCCTGCGGAACTGGTGCAGACATATTTGCAGCCTCTGGTATTTGCGAATTCCGCAGGTGCAACTTCGCAATGGTGGAGCTGTGCCACGCGCTTCGCTCGTGTATTGCTGGAACGCTTGTCCCGTATTTGGCTACGCACTCTGTTGTGAAGTGGGGCTGCACGGAACAGAGTTGGGGTTGACTTTGTACCTGAACTCGAACTGGTTGAATTTCATGCAACAGCTGAAACACTGCTTGGAGCATGGCGAACCCTTGATAAACAGCAGTTTCACATGCCATGAGACGCGAAGGTTGGAGTGCAGTTTCCTCTGGTAATGCTTTGAGAACATCTCTGCCTTCACGGTTATTTCCACGGCAAGCTCTTCCCCTATCGGAGCAGACAAAGCTGGTGAGGTCGAAACTCCGCACGCTGCAAAACTGGCGAGACGGTCATTCACTCGAGTGGTGAAAGTTAGTGGCTACTTGTCTGGTTGGAAGAGCGTGAGGCAAAGTGGCTGACCGCTTCTTGGCGGTGGCGCCGTTTGGTTTCCTCTTGGCCGAACTGCATTGGGGCCGCCGCAGCTGTGCAGAATTGTCAGGAACTGAAAAAGCAGTATGAAGTTTTGGGTGACTACCTCACGTGCAACTTCCCTTTCGAACTACTGCAGTTACCTGGATAAGAATGGACTCCTTTTCCTGGCGACGAACAAACCCTCTATGAATATCTCTGCGCTGAAAATGGCAGTGGGCAGGGACCGCAGGCAAAGCATCATCACAGACGAAAGGGACCATGGAGGCCTTGACATTTGTGCAGTTTATTTGCAAATATATGTTGCAGATTTGATGTCCTCCAGGAGGTGCCACGGTGTCGGTAGTGTTGAATCTGAGGGTCCGAAGGATCAGCCTTGGTGGAGCTCAGGGCGCTACACAGGACTCTGAGGGAGTGTGGACCCCCTGGATTGGAACGCGCTCGTGGCTGGAACATTGTTTTTGGCAGTTTACAGTCGGAACAGATGTCTGACATGCGACCTGATTTTTGACAAAGATGTTGAAGGACGCGTATGTATGTTGAGTGTCGCATCGAAGTCTTCAAGAGCCGCGGGGGTATTATCAAGTACAACTGGGGCGAACTATGAATGCGCTTGTGAGACGACATGGGCTTGGTGGTGACAAAACAGTCCCCGATCATGTCTCCAAACTAAGGTGGGGCTGCGACAATGCGGGCCATCGACACTGAAAAGTGCAGATTCTGGATTCTTTTGCTTCTTGATGGCCCCGACCTGGAAGGGCGTAGACTGACCAGCCATTCTTGCAAGTGCACCTTGTTTTTCTATTTGTCACAAACATGGAGACAACTGGGAGGATAGGCTTATTTTGGGCGGACACGCGGGCCTGTGTGTGGTGGAAATCAACTATAGCAGGAGATGCTATGGCTCGGCCGCTGCGCATTTTTGGAGGCGCTCGATGATACCCGCAGCGGGCACTTCAAGAAACCTGCAACCGCTATTGTGGTAAAGGATGAGAGCGAGTATGAGGACGTGGTGGAGGAAGCGACAAAAGCGCCTGAACCTATGGGACTTGAACATGCCTCTGCGTCTTCATGCAGTTGCAAAGCAGAGGAGGACGTGAAGGGACCTGGACTGGTAGTACGTGACTTTGCACCACCGGACGGATTTATCCTTGTCCAGATTCCAAGCTGAAGACTCTGCATTTACAGCGAGGTGGGCATGTCAAGATGCTACAGTGCGGCGGAGGTGTAGTCCATTCCGTATGGAATGACATTCCAAAGTGCAATGTGTGCTGGGAAAGCACGCGATACGAAACTTGGTGTGCAGCCTGGAAAAAGGGAGCGATCTGAGACTCTCCTTTGAGTTGCAACTTGACTCATGAGTGGCAAGTGCATGTGACGGGGGCAGAGTTGTGGATTGTGCGTCAGGCTCCAAGACATCATGCTTGGAAATCACCTGAGCACCCAACAATGCACGTGCTTCAGCAATCACGCTGGAATCAAGCACTTGCAAACCTTTTAAGACAATTTTTAATCGCGCCAAGTTGTTCCCAGACCCTCAGGCATCTGCCTGGCATCAGGGTTTGGAGAAACAAAAATACTTGCGCTGATGCAGCTCTGCCGTAGCCCGTCCGTTTCTGCCATGTCTCTTGCAGAGAGCCAAACTGCTTTTCAACAGAGATGTGAGGCTATTAGACCTGAACTGTCTGGTCACTTGGAGGTTCATGGTCTGGCCAGTTTCAGCAAGTTGGCTTTCGGGATTGGAACACTTCAAGTGGCGCCAAGTCAGGCAGATGTTGGATCGTTCGCCGGGAGAGTTATCACCGACGAAGCGCCGGCCATTGCGCTTGTGTCCGATGTCAGGAAACTGATCTTCGAGGCGTCCCCTTTGGTCCTGGCCAAGCTCAAAATGCTGCGTGAGGTCGGGAAGGTTTTCCGCATGACGCCTTTTGTGGAGGAAAGGGCTCGTTTACGGGAACGACAAGCACATTTGGGTGGACTGAAGATCGAGCAGAACATGTGCCCTTTTCATGCACTTGTAGATGCTGCTTTCGGAACGGCAGTCACGGGGGCCATTATTTATTTGCCTCCTTCAAAGTGTGGGTCCAGGGATCAAGAGATTGCTGGCGACACCAAAGCCATGCCCGTCTTCAAGTTTGCAAACAGCCAGCTGACAGTTGCGCCTGGCGACGCACTGGAGCCGTTTGGCGTTGGCAGCGGGCTGAAGTGTTTAGGGGCTTTGCAAGGACGAGGGATAGCTCTGGACCAGGCGGAGATTCTCATGTGGGACGTGCGTGAAAGTTGGGTCAACACACTGAGCCAGGAAGTGTCCATGGGTTTCAGCAAAGTGTCATTAGCCCGGATACCCAGAGCTGGCAGAGTCCTGATGACACAAAAAGTTTCGGAATCGTTAGGACCGGCTGCTGGTGCGCCAAAAAGCATGGATGCAGCAATGAGGCGTTTGATGACCGATCCGCGTCTCATGGTTTATTTAGCCCTTGTGCAGCAAAGTGCAAAACAGGTTCCACCTTTTCCTGCCAAAGAGGAGACCGTGAAAGTCACGCTTGAGATACAGAAGCGGAGCAAGGACGCGCCAGCCGGGAGCAGTCAAGGCCTCCCGGACGAGTTGAGAGGACTCGAGTCCAAAGACGCACAGGGTAGACCATGGTGCTGGCATCACAACCTGAGCCATGGGTGCAAAAACTCGAAGGGACGATGTAGGTACCACCACTGCTTGAAGTGCGGGGCGTCTAACCATGAACGTCTCCGTGCAACAAATCCTGACACTCGAGCCGGCAGGGGACGATCTTTTTGCACAACAAAATTGAGAAAGGTCACCCGTTTTTCCACACCGAGATCCAAACGTTGTCGGAACACATCAGACTGCTGAAAGCACGGCTATAGAACGTTCCGGCTTGGTCGTGGAAATTTTTGCTGGCACGGCTCGATTCAGCCGAGCTGTGCGACAACATAGAATGCAAGTCTTGGCTATCGACGAAACCGATGACGCTCCAAATGAACCCACCGTCCTTTTTCGACCTCATGCAGAATGAGCACGTCAATGATCTTGTCAGCCGAGCAAGACAGTCTTTGCATGTACATTTTTCTCCGGCCTGCGGTCGAGCGTCTCAGGTCCGGAAACGCAAAGTGCCCTGAGGTGCGTCAACGCACTTGGGCCGTTGCGGAATGGACTTCATCCTGATGGCATGCTTGGTCTCACAAACCAAGGGCTGGGAAGAATTCAGTTGGCCATTTGCACCTACGCTGTTGCCAAACATGCTTCGGAACGGACGTAGTGTTCAGTCTTTGCTTGATGGGTAATCAACGGGACGCGTCGACTGGGTTGTGGACCTTCGTGCCAGCTGGACAAGATGGTTCACTGTTCAACAACCTGAAGTTGAGATGTTCCCTGATCACACACATGCGTCTTGGAAGCCGCGGTGGGTTAACAACGCATGGATCTCCCCACTGCTGAGGAAGCGGCTTGTCCCACTCTGCTTCACTCTCGTTTCACTTCGGCATTGCAACACAGGGCCGCGCAGTTGAAGTGTCTCTATGTATGGCAACGCACAGGTGTGGGTCGTGCCTGCACACAACACGGACCACACTAGCGCCATTTTTGAAACAACTGCCCAAGGGCACAATGTTCTCTCTCGCCAATTTTTGCTTGGGGGAGAACCGGGGCAAGTTCTTTGGAGAAGCGGGGCAAGTTCTCTCGTTTATTTGGCACGGAAGAATGGGCTCTCTCCAAGATCAGCCCAGACATGGAGACGTGTGCCGGGGAATTATTGGAATTAGAAGAGAGCGGAAGACTTTGTCAGGTCGTCGCAGAGCCTTCTGTTTCAGACCGGACTGGGAGCTGAGGTCGTTATGGAGGACGACCCGGGCACCAGGAGTGTTGTGGGAAGGACTTATGACTTGGTATCGGCTTGTGAGCAGTTTGGAGAATGTCCTCAGATGTTGAAACGCTGAGGATTGCGGTCAAAGTGCCTGACGACAGAATTTCCGACTCTTCAAGGGCTTGGCACTCCCGTTTGGTGCAGTTGCAAGCGTTACAGCTGTTTTGAGGATTGCGAGGGGCATCGTCCACATCGCTCGGCTGGTTTTGAAGATTGTGAGGGGCGTCGTCCACATCGCTCGGCTGTGCTTGCGAGTGCATATCGTACCTCTTTGACGACTTCGCGGCACTGGCTGTCGAGTCGGGCGCTGAGAGCACAAACTTCGCCGTGAAGGGCTCGTCAAACTGCTGGGCGTACAGTACGAAGGAGGGACCTAAAGCTACAGATTTCGCTGCTGCTTTCCTTGTCTTGGAGTGGTAGTGGACTTGATTCGTTTTCGAAATGGCTCCATCGCGGTCGTGCGCGCTGAACGGGTGCTTGAACTGAAGGAAACCCCCGGACAGATATTGGCTTCTGAACTTTGAGTCGCGAAGAAGCAGAGAAGCTGCGTGGAAGAAGGTTGCGTTTTTCTCCTTTCGTATTTGGCAGAAGGCCGAACTGAGCTATGGCCACACTGAGTGCGATCTCGTCGGGTGCCTTACACCCATCCTTGTCCCCCCCCCTTTTTGGAGTTCGTCAGCGGTTGTGGGCCTGTTTCAATGTCAATACGTATTCTGGAATGCTGGTACATATTTACAGATGGCGCTTTTAACCGCACAAAACAGAGCTCGGGACGGTGGGGGGGAGTCCTAGACACCTTCTGGAACGGCCTGTGCTTTTTGGTGGCCATATTTGAACTGGAAAGCTTTGAGAGGGAGGCAGTCGGCAGTTTGCATTGACAACAGTGCCACACAGGGGGCGTTGGTGAGATGACGCACTGGTGGAACGATTGCCGACTACTTACAAGGAATGCTTGGAGTTAGAGCCCGGGGCATCAGCGGTCAAGGTTTGGACGCGTGTTTTCCACTCCAACTTGAGTGACGGCCCGAGCAGGCTAGATTTCAGCCACCTCTTCTGGCGTTGCAAGCAAAGTGGAAATCCATGGACGAAATTTCAGATCCGTGACCACTTGTGATTGGGGAGTTGCGGGTGCTCACAGGAATCACACCTTAAAGGTGCCCTGAGTATGAGCGGTTGGCCCGGAGGATGATTTTTAAATTTTTCGAGACTCCCCACTTGCACAAACCAGAAGAGAAGGCTGAAACAAATCAGAGCGCGTCTTACATCATCAAGTGATGTCGCATTTTTTGAGACGCATCGCAGTTTTGGAGTGTACCACTGTACACGTGTTTCGCATGCTTCTCTCCACCCACCCCAAAAGTTTGGGTTCCTTTTGGGGTACGCGCGTTTTGAAGGTGACCTTCCGCGGTGCGGCTGTTCTAGGGAGAAACCCTCCCTCCCCCTTTAAACGCGAGTGTGGCTCAAGCAAGGTTTGTTGGAAGAAGTAGGACCTCCTGAAAGAATGAACACCTTCTTCCCCACTAACCTTGTTTGTCTTTTGTCTGTTCGTGTATGTCGTTAGACTTTTGAACAGACAAACACACTTGCGTTTTGGATGTTTCCGCACACCGCATATATTTGGCTTAGGGAGGGATGGTGGGTTCTTGTCAAAATTGACAAGAGAAGTTTAGAATTTTTGCCCGCCCGCCCACCCTTAGTCTTACATCATCCTTCCTCTCGTTAGGGGGAGTTGCGGGTGCTCGCAGGAATCACACCTTAAAGGTGCCCTGAGTATGAGCGGTTGGCCCGGAGGATGATTTTTAAATTGCGGGTGCTCACAGGAATCACACCTTAAAGGTGCCCTGAGTATGAGCAGTTGGCCCGGAGGATGATTTTTAAATTTTTCGAGATTCTCCTAGTTGCGGGTGCCTGAGTATGAGCGGTTGGCCCGGAGGATGATTTTTAAATTTTTCGAGACTCCCCACTTGCGCAAACCAGAAGAGAAGGCTGAAACAAATCAGAGCGCGTCTTACATCATCAAGCGATGTCGCATTTTTTTGAGACGCATCGCAGTTTTGGAGTGTACCACTGTACACGTGTTTCGCATGCTTCTCTCCACCCACCCCAAAAGTTTGGGTTCCTTTTGGGGTACGCGCGTTTTGAAGGTGACCTTCCGCGGTGCGGCTGTTCTAGGGAGAAACCCTCCCTCCCCCTTTAAACGCGAGTGTGGCTCAAGCAAGGTTTGTTGGAAGAAGAGAAAGGGAGTCCCCAATTGCTCCTGTGAAATACGCAAGTCGGGCCGGCAAAGGCGCACCTGAATTCGTTTCAGGTCATCTTCCAAAACGAAAGACAATCGCCAGGTTCACAGACAAATGGTGCCTGGTTTGGCTGCACCTAGGCGGCTGGATGCACCCTGGCAGCAGCAAGCGCGTACTGGGATTTGAAAAACCAAGCTCAGCAAAGGAAATAATGAGATCCGCCATGAGGTTCCACTGCGCTGTGCAAATAAACAAAAGCGATGTAAAATGTAAATGGCAAAATCATGGACGTCGGCCTCTCTGTTTCTTTTCATTCATCTGCAAAGTTCTCCATCTCTCAAAGCGCTGGAATGGACCTTCGTGGAGCTCTGATTCATGCATGGTGACATGGCAAGTATGGTGTTCGACCGAGTGGACATGCCACTCCCGCGGAAGTGTGAACTCCTTGCTGTCCTTGTAGCCCGTTTGCATGGCCCGCAGCGTGTCCATAAGTTGTGGAAGGACAGGCCTGATTCTGAAACCAGCGCCAGGTTGCGATGCTCCAAACAAAGTGAGACATCCTGCACGTCTCGCCTTTTGATGCCACGGCAAAATTGGCACATTGGATCGCCGTTGCAAAACACGAAGTGCATTGTCAAAGTTGTTGATGGCCTGTTTCCAGGACCATGGCAAGGCGAATACAATAGGATCCTGAGCGCCAACCCGAATGGTGTATGCATCGCAAAAACGAGGGTGCTTGGGTCGTTTGTCGGAGGGAATCGCAATGGGAACCTCCATACCACTGTTGACCATCCAGTTCACGAGGAGCTCTAAAAGGCTAATTCCGGGGTCAACCGCTGTGTGTGCTGCCGGCCATTTGATCTGAGTTAACCAAAGTTGTACCGATTGCAGATAAGCAGTTCCCCACATGAAAGCATTACAGAAATCCTCGTCAAAAACTGGTTGTAACAACGTTGCCGCATCTGGATTCCAGGTGGTCACGAGACGCATTTTTTCCGCAGGAGTATGTCGCAATCCGTCTTCTTTCTGCTTCTCAGCGACCTTTCGAAAGTAGTGGATTACAATTTTCGCAGCGAAAGTCAAGATTCCCGTCAGCTCAGTGATTGCACGAGCGTTTCCGGCTGCAATTCGGTTTGAAGCATGCAGAATTTGCGGGTCGATGTGATTCATGGCCTGCTTGGCTCCCTCATCGGCACACATGTTTCCAAGGTGAATGAAACCCTGTGGTGAGTCCGGAATCCAAAGGGGGTCGATGTGTGCCTTGACCTTGAGGACCCGGATTTGCACAATAGATTGGCGCCGTGCCAATCTGAGGACAAGATCTTCGTTTGCACGGGCTGCAATCTGTGCATCAGTGGGGTTGGTTGCCAGCCAGTTCCAAATATCGACATTAGCTTGACAGTCTGTATAGATGGTGGCAGTGTCGACTGACTCGACTGTAACCGTCAAGGCTGTAAGCTCTGCTCGGGCAACTGTCTGGCTTCCTTGAGTTTGCCCTGCGGCGAGGATGGTAAAGCACAGCGGCATCCTCTTGGTTCTCTTATAGTTGGAATGCGCAGATTGAAATTCGGCTTCCTCCGCATTGCATCCAATTATGCACCAGGTGGATAAACGTGCTTCCGGTACTTTCTGATTATGGCCACTGCCGTCGATGAAGAAAAAAGGAGCAGAGCCCGCATTCTCGACCCAGGCCCGGCTCAGGACGCCTGGGCTGAGGTGCTCGCTGATAAACACATATGGCGGGGCATCTGTGTGTCGTTGGATTACTGGGACTCTCCAAATTGTGTCATCGGCGGATCGGGCAATGTCTGAAACCGCATGTCTCACGTTCTGCCGCGAGTGCCGGACAATGCAATGTAATGTGCTTTGCGTCGGCAAGTTGTCCACACAGCGGACAGGCTCCGTCGTCCTGGCTGCAGAGGAGTAACCACCACAAATCTGCAGTGCTGCAGTGCGCTGTAGGCTGATTTCCAGGCGACCGAATGCAGTAGACGTTGCCCTGCGTGAAAGAGAAGAAATAGTCTGACATTCCTTCCAGTGTACAACTTGCGTTGAAACAAACATCATCCAGGAGTCTCGCATGAACTCACAAATTCTCCTCCAAGGGGTCTTTGCAAGTTGGAATCTGATCATGGTATTGGTAACAATATTACCTGATTCATCCATCGACCAGTTGATTCGTTGGAGTGTCCGCTTGATTACACCTGCCGGACCATGTATCTTCAAAAACTGGCCAGAGTGGTTGCTGATTCGGCTGTACAAAACGGTCTGCTGCTCGGGGTCAGAACGCGCGACACAACGCTTCAAGTTCCGGAGCACGGATAGGTGGGCGTATTCCTCCGGATCTTGGAGGCCTGGAGCAAGCGCATTGCAAGTGAGCCAAGGAGAGGTAGTAGATGCTGCACGAGGAAGCATCAGTTGCGTCACCTTGGCTCTGAGTTGTTCGAAATGTTTCCATCCAAGAGGAAGGAATTCAACTCCGAAAAGAGCGCGGGGCCATGCAAGTGATTGTACCAGTGTCCCATTTTGCTGGATCCCGGTGTCTAGTGCTGTCATCCTGTTAAGGATTGCGTGAACCTGATCAAGTCGTGCTGATTGAGACAGTAGGCCATGTTGCTTTGCGTAGTGAAAAACTACGCCGAGCTCCGCAGCTTCGTTCAAAACTGGCACCGATTTATGACCGATGGTCTCGTTCAAAATGTCCGGCCATTTCTCTCTAAGGGCTTTGGAAGTACCCCAAGCCCAGCTCTTGGGGTACGAAATATCGATACGGGCGGAGTTGCACATGCGAAGAACGGTTTGGACCCGGTTTGAGCTCATTGTGTCAGAGAACCACCCCCAGTTATCGAAATAAGTCGTGGGTGTGGCCCCAACCGACCTGATTAAAATGAAGCAAGGTACGAAAAGCAATTCATAATCAAGACCACTGTGTGCCTTGGAGATGAGCCGCCGCGGGCGCGTCGTCAGCGCGCGGCTGTATTCCGTGCAGACCGGGCTGGCCCAAACCATGTCGAAGTGCCCCGGCGGAAACGTCGTGTAGTCCCAGCTCCGGATGTCGCACAGGATGGTGGGCTCAAATTTCGACACGATGTCCAGGGAGACGACCTCCCAGCCCGCCGCCTCGAAGGCCGCAGAAAAGCTCCAGGAGCCTCGGCATTTTTAAAGAGCAAGATACCGCCACTGCGACGACCAAGAAGACTCGCGCGTTCATCGGACCGGATTTTTTCTCCGCAAGATAAAAGCCGAACTTCGCAATGCGCTTGGGCTGGACGTTCAGACCAATGCCAAGGGGGGGAAATTCATGTCCATAGAGGACTCCCATCAGGGCGCGCTGGTGTGCAAGGTAGACGTGGAGGTGCTGTGGGAGCCCGGCAACTTCCAGGACGACGGCCAAGGTGGGTGTGTGCTTTGCGAGCAACACCGACCTGGAGCTGTGGACGGAGGAGGTGGAGCAGGGCGTCATCGACA
Organism: Effrenium voratum; assembly: GCA_963377175.1. Taxonomy (NCBI): domain Eukaryota; class Dinophyceae; order Suessiales; family Symbiodiniaceae; genus Effrenium; species Effrenium voratum. Next base: position 63,003 of record CAUJNA010001433.1, read on the forward strand.
ACATGATCGTCAGCCCTTTCCGGGGGCCGCCCGCACCGAGCTTGAGAGCCAGCTGCAGCGCGCCGTCAAGGTGAGCGCCAAGGGCAAGCACGTCAAGTGCAAGACGGCAACCGCGTGCCGCGCCCCGCGGAGTTTTCGCGTCGCAGGGGCCGCGCGCTTGTCCGGCACGTGTGGCTGATGGGCAGGCAGTGGGGCGTGCTCTTTGAGGTGCGCCACCTCATGCTGGAGCCCCTGGAGGCGCCGTGCTGCCCGTTCGGCTAGGCCGCCTCCAGCAGCTCGGAGCTCGTGGCCCTTGAGGCGCCCACGTACAGGTGGCGCAGCGTGAGGTGGCAGGACTCCAGGTCCAGGCGGACGCGGTTGTGGAGGGTGAGGCCCTGGCAGCTGGCGCAGGTCACTGCGTGGTGCACCGCCTCGCCCTGCTCTCGCAGCCTCGCCACAATCGTCCGGGCCAGGTGCGTCTTTCCGGTGCCCGGCAGGCCCGTGAGCAGCAGGGAGTTGCCCGCCAGGCAGTGGTTGACAGGGTCGTCCACCTCGTTCCACCTCCATTGTTTGGGGCGCTCCGCCTCCATGCGCGGCGCCCTGCTGCCCAGCAACGGCTTCGTCTCTTCTACGCGGTAGACCGGCGTGCCGTCCGGGTGGCGCAGTGCCTCCAGCGCCCGCAGCCGCTCCGTGAAGCGCTTCGGCAGCCGCTGCGTCAGCAGGCAGTCCGTCTTCACCTGCGCAAGGTAGCGCGGCGGCGCGTCCAGGATGCGCCGGGCCTTGGCCACCATGCAGTGCTCAAAGCCCAGGACCGCGTCATGGATGGGGCGGTAGGTGCCGTTGCTCAGCAGCCTCCTGGCGTAGACGATGTCCCACACCTTCCCCCCCTCATAGGCGAAGGCCTGACCTGAAAGATCCTTTGAGTCTAAAAATAGCCTCGGATGCGATTTAGACTCCTACAAGAATTTAGATTCAAAATGAGTCTAAATAAGGCGAGGCTAAATTTATGTTGAAACATTATTTAGCCTCAAATTAGCTTCAATTTTGCATGATGGGAACTTTTCACGAGAGGGGACCCTAGTCATGGCCCCTTTGCAAGGATGACACGCACAAATCCGACGTGCTCCTTTTGATACAGAGAAGATTGCAAGGCATGTGAAGCCGTTTTGACATCAAGGTGCGAAGGAAAAGCACTGCATGAGCTGGCTGCTCACACGTAGGTTATGAGCCCAACGCCACATTAGGTGGCTGCGACAGCGCCGCAATGTCTGATGGCTCTGGCCCCGGGAGAACCAGAAGGGCCAGATCATTGGAGGAGATGGGCGAGGGCAACGGCAAGGGATCGAGCAGCAGCAGATCGGGGCCGTTGATCGTTGAGGTGGTGGAGCCAGAGCCCACCATGGTTGTCAGGCCAGATGGGGTGGTGGAGGCGGAGGCTTCGACCCAGTGGCCTGGAGGGCCTGAGGGGGAGCCATCGGCTTTGGCGCCCTTGCGAGGTGCGCTGTTCACGCCGGAGCAGATGAAGCGGCTCGACGAATGGACAGAGGAGGCACCGCTGATTAGCCAGGGGCCAGGAGGTGGGAATCAGCGAGGGTTCGAGAACTACCTCGAGAGGGCCAACGAGGGCATGATCGTGGCACGTGAAGGAGCGCAAGGCGATCCACGACACGAGCTACGGAGGCCTGGAGAACACCAAGGAGGTGCGGGAGTTGATCAAGGGAACGGTCGGCCTGATGGACATCATGGAGGCACGGGACAAGCCCAATGGCCTGATCCCTTGAAGGACATCAAGTACTTCATGATGCAGCTGATGGCGGACAATCAGTCCCTTCGCAAGGAGATGCAGCGGTGTGTGAGAAGGGTGGATGAGATCCAACGAGAAGCACCGGCTGCGGGAAGAACGTCAGCTGACCAGAGCGACAAGTTCGCAACCCCGGAGGAGAAAAGCACGCCAGTCGGAGGAGGTGATCAGCTTCGATTGCAGAATGCGGTCTTGGATGGAGAGCCCTCGGAGGAGCTTGTGGCGGATCAGGAGGACGCAATGGCGCAGAACCAGCCGCTGGGCGTGATGTTGAAGATCGTCCAGAATATGCAGGAGATGCAGCAGCAGCTGATGAAGCAGCAGAAGAACCCGGCCGAGGACACCAGCGAAGTGGTCAAGGCCGGAAATGTGGAATTGCCGAAGCTGCCGGAGTACAAACCGGAGAGTGCCCCGATTGATCTGGGCGATTGGTTGTGCCTTCCATCATGGCGGACCTGAGTGACTCGTCCCAGACGTGGTGGGGGAAGGTCATGGAATCGGCGAAGGGCTGGTACCTGAAGTACCAGAACACGGCGCCTTTGAACCGGCTGAAGATGCTCCTGAGAGATCCGGAGGAGCTTCGTGAACCTCGATGGCGGCGTCTAGAGCGGAGGGCGGTTGGCCTTTTGCTCACGGCACTACCGGAGGGGGCGAAGGAGGAGATCGTGGCCACGAAGAGCATGACGTGCTACGCCATTGTGTGCAAGCTCATGGCGACCTATCAGCCGGGTGGGTTGGTGGAGAAGAGCGTCATCCTCCAGAGCCTGGAAAGCCCGCAGGAGGCGACCAATCTGGCCATGGCGGTGATCTACTTGAGGCGGTGGATGAGGTGGAGGCTTCGGGCGGTCGAGCTCGGAGTGACCATACCCGATGCTTCGGTGATGGCTCGGGCGCTGCACAAGATGGTGAGCCGTGTGGTGGAGAAGAACCCAGAGTTGACGTTCAAGATGGCGTTGGCTCAGAACACGCTACAGTTGGATACGGTTCCATCCCAGGAGGCGGTGCTGCGGTATGCGGAACATCTGCTGTCGGAGGTGGAAGCGGTGGCACATTTGGAGAAGAAGACCTCTGCGGTGGTGAAGCAGACGTGGCCGAGTCAGGTTAAGGCGAAGAAGGTGGAAACCCAGGAGGCGGGGGAGTCCAAGAACAAGACGGATGAGAGAAGGGCTGCAGAAGGGGCCGGGCTTGCAAGTGGAGCCATGATCAGAAGGACCAACGGATGAGATGCTGGTCTTGCGGAGCATCAGAGCACCTTCGAAAGGATTGCCCGCACTCCCACCGCTGCTTCAGCTCTCCCGTTCTCCGGCTTCTGGTCCGGGGACCGAAGCGTCTTCTTGATGTCCACGCGGCCAGCTCTCGAGACATAAATTCGCCCCCTTGGTCCGAATGGAGCCGGTTCACCAGCATGCCCTCTCTCCGGAGCCTGATGTAGATCTCCTGGGTCCCCCCCAGCACCTCCTTCTTCTCGACCGGAGAGGGCCTTCTTCCACTTCCAGCGACTCCTCGACCTCTTCCTCCTCCGGAATTTCCTCCACCGGTTCAGGAAGATGTCCCGAATCGTCTTCTTCTCGATGCCCCTCTGGCAGCGCCTCCGCTTCCTCCACATTCACCTGGGGCCATGTGTACGTTGCTACCAGCAAGTAGCGCTTGTCCTCCACATCGTCCGTGTCCCTGCCATAACGGAACGGCCCCGTCAGATCCACCGAGAGCACATTCCCTTCCGGATGCCTGAGACGCCTATGGGGTCGGTCCCTCGCTGACGCCTCCTGACAAACTCGGCAGTCACGCCGATAGGGCAAATGTCCCAGCTTGATGTGCTCCTCCCACGAGAGCTTCTTCATCTTCGGCAGCTCTCTCATCATCTCCCATTTCAGGCATCGAGATATTTCTCTCATCATCCCCGGCGCCCATCTCGAAAGCTCCTTGGATGTTCTGAGCTTCTCCTCATCGCTCATCTCCCACCGCGGCTTCCCGCCGCCAACTCCCCGAGCTTCTCCTCCGGGCCGTTCCTGAGGTAGTCGTAGGGTCATTGTGGTCCCACCGTCGTAGGCTTCGATGCCCTTCCACCCCAGTCTCCCTGTTTGAAGGTCACCTCGCGGAGCCCGTGGGTCTGCTTCAACCGTTGCCATTCCTCCGTTCTCCAGAATGACGGGCACCTTGGCTCATTCCTGGGTTCAGCCGGTTGCTCGATCAGGAACCCGACTCCTTTTCCTCCTCGTCCTCCGACTTGGCCTTCAGATCTGCCAGCACGTAGAGCAGGATGAACCGAAAGAGCAGCACGTCGTCCTCAAAGACGATTCTCTCCTCCTCCTTCTCCAGGTTCTTCATGCCCCACCGCTCCTCCACCGTCCTTACCGGTCTCGGCTTCTCCTTGTGCTCCAGCGGGTAAAACCTCAGCACCGACCTCGTCCGGCAGTTCGGGCCACCGAGTAGCGCCTTGATCTTTCCATCCATCGCCAACCGCATCAGTCCGCCCATCAGCTCGCCCGACAGGAGGTCGTGATTCTCGCTTCGGACAATGTCATACTCGAGGATGTCCCTGCATTCTCCTCCGAGTTCCCGATATGCCCGCGAAAGATCATGCCCATCACGCGGTCCCGCAAATAGATGGATCGCCGCCCCACCGTTCCTCTTCGGAGGATTCAGCCCCAAGGCCTTCCAGCTCTCCGCCGGTTGCACCAGCAGCTCCTTTTTCACACGCCATGGAACATCCCGAAACACGGGATGCTCATCTACCACCTTTTTCACATACTCCAGCTCTTCATTGACACTGAGCCTTCTGAGCTTGGCCATCTGCTTCTCCTCGAGCTCCTTGATGAGCTCCAACGCCGTGTTCATCGGCAACTCCGGGCACCCCTGGTTCATCGCCACGGGTAGATCCCCTCGACATGGGTGACGAATCTTGCAATGTCCGCCCGTCCAACTCAGCCTGCATCCCAAGCTCTGCACCAAGGCTCCCATCGGCACAATTGGCTGTGTGCCCGAAGCCGCGACCAACGTTCCTCCAGGTGTGACCCGCAAAGTGTAGGACTCGCCGGCTGCCAGCTCCACCACCCGGTCTTCGTAGGCCGTCACGTCCTCGCCATCCTGCATCGGCCTCAAAGGATTCGGTCCACCAGGCCCCTCGTGCTGCTGAGCTCTACCTTGGACAGCTTGAGGGTGATTTGCCTCATCCTCATCTTTTCTCGCATGCTGTCCAGCTGCCGCTGCAAGCTTCTCAACGTCTGTTCGCTCTCCATCTTGTGGCTTTCCGCCGGCGCCTGCACATTCAGGCTCTTGATCATCTTCGTGGCCTCCAACAGGGCCTCCTTCATCACATTCCCATCTCCCTCCGGGGTGACGCTCGCCGCGTCTGGCGACCCTGCACACACCGAGGACGATGAAGTTCCTGTCCTGGGGGTAGCTTCTAGGCTGGGCTTCTCGGCCACCTTGCTGGCTATGTCATGAGGAGGATTTTCCTCATGACGGGTTGGTCTCATCGTGGTGGCCGTGCGTGGCAAGGTTCGCTTCGGAAGCACGGCTGGCCTACGACTTGCGCGCAGAGAGGCCGAAGTTCACAATCGGCCAGGAGGTGCTGGTTCCGAAGAGGGCTTGGAAACAACGAGCCTTTGAGGGAACGCATCAGAAGGCGATCTACCTCACGCCCATGTATGACGTGTCCAACGGGCATGCCGTCCAGGTCATTGAGGGGGGCAAGGTGATTTGCGTCTCCAAGGTGGTCAGTGGGATACCAGGAGATGGGGGTAGAGAACTTCGTGACGAAGAAGGGGAGGAGAAACCGAAAGGATCTGGACAACTGGAGGAGGAAGACCTTCGGGTGAGGCGAAGGATCAGGGTCAAGACGAGCGACCCGCGGATGGTTGATGATGGAGGAGGAGACCGGGTTGCGTTGAAGTTAAAGTACCTTCGGCAGGTCATCATGGATGAAGAGGAGACTTTGCTGGAGGAAGAGGAGCAAGCATGTCAGGAGTCTATGAAGAGGGTGCGGAAGCTACGTCAAGAAGAGGAGGCGCTGAAGCACCAGGTCCCGGAGAAAATGAGGACACGGAGAAGGTGTTGCACACCAAGATGATCTCGCCGACTGAGGTCATCAGAGACAAGGAGAAGTGGGGGGACTCCATCAAGGCGGAAATCGATGCGTTGATGGTGGAGAAGAAGGCCTTGAGAAGGCTTTCCCCGAAGGAGGCTCAGAAGCTTCTGGAGAGCAAGGGGAGCAAGGTGACCGTCGTCCCCGGCAAGGCGATCTTCAGTGTCAAGGCTGGATCGGCGAGGAAGAAGACGAGACTGGTGGTGTGCGGCAATCATGTCAGTGCCGATGCGACCATCGAGGGGGACACCTACGCTGGTGGAACGGACACCACTGCTATTCGGTTGCAGCTCAAAGTCGGAGCGGAACGCTCGTGGACTACATCAGCCTTAGACATCAAGGCAGCGTTCTTGAACGCGGATCTCCACACGGAGGAGGAGCCGGAGCAGCTGGTTGCGATGAGGCCGCCGGCGGTGATGATCAAGATGGGCTGGGCTCAGCCGAGAGAATTGTGGTTGATCGACAAGGCGATGTACGGATTGCGGCAAAGCCCGAGGAGGTGGTCGGACCATCGAGATCGGGAACTACAAGCGCTGGTCTGGGAGACGGAGGGGAGGAGATGTCACCTGGAGCAATGCGTGGCGGAGCCGAACCTTTGGCGGATGATCCAGATCACGCAAGAGGGAGAGAGACTGATGGGTTTGGTCTCGATCTATGTGGATGACGTCTTGACGACGGCCGAGACGGAAGTCAGGAAGGCGTTCGAGAAGGTGATTGCTCAGAAATGGGAGACGAACGTTCCGGACGAGCTCACCGAGGAGAACGAGGTCCGGTTCTTGGGGATGAACATCAAGAAGGAGGGCACGGATGTCTTCATTCACCAGAAGGACTATGTCGAGGAGGTGTTGGAGAGACATCAGGAAGAGGTCGTCAAGGCGAAGTCGCCAATGACCAAAGAGATGTCAGACGAGGCGGAGCTACCGCCAGGAGACTACGACCAGGCAGATGTGACCCGAGGACACGGCCGGACCTGCTCTTCAGCATGAGCCGACTATGCAGCTTTGCAGCAAAGAACCCCAAGTGGGTGGTGCGTGCATCTGGCTACTTGCTCGGCTATCTGCGGGAAACGAAGGGATGGGGCATCCGGATCTCTAAGGATGCCGGACAACACTGGTCGGGACATGGACCGGCGGGGCTGCAGGCTTTCTCTGATTTGCGCCATCGGGAGCGAGGAGTCAGGGATGCTCGGTGGTGTGTTGGAACGGAACGGTGGTGGCATGGAAGGCGGGTAAGCAGGCCTTCCCGGCGCTTTTCACGGCGGAGTGCGAAGTCATTGAGGCGATTGATGGCATCGTTTTGGGGGACTCGGTGGAGGCGCTGGTCGCAAATGCCCTTGGAATTGATGACTTCCAGAAGATGCTACTGTCGGACAACGCGGCAGCGGTGTCTATCGCTACGGACACAGGAGGTGCATGGCGAACCCGGCATCTGAGGCTCCGAGCATTTCACTTGCGAGAAGGGGAATGGCTGATGAGACATTGCCCTGGACAGCAGATGCTGGCGGATCTTGGCACTAAGCCTCTGGGTCCGTCTCGGGTGAAGGAGCTGTGTCAACTGTGGAACCTCGAGCCGGAAAAGGAGGAGAGAGTTGTGAAGGTGGCGGCCATTCAGCTCACCGGGGACAAGGAGAAGGCAATCAAGTTGCTGGTGGCCTTGATGCAGATTTTGGCATGCCGGGCGGAAGATGAATCCACGCCAGTGGAGGGGTCCATGGACATGACTGTCCTGGTGTGTATCATTGCCGTGGTGTCGGTGGTGCTGTACCGGCTGGTGACCGAGATTGGAGGTCGAGTGGGAGATGGCCTGCAAGAGTGGCTGAGGGGCCCTTGTTCCAAGGTGAGGAGGCTCGTGGTGAAGCACGACGAACGGGCTACTCAGACGGATGAGCAGGAGGACGAGTCATCGAGAATGGCGTCTTCGAGTATGAGTGAGACCCCGCCAAGATTCAGCTCGGCGAGGCGCAGGCATGGTGGTGGGGGTTCCTATGTGGACGTGCCCCCCCCTTTTGAGAGAGTGGATGATGCGGAGGATGAGATCCTCAACCAGCGGTGGAGACAGGTCATGCAGATCCGGGAGCAGGTGCTGCAGGCAATCCCGGCGGCGGAACCAGAGGCGACGGAGGTGTACCATCTCACGCAGCTCGGGGACAAGTTGCATTGGAGGAGGAACTGCTTTGGCTTGAGGAGGAATGCGACGGTCCGTGGAATGAGAGCGGCTACTCCCTGCAGTCGCTGCTGGACTGGTGAAATGCAACGGAGGAGGGGAGCGAGAACGTGGTGCGGTGCAGATGGGCGTCTTCGTGCTATTCCCACTTGCCCCGGCATTCAGGGGGAAGCTCGCATTTACCAACCGTGCCGTTTCTGTGAGAATGAAATCACGCAAAAAAACCATGCGGAGGCTATGGCCAACGGAAGATGGCCACGTGGGATGAGGTGACGGCTTGAGCTGATCATGTCCTTCGGTGGCTTCGGAGGATGTGAGTGCACGGGGGGAACCCGAAGCGGTCAAAGACTGCGCTTTTGGCAGGCACTCCCCTACCAAAAGGGAGGAGTGCATGATGGGAACTTTTCGCGAGAGGGGACCCTAGTCATGGCCCCTTTGCAAGGATGACACGCACAAATCCGACGTGCTCCTTTTGATACAGAGAAGATTGCAAGGCATGTGAAGCCGTTTTGACATCAAGGTGCGAAGGAAAAGCACCGCATGAGCTGGCTGCTCACACGTAAATTTAGTCTCAATTTTATGTCAATTGTCCATAGATTTTTGCTTGGAACCAACACTGCCAACTATTCGTTACTGCAAGGGAATCCGCACAAGCGCGCGCAAAAAATGGTATAAGTACAAGAGGGAAGCTTCGCAAAACCCACGGGCGGCCGGCAGCACAAGCGTTGGAAATGCTGGGCATGCCCGCAATACAAGTCCACATTTGCTATATGATCTGCGCACAATGCAAGTGGGAAGCAAACAGATGTTTCACACGTGGGCCGCCCACAATTCAAAACTGGCACGTGATGCAACCCTGTAAACGCCGGCTCCGCACAGTACAAGCGTCCAGCGCATTTCTTTTTATATACATGAGTGGCCGGTCGTACAAGCGGCGGTGGCTGTGCCACTATACATAGTGTACATGCGGTGGGGGAGCTTATATAGCGACTCCGCAGCAGAAGTGCTGTGACGTGCACAAGCGGCAACATACAAGGCTTTCCACGGTATACAACTGTGAGTGTGGGCAGGTGCAGTACAAGCGTCCAGCGCATTTCTTTTTATATACATGAGTGGCCGGTCGTACAAGCGGCGGTGGCTGTGCCACTATACATAGTGTACATGCGGTGGGGGAGCTTATATAGCGACTCCGCAGCAGAAGTGCTGTGACGTGCACAAGCGGCAACATACAAGGCTTTCCACAGTGTGGGCAGGTGCAACTGGCAGCCCAAAACTGTGAAGGCGCAGAGGACAAATGCAACACGAGCAGAAAGCCCTTCAATTTTGCGGCTGCAGCAGGTTTGACAAAAAAGGCAGACTGGCCATCCTGTACCTTTTAGCGGCCTTCAAGGCGACGCGGCCCGTCAGCAGCAGACCGCATATAGTGGCAAGCCAGCCCATACTTTTCTGCCGCCTTCAAGGTGGCAGATACGTCCGTCCGGCCGCTCACACAGCTGCCAATCAAGGTGGAAATGCGGCCCATGAGGTCCTCACCTCGCCAGCACCAGGCCAAATGGGGATGAAGTTTGTCAGCCCATAGCGCGCTGTGAAGGCGATAGTGCAGCTTGGCTGACATATTGAACACCCGGACCTCCTGTGCAGCATAGGATTCTGAGAGCTGCACGTACAGCTGACCCAGCAGTCGTTGTTTGCGCACCAACTCTGCTGCATTCGGGGGCGGCAGTGCCCAGTACCCGTCGGCGAGTCCAAGATCTCATCGCATTGCAGGCTGAGTTTCAGCAACAGCTTGATACGGATACCGTCCCGGGTGTGCAAGTCCCCATAGCGCTTCCACATCGCTATCATTGCGTCTCCCAATCCCCGAATTTGACCGGCTTTGCCGCGAAGCTTTGGAAAGTCTCGCTTCTTCACAAACATTGTCAGTTTGCGCAGCGTCCTGGCAGGGTAGCGCTCGCCATGTTGTGGGCGGTGGCGGTTCTGGAAGCTCATGATGAAGTTGGCGAGGGTCCTGAGGTTTTGCAATGGCGCGGCTGCCATGTGAACGAAACAGAGAAGCCAGAAGACGCTGCCGAACAGGTACTGCGCATACCCCAAATATTTGTTGTGCATATAATCGGGGAGCGCCGCGATGCTGGTAAATCCGGGCATCTCGAAAAGAGGACAGGTGGAACGATTCGGCCTGCGAGCCCACGTCTCGGGTGTCCATTGCATTCCTTCCCAGGGCGCGTTCTCTGAAAAATTCAGCCAAGTGAGAGGGCCTTGAAAGGTGGCACGGCAAAGTCCACAGGGCTCACTATGGGAGCTCCATCGTGGATGTCCCAGGAATTTCGCGCAATAATCTAAATCGCCGCATAAGCCTATAAGGCATGCAAAATAGCCGTCAGCAAGAGGCTCGCCGGCCCGATTCGCATCCGCAGAGCCAGGCTCATAGGCAACTCCCCGCCAATCCCGCCTGGGCCAGGTCCCTGCAAAAAGGGCAGAAAAGCTCCACTTCATGATGCGCCCATCAGGCCCCTCAACCGCACATTGCGGAGCGTGTGCCCAAATCAAGTTCATTGCCTGAAGGGTCGGCGCGCCGACGGCCATGACGGAGAACCAGGACAGCAGCAGCGAAAGCTTGCGGCATACCTTCCCCCGGCCAACCGTTGGGGCTTCATCCCCGTGCAGCGCAATCGGCACGCACCTGGCCTCAAAATTGGCCCTTCGCAGGATTGGGTGATTGGCAAGCTGCGCATGCTTTCCAGTGGTCCAGAACTCCTGAAGAGCGTCCTCTCCGCCAGGCATGATGTACTGCCCGAAGGCCGCCCTGTAGTGGTGGTACATGCTGGCAAACATCACATGTGGGAGAAGGATACCGGCAGTCTCATCACCCTGCTTGGTTGGGATGTTCACTGAAAAGGGCACGGGGATGGACGGAATTTTGCAAGTCATCCGCATAATGTCGCGGTAGCAGTTATTCAAGTGCCTGCCTCCAGATCCCGACTCGCTCAGCTTCCGCAAATCCACGGGGATACCCCAGCGGCTGTCATGTCTTTCACTGCCAAACTGGCAAGGCGCTGGCATTCTTGAGGGGATTTCTTTCCCAGAGCAAACTCTTCCAGCAGGTGCGTGGCAAGCTTCGAAGTGCTGGGCGCATTCTCTAACGCAGACGCCTGGAGCCTTTGTTGTACTCCACCTCGGCGCTTCTTCAACGGCGGGCCCGGCTCATCGCCCATGATCGCACCACAGTCCGCAGCGCCCCAGGCCCGGATTGGTTTCTCAAGTGTTTCGCACTGTGAGGCAGTGTTGGGCAATCGCAGCTAAAATAGTATATCGCACCAATTTGAACCCATGTTGTGCTCTGTAAATATTTTGTGATGCGAATTTGGTTGAATTCTGCAGTTGTACACGCGAGAGTTAGCCGGAAACACTCTTGTAAGTTGTACTACACTTGAACTTGCTGCCAGCGTTGCGCCACAAGGCTTGGAGTTTGGTGGACAAATTGTGCCATGTGAGTTTACTGAAAAGTTGCACCATGCTCCACCCCAAGATATATAAGGTTTATACAGGTTGCATGACAGCTCAAAAGAAAAAGTGGAAAACATATTCCACACATTGGGGCTTTTGATTGAAACAGAAGACTCACCATAAACCTAAAAGGAAAAGCAGCTTTGTACATCATACCCACCTCGGTTGTATCACATGTGCATGTGTGTGTGTGTCCTTTCATGCATCCCTCATCGGAGGTTCCTTGTTTTTGCAAGAGCCAAAATGGAGCCGCCAGAAAATAAATATTGTTCATGCTGCATGCGAAACCTGCAAAACCTCCTCCTTTGGACATGTACAAGCGCGTGCGCTGTGTGGAACTCGTTTTCCGCTATGGTTCAAATCCAACCACGGTGTATTTGTGAGTGGCAGTTCTAGCTCGACAAACTGGCAAGCTCAATTCAATCACAATGTGCATGTTACACAAAAGGGCGCCAGTTTGGAGTCAGTCACATGACACTTGCCAGCAAGGACAACATCACACACCACAGGTCAAAGTCCACAAAGCCCAACACACAAGCAGCGCAAGTACATGTAAGTCAGTAAACAAGCATCAACTGCAGCTGGTTCATCGCACAAGCTGCTGATTCAAGGATTCCACAGTTTGAATACTTATATACAGCACATGCTATCAGTCTACATCCTCCAGCTTCTCAGTATCCAACTCCGCTGCCGGTTTTGTGGAAGCAATGCGGCCCAACTCCGCACACGCTTCATCCGCACACGTGTTCATGGCCCAGAAAAGGCTTGTACGTGTAGAGGACAAGTATATATATGGAAAAAACCCACACAGCTGCGGCAAGCACGCAGGCGTTTGTGGCACACAACTTGGAGTTCGTGTAGCACAAGTACAAGCCTCACAGTACAAAAGATGCATGCGGCGCAAGTGTCCTGTGTACAATCCAATGGCTGCGCGCAGGGCAAGTGTACAAAAAGGCAGAGAACTGTTGCACACAAGTTTGTACCTCTGTGACAGCTTGTACTTTGCAGCTCTTGCTTGCTTTGCGGCCTGTGACAAAACAGTGTCTGGGCTTTCTAAACTTTGGGCCGTGGTTCCTATATACAATGGGTGTGCGTCGCAAAATCTCTGACAATTTTCTCAAGCTCTCACACTTCAGGGCTTCGCAGCCACACATCCTCCCGCCACGCTGCGCATATAAACAAACACGAGAGAAACACAAATAATGGCGCGCTTGCTGTGCTGTTCTATGCAAAAACAAGTGGTGCAACAAGGTGTTTATATGCATTTGCGTGATTTAGACTCGCAGTTTAGACGCGCTATTTAGACTACAAATTTAGACTCGGCGCAGCTTTGTAGTCTAAATTTCCGCGAGGCTATTTTTAGACTCAAAGGATCTTTCAGGGAGAGAAGTCCGCGCCCGCGCCGTCCAGCTCGCTGCTGCTGCTGCTGCGCACGCTGTAGACCACCTCCGTGCTGCGCGCCCACAGGCCTATCATCGCGTTCACGCTGAGCTTGGCCATGTGCTCCTCGCCCTCGGGCCAGGCGGCGTCCATCCCGCTGCCAGACGCGCGCCGCAAGCGTCGTGCCGCGTCCACTGGCTTCCGCGCGGAGATGCGCAAGACGCCCAGGTCCAGCTCGCGGCCAGCGAAACCTTCGGGTACCAGCCGGGCCCCACGTACGGCAACAGATTGAGGCAGGACTGCCTCGCGTCGCAGCAGCCCTCCACAACGCCCAGGTCCGGCAGCACGCCGTCCACGGGCTCAACGCCGTCCGCCGGGCGCAGGATAGGCAGGGAAGGGGGCGTTGGCCAGCCCGTTGCGCACCACGTCCACGCCGACGTACAGAGCGTCCTTCTGGCACGCCTGCGCCTCAAAGACAAGGAGAGGCAGCTTGGGACTCCGGACGTACTCCATGACTCCGGGCGCCACGCGGCTCTCCAGGCTGGTGGGCTGCGCGCTCTCTCTCAGCGTCTTCTCGCTGTGGCAGTCGCCGCACAGCGCCTGCAGATGCGCGCTGCCACGTGGTCCAGCTCGCAGGTGCCTGCCGTCAGCCCAGCAGCCCCGCACAGCGCGCGCTTGCCGTCCTGCGCGGCCAGGGTCTTCTGCCTCTCCGCCGTGCCGGGCACCTCTCGTTTCGCCTTCAGCAGCTTCAGGAAGATCTCGTGCGCCTGCAGCACCTCGTGCTCCTCCGGCAGCTCTCGGATCCTCGTGCCCCGCCTCAGCCTCAGCCCGCAGTACTGCGCCGGGCTGCTGATGGCCACCTTGAGGCTCTCGCCGAGCGCCTCGCCTCGCGCAGGTCCTCGCGCCAGAACAGGCCCGGCTGCACGTCCGCAGCAAAGCGCCTCCACTCTCCGATGGGCGGCAGGGTCTGCCTCGCCTCGCCCCTGTAGAGCACGCGCGCCGCCTGCCTCTCCAGCACCCGCTTCACGACCCTGTACATGTAGCAGTGCCCGTCAAAGGCCAAGAAGCACACGGTGCGGTGCTCCTTCAGCGCCGGGTCGTAGCTGTCCACGAGGTCGCCCTGCGAGCTCAGCACGCGCATCGGCGCGTTGCGCCACACGCAGAACTCGCGCACCTCCTCGGCGGAGATGCCGAGGCGCCTCCAGTCGTGGCGCAGCATGGCGTCGAAGTCGGCGCACACCTCCTCCACGCTCAGCTGCAGCAGCTCGGCCAGCTGCCGGGGCACGCAGAGCGGCTTGTCCTCGAAGGCGCTCGGCAGCACGTCCTCCTCGCAGGGCAGCTGGAAGCTCACGCTCCTCAGGCCCCTCATGCGCTGGCGCAGGAGCGTCTCCACCTCGGTCCTGGAGTTCCGATACTGCGTGCTCTGGGTGCTGACCACCCAGTGCCCCTCAGGGTCAAGGAAGTAGGTCTCGTCCGAGAGCTGCAGGATCGGGCCGGCCGGGTCTCCCAGCAAGGCCTCCACTTGTTGTTTCACCCGCTGCGCCACCTGCTCCTCCGTGAGGTGGGCCGGGTGCCTCGTCATGGCCCCGCCCAGCTCGTTCACCGGCAGCCAGTCCCTGCGCTCGTAGCCCGCGCCCGCGTTCCGCCCGCTGCGCCGCCTGCCCCGGATGATCACCGGCACGTGGGCCAGGTACTCGTAGTACTTGTCGCGGAAGAAGCCCTTGCCCAGCTTGGTCAGCCGGTGCTCTCCGCCCTGCAGGGAGCGCACGAGCTTCTTCTGCCCGTTGCGCAGCAGGATGTAGTCGTTGGGCCCCTCGCGGATGAGGGGCTGGTTGTAGTCAAAGTCCTTGCTGGGAGGCCGCAGGCCCAGGTGAGAGTAGTAGTGCTGGCCCGCCCGGGTCAGCTGCCCGTCCGCGCGCGAGAGCAGCGCGTGGCTCCATCCGCCCCCGTGCGAGCCCGGGCGCCGCCGTCCGCGGCCTCCGTGATCTGCTGTCGTTGTCTCGCCCAACTTGCCATTCTTTTTTTACGGGGCCAGTTTTTTTTGTCCGGCCTCTCCCGGGGCATCTGTGCAAGCTACAGCCGGGGAGAATAGCTTTTTACACGGTTTCCCGATTTCCTATTCTCCCCGATCATACGTGCACGTATGATCGGGGGAGAATAGCCTGTTTCGTACGGTTTTGCGCTACAAAAATGCTATTAGTCTCGTCCGTATGTCTATATACGGACGAGACTAATAGCTCGTTTCGCACGATTTTTGCATGGTTTTTGCATGACATGATTTTGCATGGTTTTGCTTGATTGTGCTTGGCATGTACCCCCCAAACCCCGCGGGGAGTCTCCAAGCAGGCGTGTAGGAAGGCTAGGAGTGCCGAGCAGGCGCAGTGCCGGGCAGGCGTACGCCGAACAGACGTTTTTTTCGCCCGCCCAGTCCACCGTTCCAGCCTCGCGATTTCCGTCTTCCTCCGAGAAAGCTCCTCGCCCGTGAGCTCGCGCCCGACACCGTAGTTGCGGCGCGTCCGACCGGTGGCCACTTCGGTTCGCAAATTCGTGAGTCTGCGCAAGAGAGGCGACATGTATTGTTTCGCCATGGCGAAAAGGTCGGCTTGCTCGCTTTCTTTCACAGCCTTTTAAAGTTTGAGCCTCAGAACGCGCGGCTGAGAACGTCGTCGGTTTTTAAAGCGGCTCTGCGAAGAAGCGTGCTCTGCCAGGAAGAGGCTCTACCGGGAAGCGTGCTCTGCCAGGAAGGAGAGTCAGCTTTGGAGTTGTGTGTGTTGTCTACTTTCTTTTTTTGGGGGAATGGGGGCGAGTCAGCTTCCGGGGGTGCGAAGGGGGAATGGGGGCGAGTCAGCTTCCGGGGGTGCAAAGGCGGAATGGGGCGAGTCAGCTTTGGAGTTGTGTGTGTTGTCTACTTTCTCTTTTTGGGGGCGGGGGGGCGAGTCAGCTTCTTCCGTTTGGCTTGCCCAACCTCGTTTGACACATGTCAGGAAGTGTGCTCTGTCAGGAAGGGATTTTGTCAGGAAGGGATTTTGTCAGGAAGGAATTTTGTCAGGAAGGAATTTTGTCAGGAAGGGATTTTGTCAGGAAGGAATTTTGTCAGGCAGGAATTTTGTCAGGAAGGAATTTTGTCAGGCAGGAATTTTGTCAGGAAGCGGGCTCTGCCAGGAAGCGGGCTCTGCCAGGAAGGAGAGTCAGCTTTGGAGTTGCGTGTGTTGTCTACTTTCTTTTTTTGGGGGGCGGGGGCGAGTCAGCTTCCGGGGCTGTGAAGGGGGAATGATGTGAGTCAGCTTTGGAGTGTTGTTGTTGTCTACTTTTTTTTTTGGGGGCGAGGGGCGAGTCAGCTTCTTCCGTTTGGCTTGCCCCACCTTGTTTGACACATGTCAGGAAGGGATTTTGTCAGGAAGTGTGCTCTGTCAGGAAGGGATTTTGTCAGGAAGGGATTTTGTCAGGAAGGAATTTTGTCAGGAAGGGATTTTGTCAGGAAGGAATTTTGTCAGGAAGGGATTTTGCCAGGAAGGAATTTTGTCAGGAAGGAATTTTGTCAGGAAGGGATTTTGCCAGGAAGGAATTTTGTCAGGAAGGAATTTTGTCAGGCAGGAATTTTGTCAGGCAGGAATTTTGTCAGGCAGGAATTTTGTCAGGAGCGGGCTCTGCCAGGAAGCGGGCTCTGCCAGGAAGGGGAGTCAGCTTTGGAGTTGGGTGAGTTGTCTTCTGCGGGGAATGGAGGCGAGTCAGCTTCCGGGGGGGCGAAGGGGGATGGGGGCGAGTCAGCTTTGGAGTTGGGTGTTGTTGTTGTCTACTTTCTTTTTTTTGGGGGCGGGGGTGAGTCAGCTTCCGGGGGGCGAAGGGGGATGGGGGCGAGTCAGCTTTGGAGTTGGGTGTTGTTGTTGTCTACTTTCTTTTTTTT
>CAUJNA010001434.1:0-79809 GCA_963377175.1 Effrenium voratum
ATTACATTACATTACATTACATTACATTACATTACATTACATTACATTACATTACATTACATTACATTACATTACATTACATTACATTACATTAAATACATTACATTACATTACATTACATTACATTACATTACATTACATTATTACATACATACATACATACATACATACATACATACATACATACATACATACATACATACATACATACACACACATACATACATACATACATAAATACATACATACATACATACATACATACATACATACATTAATTACATTAATTACATTACATTACATTACATTACATTACATTACATTACATTACATTACATTACATTACATTACATTACATTTCATTACATTACATTACATTTCATTACATTACATTACATTACATTACATTACATTACATTACATTACATTACATTACATTACATTACATTACATTACATTACATTACATTACATTACATTACATTACATTACATTACATTACATTACATTACATTACATACATTACATTCCATTACATACATACATACATTACATTACATTACATTACATTACATTACACACATACATAACATACATAACATACACAACATACACAACATACATTACATACATTACATACATTACATACATTACATACATTACATACATTACATACATTGGATATAATGTTGAATTTGTATAAGCTTTAACCCGCGATGCCTTGGTGGACATCACTACATGGGTATGTCCGCGACAGGTGCTCCGACTGCCCCACAGGTACGCAGTGGAGCCCTTCAGGCCCACGTCCGCCCGTCCGCCCGTCCGCCCGTCCGCCTTGACCAGGCTGCTGTTGCCAAGCGCCTTCGAAACCACGGAGTAGGTATCCAGCCTCGTTTCAGTTCATCGCTCGGCGGGCTCCTCTCCAGCAGTTTCTGAGATTTTGGGGTCGTCAATCTCCTGGCCTTGATGTGTGGTTGCTGTCCGACATATTCTTTGTGGGCCAGGGCCAAAAGGCGTTGCCATGTTGATTCCCCCCAGCCTCGTTTCAGTTCATCGCTCGGCGGGCTCCTCTCCAGCAGTTTCTGAGATTTTGGGGTCGTCAATCTCCTGGCCTTGATGTGTGGTTGCTGTCCGACATATTCTTTGTGGGCCAGGGCCAAAAGGCGTTGCCATGTTGATTCCCCCCCATGTGCCATGGTCCAAATGACGCGTCCTTTTTGGATCTTGTTGGATGGTAATCTTAAAAAGAGGGGCCTTGCTCCAAGATAAGGCACACTTCTCCAGTCTCAGCATTGTCGGACGAGACCTCAATTCAAGGGCAGGGAACAAAGAGAAAGGGTGGAACCAATGATTCTCTTTGCAGCTGTTAGCAACACCCAGTGAAATGGACAAAGGAAACGCACAATGCTTTGTTGCTGTTGAGCTCCCTGCAAAAAGTTTAATTCTTTGGGTGTTGAGTGGAAAACACCTTTATTTCAACCAAAAAGTTAAAGTCTAAAGATCCAACCCAATAGCAGTCAAGAATGGAAGTGTAGCATCACGTCCGACTTTGGCCCCTTAGACCGAGCTGCAGGATCAGGGCCCTCTCCAGGATCTGCCACGAGGTCGCTCGGTCGCAAGTGCCGCATGAGCGCATAAGTTGATCAAAGTCGAACTTTCTCGAAAAGAACGTTGCCAAGCCCAGCAAGTCTCGCTTCTGTTTGAACATTCCAAAGCTCCAGGGGTTGATTCCTTTTCCATGTCTTTTTTTTCAGCCATCGTTCTTTTCAAAAACCGATCGCCATTTCCCTATGGTTTTGGGTGGTTCTCTTGAAAGAAGGATCCCTGGAAAGAAAGGGGAAGTTACCCCTAGATGTTTGCTCCTTCGTGGTTGGAAAATGTAGGGCTGGCCATTTTGTTTCAATAGGTTGATGCGAACAGGTCCAGTGTAGTGTGGAACCCTGTTTCGGGAAGCCTTTGCCAAGGATCGACTGGCCAGACCGCACAGATCTTGCTGCTTGCTGGGGAAATCACTAAAACAGCGGAGTGGCCCGATACTAGCAGAAATACAGGAACCAACGAGCAGTAGTAGTATTGATAATCAAACAATTTGGCAATCACGAGCCCACAAACAACTTTACCCTCATAAGTTGGTGAAGCCAAAGGACTATTCCCCGACGAAACCAAAGCAAATGACAAACATCAACTAGCCAACTCGTCCACTCACAAACTCATCACCCTGCGCGCCGCGCCCGCCAAGTATCCATGCCAATTGACTAGTTGCGTGTAGGAAGCTCTTTGCAACTCACGAAGGCTCTGTGAAGCTTTGGTCACCAGATCGCGAAGCTGTGCTCGCGAACAAAGAACCCTGCCATACACACCGGGCTTCTCGGCTGTCAATTCGGTGAACGCGGCACATGTCGCCGCACCTCGCTGTCTTGCCCATCCTCCCGCCGCAGCCGGCCTCGGTGGGGCGAGAGGCTTGCCGGCTCTCAACATGACCCTGCAAAAATGTTGAAACACTTGAGCCACAATCAAAACCCGGCACAAAAATGGTCGACCCAGAACTATGTAAAGAACCAAGAAGGCGGCCGCAGCTATTTATGGCTGGGATCGTCCCTTACTAACCTTCACTTACCCGGGTTTTGATTGTGGCTCACTTGGAGAATGGATTCCTTATATTTCTTGCCGGATGGATTCCCTGAGTTGGACCTCAAGTCGTGGGAAGGCGGTTATTCACCAACAAAAAGTTTGGGACTGCGGCACACCTGGATGATATGCCTCTGCTGCAATGGGCAGCAAATACATAGAAGGTCTGGCCAAGGTAAAAAGCCTCAAGGAGCATCCACGACAGCATCAGCCAAATCAGTCTGCGTAACCTCCCTGGAACCTAAATAGAACGTCTCTCACCTCCCCAAAACCTCCCCGGGCCCAAAACCCAGGATCGGGCTTCCAAGGGAAGTCCACAATGAACCACATTTAACACAGCGATTTCTGATTTATGTCGCGCATTATAGTTCCAAAAATAGGAACAATGGACAAATACGTCTGTTTGCGCACTCACTTTGTCGAGGAAACCTTTGGTGTGGGTTAGGGCAACCAAGAGGCAACCACATTTCGGTTCCCGGTCAAAACACCACCACTCTTCGAATCGGCAAGGGGCAGAGGGCGTGGAAGGCTTCATGGCGCAGATTCGCTTGCACCGGGTGCACGGCCTGCCCAGTGCCGCAACTTGCTGAGGGCGCTCAGAGCGAGTTGGCATGAAACCCAGGAAACCCCTAGTGAACATAAAATGGGTGGTACATGGGTGTTCATCCGCCCCAAAATGGAGGCATAGGTTATGACCCATGGCCATGTGTCACCTATGTCCCTTCCCGAGCGGATTGGCAAAAGAAAAAGAACCTGGATAAAATTCTCAGTGGGTCCTAGACGCAAAATGGGGGGGGGGTTGCAGAAAGGACAGTGCCTCGTCCCTGCCCTGAACTCCGATGGAGGACGGAGCCTGGCCAATGGCAAGTCGCAAGAGGAGGTGGGTGCGTGTTGCGTTGAGGGTATGTTCACCTTGGTTGCAACAGACATCAACTTCGAAACAGGCCAGCTTTTCATCATGGGCTTCTCTTTGAAGAAAGGAATGCCTACTGAAAATGAATCCCTGGTTCGCAACTTGGGAACTAATCAGGCCTTCCCATTGCAAGGATAGGGACCTATGGGCGTGGTGGGAAAGCCACAACAGGGGGTTGCGTTTGATTTCCCTTTAAACTCAGAAGGGGAGCCTCCTTTGACGTGGTTGTGGAAAATGGCCCTTTCTGTCACATTGAAATGGAAATTCCATTCACGCCGACGATACATCCATATAAGAATCCCAAAGCAGTGACATTCCTTTTGGTGTGTTTAACCCAACCTGGAAAATATACCCTTACAGAAGACAGGCACCTATGTGGGTCTCTAAGTCAGTCTCTAATTGGCAACAACACCCATGGGGCCAAACAGTGCCAAGCGTGGCGGGAGCTCCAGAAACTCAGTTGCCATCTTCTAATCCATCTGCTCTGAAACTGTCGCTCGGCAGCAGCTGAAGGCCTCCAATGGCAATTGGCTTGTGCTTGGTTCCACCTCAACTCCGAGCTCTGCTTGCTTGCTTGTGGCAAAACATCATTCGAATCCTTAAACGCTGCCTCGGTAAGCTGCATTCGCTGGTGGGCCACTGGTGGAAGACTTGTGGCTGTGTCCTCTGTTGCACCTCTTTAGAGCAAACTCAGCGGAAACGGCGTTGTTAATGCATTCATGAGTGTCGTGGAGAACATCCGGAAGTGGTGCATTGGCGAACCGCGCTTCTGGCTGCAACTCGCAAGGCATGCATGCGGGTCTTGCTACTTGCCTTTTGCGTGGCATGAACTGACTGACCAAGCTACCCGCACCCTGTCACAACCAATCCAAGCCGCCATTCCTTCAGGTCGGCTGACATCCACGTCTACGTTGTGGAAGCACGAGATCAGAAGCCTTGAATTCCAACATGCTGACTCTTTTCAGCCACCCTGCAAACAACTGTCTCCCCGACTGTCCGCTGACTCCAATTCAAGCACATTGCAGCCCCTCGGCCTTTTCTTGCATGTCGACTTTGCGAGACGCGTGATGGACCTACATTTACCTCGACACAGCGCGGTGGCGCTGGTTCATTCAGGTTGCGGTGCCCATTGACTAGTGGAGAAGACAAAGAAGCTGTCATCGCTTACATAAGTTGGATGTCCGTTCGCATGTGCCAGGGTCAACATTCCCCCCGCAGCGGGGGTCTGGATGCCTTAATCACCAAAACCTCTCATAATGGTTGTTCGCAATCCCCGTTGAACTGTCTAAGGCCGCTCCTGATTGGTAACCCTCAGTAAGCCATGGCACATGTGGCCATGGGTCAAAAGCCCGCACCCCCAGTGAACATTCCAATCCCCACCAAAATAGACTAAAATGGGTGGTGTACCTACCCCAAAATGGTACCATGGGTGTTGACCCACAGCCATATTAACTCAAGAGGAACCGCCGCGGCAGAATGCGCAGCCTGCTTGGCTGTGTGCACAGCCGTGCGGGGTTGCTTGCGCCGACCCACCCACCCCACTTGCGCCTCCCAGGTGTTGCGTGTGGCTTCTGTTCAGGCAGCATGGCCCCCAAATATGAACCGTCCTAACTTCAAGCACATATGTAACTACATTCGCATATATATATATATACACATATTGTACACCTACATATAGACACTTCACAACAACTACTGGTGACGTATAATATATCTACACCATTAATGTGCTTGAAACCCTTGAGAAAACCATCGACACACCGGCTGATCATTTCTTTTCGGTGGTACACATCATCTGGGGCTTTCAGAGTCAACATGACGAATCGGCTGCACCACATCACAGGGCGGGCGGCTTGAAACAAACCCGCGTGCCCCGGCTCACGCTACGGGCCCCCTACCCAGGCTTCGTGTCACATGACTTCCTGTTAGGAAGGTCGAATACGTGGATTCAATCGGGAGGTGCCATGATGTCTCAAAATGGTACCTCAACTTCACCCACCGGGGAAAAAAAAAAACGGACCCAGACAGCTACCTCAAAAAAACACACCCATATCACACCTACGGCTTTCCTCCAGAACGCTTGACATGAAGTTCACCCATGTGACACGGCCAGGAAGCTACACGACTACCCCATCTGCACAGAACCTCAGCTTGAAAGGACTTTATGGAGCCACGAAAGGTCAGGTAATTACTCCCACCTGCTGACATAGCCGTCTACCAAAAGCATCCCATCAGCTTCCATGCGTCTTGGACCCCTTCTCACTCCCGGAGTGGATTGGCCAGAACGCAAGTTCAGACTTTTCGGATTTGGTTTTCTGTTGAAGTGATCTTCAACAAACTCATCTTTCTGAGAAGTACAAAGTCCGCAAAAACTGGGGAAAACGGGCAATTTGCATCAGAATCATGATCCTTGTTATTTTTTTGCAGCCGTACCCGTGTAATTGCTTAAACAAAACACTGAATTTGCACCAAAGCTTTCGCCACACATCCTGGTCCCCTGCGCCTTCAGAACTCGTCCTCGCAAAGGTCCCCTTTGGCGCTATGCAAAAGCCAGATGTGCAACCACACGTGTCCACAGGTCAAAATCTATGTGGCTGTGAATCTCAGGGATTCCTTGGACATCATGTGGGGAATCATGTTTATTTACCACTTAGCTGCGGATTCAGGTCCGCCAACCGCTTGAGAGGTGTCCCCCAACAGACTTCATACCAATCTTTGCTTCAACATCCTTATTCTGTCGTCTGAAACATACACAAGCACTGAGCATGTTTTGCCACCACATCCCCTATTACCATACCAACAAAAAGCACGAGCATCGGCCTCTGCCAGCCAACAATACCAGTGTCCACGTCCATTCAACGAGAACAAACACTGCCAGAAACAACTGCGACATCGTGTACACTGGGTGAAATAGAGTGATTCTCCAGGCTGAAATACGGAATACGTGGACCTCTAAGAAACCAACACCCTTTGTGAGACCGCGTTGATTTGCCCACATCTTAAACTTAAAAACAATGCAAACACAAAAACAAACATGTCAACCGGGGAAAGCATCTCAGGCCGCCACCAATGATGGTGTGCCACCTGGACTTCACCTGGTCGCCTCAAGCGGTCAAGCGGCGATCGGGGCTCGAGCCAAGGCCGAACAAGGGCCCTGTGTGGTGTCCAATTTCAACCGCCCGAAAAGGGTACCCTTAAAGACAGGGCTGATTTGAACCAAGCGGCGAAGTTTGCCGCTGGAGCCAGAACTGGGTTCCTTAAAGCGGCTCGTACTATTTCAACTGTGGCATCATACATTCAGCCTTTGGACACAACACGGCGAAAATTGGAGTGAAACACAAATAGAGCAAAATGCCCTTTTTGGCAAACCCCTTGCAATGGCTGCATCTTGCGCTGGCGTCGGGGAAATAAAGCAACCGCTGAGGGAGGCAAGCAAGGATCCGAGTTGCGGAGAAAAACATGTCGTATACAATATGCAGGATGCGGCTCAAGTCAGCTCGCTGGCCTCAGCAAAAACATGGCAGGGTTGCCTTTTTCACCCTAAATGGCGGCACCTGAACATGGCCCATCGCCGTCGAGACGGCAAGAGGAAGAGCCTTGGAAGGGCTTTCCAGGATTCGACGATGGGACTCCTGGTGTTTGCCATTTTAAATATGATGTTACTATTTGCACCCTGCGAGTGATGGTCCAATGGTAGAGAGTCAGACCTCTAACCAAATCAAAGGTGTCAACAGTTCAACTCTGGGCGCCCTGCGCTCCGGTGGAAAAACCGCCAGCCCTGGCAGTTTTGATAGCCAGGGCTGAATAGACGCCCAAGACGAACAAGTCGTCTTAGAGGAATCACCTTTTGGACGCCCGAAAAGGAGGGGTGTCATCAGAATTCGGGGAGGGAATCTCTAGGCCCTTTGAGGTTCTACGGGCAAACCGGCTCGTGTGTACCTGAGGTTACCTGAACCGTTCCCTGTTCCCTGATACCCTGCTCTCGAACGATCTCAAAAGTGGTTGTCACTCGCGCAACAACTCATTGCCGATCAGGGTCAGACAGGTCAGGAATTCCTTCCACTCACGTTTGCCTTTCTTTTCCCTGTCAACGCATGGCGAGGGGATTCAGAGGCCCCTAAGTTTCTTTCATCTCGTGTTCGCGGAGAAACAAACGGGAACGGAACCCCTGCCTCGCTTCCGTTGTCTTATTGAGGAGCAGGGGAAAGTCCCTGCACTGTTCTCAGAAACTATGCTGGGTGTTAAATAGTGGGTCTGGGCATTTTACCCATTGCGCTCTTCCAAAATGTGAACTACTTCCCAGTGGTTCAGTGACAAACCATTTGTAGCGGGGAAGCCACCAAAAAGGGAAGAAGGATGCCACTGAACCACCGGAACCCTCCCCAAAAAAAGGTAAAAGGGCACTACTGGGGGGCCTGGTATTTATGGTTGGGATTGTCCGTTACTAACCTTCATCGAATCGGTTTTGAGCACGTGGCTCACGTGTCGGCTCGCCAACTTCTCCCACTCCCGGCGCACCGGCCGTGCGGTCGGGTGCGGCATGTCGCGCCGGAAGCGTCCAACGACAGTGCGTCGGCAGCCTGGGGATCTGCGGGGACTTTCGGGTGGCCTGCTGGAGTCTTCTAAATAGGGGTGCCTGTTTTTAGGGGACCCGCCCCAAAATTGAATTTAGTTGGGTCCCTTTGGGCTCCCTTTGAAGCCACGCGAAAATGGTACCCGCACAAAAAGACACACCCAAATCGTGTTGACTTTGACACTGATTCAGCGTATGGAACCAAAGTCTGCTGCGAGCTGTGCCCACTGGACCGCTGCTGAAGCATTGGGGCCAGGTAGAATAACGCGCCTTTACAAAAGAGCAGTTTGGATCTCTAGGAAAGGAACCTTTGCGGGAAAAGTTTCCACTTGTGAGGTCACCATTTGACTCGAATCCTGTTTGAACCCTGAATTGGATCGCTGCCTGTCGTTTGAACTCAAACAGCGTTGAAACCCTTATTGAACACTATTCAGATCTCAAGACGTTTAATTTGAGACGCGAGAATATCAAGCTTGAAACCTATCGAGAAATGCACACCTCATACCTTGGGACACCTGCGGGCTGTCCAACATGGGGGAGGCAACATGCCTTTTGTCGGGCTCGGCCGTCGTCTTCAAAATGGAGACGAACAAAACCGGGGACCGGGGTACCGAATCGAGATCCTCGAACTCTCGCGGCGCGGCCCTGAGGCCCTGAGGCCCTGCGGCCCTGAGGCCCAGGCCCGGGATGTTCAAATGGATTCCGAGGTGATGGCATCTCAATGTCAACCTCCTTCGCCTGAGACTTCTCACCAAAGGCATGGGGAAGGCCGTGAGAGTTTCTGGATGGGCTGGAAGGGGGACCCAAAGGGAAACCTCGGCTCCCTGACACAAAGCCGAAGTTAATGAGTTCATGGATCCCCGAGATCCCCCCTAGCAAACTCTCACTGAAACTCAATCAAGCAGAACACGCTTGCAGCACTTCCAGCTAGATCCACGCTGGGCAAGAACAGCTGGCGAATCTTTCCGAATACAGCAATGCTGAGTCATCCGCGTGGGCCCCTCGGAGTCATCAACAAAACCAAGAACTAAAGGACTGACTCTACCAAAAAGAAACGCCGTTGTTTTGCGTGTGGCAAGGAGACTGTTCCGTTCAATTGACCCGAATTTGGATTGCCTCCAAGTCGCATTTACGCGATCCACCGGATAGCCAGGCGTGCTTTGCACAGAGGATGCCTCGCGTTGCAGGGTTGACAGCCGGGCTGCTTCGGGCTGAGGGCAAAACACGAATGGACGCCTTTCCAAATCGCTCTTCTGTCAACATCTGGACATGCAAATCTCCTTTGAACAATAGAATCTTCGATTGTTTTGGTGTGAAGGGGATGAGGTGCTGGTTAAACCCGCATGACCTGGAAAATACCACCCTCCCAGCCTGGAATCCAGTGGGCAACTCAAAGATCTCGCCAGAAACCTCGACAGATTCGAAGTCGGGCAACACAACTACCATGCAAATAAAGCATGGGAAAGCTATCAAAGAGCCATGATGTACTGCTTGCGGGAGGTTCAGACAGTACGTTTTCCAAAGTCCAAACATCCAAACATGCGATCTGACACACCAAAAGCAGTGCGATCTGAAACAGCCATGGAGCTGACTCACACGCTATACCAGAGGAGCCGACGAAGCTGGAGGGCCGACATAGCTATGTTGATATTTGTGTTTTCTTTATTTTCCCTTCTTGCGGCTTGTGTTTCGTCTTTATGCATATTCTTTATGATTTCCTTTCATTATTTATGCCTTTCTTGCTTTCTTCTTTCTTTGCTTCCGTCTCTTTTCTTTGTCATCTGCCTTCCTTCCTTCTTTCCTTCCTTCCTTCCTTTCCTTTCCTTCCTTTCTTCATTTCTTCACGGTTTTCCTTATTTCCCTTCTTCTTTCCTTGTCTTTCCGTCTTTCCTTCTCCCTCCCTCTCACCCTCCCTCCCTCCCTCTCGCTCTCTCTCGCTCCCTCTCCCCCTCTCTCTCTCTCTCTGTGTTTCTGTCTTTCTTTCTTTCTTTCTTTCCTTCCTGCTTTGCACGGGCGGGGAGGCGCGCTTGGGCGCGCGACTGCCCATTTTCCATTTTTCAGCCTCTCTCCTGCCTATCCGGGCGCGCATCTAGCCCTTATGTCCATGTTTGTTTTTATTCCTACCACTGAATCTCACTTTTGACCTCTCTCAGTTTCTCTCTATTTAAACCTATCTATCTAGCAAGGCAGCTCGCTAGACTCTGTCTGTCCATCTTTGCATCTACCTATTTAAGTCTCTCCCTATCTATCCTTCTAACAAGTATCCATCTATCTGATCTCTCTACCCACCTAGCCCTCTAAACACCATCTCTCGCTATGTGGGTGTCTATCTGTTATCTATCTACCTGTCTACCTACCCATCTGTCTCTCTATCATCTCTCTACCTCTCTACCCACCTAACTGTCCATCATGTTCTTATTCATCCGCTTCTCCCTCTTGCTTTGTGTCTTGCTTTCTTTCTTTCTGTCTACTCTGCCAACTCTATCTACCTATCTATGTATGTATTTGTCTATCTGTCTATGTATTTCTCTCTCTCACAACCCATCTGTCTGTCTATCCTTCTGCCTATCTATCTATGTCTCTCTCTCGCTATCTATCTATCTCCATCTATCTATGAATCTGTCTGTCTATTTCACCTTATACCTTCCATAGCAGAAATGCGCCATGAATCTGTACCGGACCCTGCGAAAGCGCTGTGCCCAACACGAATTCTTCACCCGACCTTGTGAAAGTGGCACGCGTGCGACCAGATCTGCACGCCTGCAACGAAATCTTCAGATGACCTTGCCAAAGTGCCACGAAACCTGCACCTGGCCTTGCGAAAGTGCTGCGCCTGCAGAAAGTGCTGTGGCTGCGCGCCACGAAGCCTGCACCTCACCTTGCGCGCCTGCCACAAAATCTATGCCTCACCGCCTCACCTTACCGAAGGCGTGCAAACTACTGTCGCGAAAGGCTTGCGTGTCCGTGCCAATGGGCCCAGCTCCGAACGTGCTCTGAGATCGCTCCGATCGTGCTCCGACCAGGAGCCGCGATCAGGCCAACTTTCGACCATCCCGAACCTGCAGAGGGTTGCACGTTTTAGACATTTCTATTCCACGCCACACGCACAAGCATGTTTTGCACGTCTGCCTGTTCTCCTCTTGTCTTCTCTCAGAGAGCTAGTTTTCAATTAGTAGCCGTACCACGGAAGTTCCTTCTAAACTTCCTTTGACCATAACAAGCACACGGCACATGTACCATAGTAAGTTGCATCATGTCGCAACGTTCCTGGCATGTCCCCAAGCATGCCAGTTGTAGATGTGTGTTGGTGTGTCTGTGTGTGTTGGTGTGTCTGTGTGTGTGTGTGTGCTTGTGTGTGTGTGTGCTTGTGTGCTGACACATTGTCCACAGAAGGGCCAAATTTTCATGAAACACCTTCGGTGTGACCAAAGGCCTGCGGCGTCACCCTCAAAAAGTCAAAGAATGGTCCACCCAGAACTGTCTTCCGCGCCATAGGACCTTTTGGAACCTTGACAGAACATTGCTGCCTAAATCGAAAGGTTAAATCTGGCTGATTCGATTCAATTCCAACTAAGAGAAAGCAAGCAAAGCGTAGCCTCTGACTAGCCAATTAGAGGTGCATAAGCGCTAAAGGAAAGGATTCAAGCGTTTTGTCGGGGAAACACAATACCTCTCCAACCCATGGGTAAAGTTGCAAGCGAAAGAAACATAAACAGGGGCCAACTCATTTCACAGCTGCAATCAAATGAGCACGCACTCTAAGCCGGAATCAGGCTTTCTGAAGAATGAACCCCCATCATCCGTATCTTGGGGGAGGATCAGTTTGCCCCAAAACGCACATCCGGACAAATGCAGTGCCCCGTTCTTTTGCGTGGGTGTTGCCCTTTCCTTAGCGGGGGGGTCTTGACTTATGTTTCTCAGGGGGGTGTTTGATCATCCGGAGATCAACAAGCCCTCGGTATGGAGGACCCCCCCCAAAATGGCACCTGTTTTACCCCACTTCTCATGGGGACGTTTTGGGGGTGTAGTAGAAAACCCTTTGATTTCCCCAAAAGCTAAAGTCTGAAGATCCAACCCAATAGCAGTCAGGGGGGGGGGGGGGGAAACTTTTGGGGGGAAGGCGGGCAATAGCTTGCTTGGCAGGGAGCCGGTACGGAGCTCCAGCCCAAGCAGCCTGGGACGCCGAGCTTGTCCCAGCTGAGGTGACTTAACTGGGCTGTCCCCAGATCCCCCGCAAAAAGTTTTACTAACTTTTGGTGGGTTAACTGGAATTGTACCACTAAACACTAACAGGCTAAAAAGCGAAGGAACCGGCTGGCTGGAACCACCAAGTGAAGTGGCAACCACAGAGATGTGGTGTTCGTACAGTTGTAGCCAATAATCACACAGGAGAAACAATTTTTGGAAGTGGCCACCTTTAGAAAGATACTAACACGATTCCCCTGTATTCGCCTTGTGCCTGTCCGGGCGCTGACAGGAAAGGGTCCAGCTCTCCGGGGGATCGTAGTGTGTTGGTCCGGATGTCATTTTGGAGGCGGCCTAAGGGCCAAGTTCTCATTTCGCCAAGTGGGCCCTTGGGATGCTGATTGGGGGGGGGGGAGGTGTGACCCCGACACATATGAAAAGAGCAGAGATTCAAATCGCTTTTAGGTGACACCACTCCCTGTGAACCCGCCACTGCATCCAGGGTCTACATGAGTGTTTTCGTAGAACCGTTACCTCCTTTCTCTGAATGCTTCCAGCTGTAGCCCAGTTGTTCAGCACCTGCTTCTGGATCCGTTTCTACTAGATTTTACTGATCTTTGTTGGTTCCATCTGAATCTACATGTATCTGAAGTGGATGAGGCGCTGCTATCAACTTGATACGCGCCTTCCTTCCCACATGAGCAACAGCCGTATCACCTACTATAGTTGTTCCTTTGGGCGGCCCCGCCCCTTGTGGGCAAAGAGGGAACATCGTCCTCCCTGAATGAAGCACAGATTTTGGACTTTGTTTTTCCCACCCACTAGTAAAGCTAGCGGTGGATGATGTCAATGGAGAAAACAACCCCATTCTTGGTCGGTCCAATCATCTCCAACCTAGGCTTCAAGTAATTATCATTGTCTGTTGCTCCCATGGGCCATGCTTTGTTGGTCGTGCTCAACTGTTGCCTCAATAAGTAACACAAATCATCGGGCGTGACCTGACCTTCGCATCCCAAATCCGGTACACATGATAAACAAATAAGACCAACAAATAAAGCGGACGGAAGCAACTCTGGAACACAAGCAGCCGGACTCTAGGGAATACAAAGCTTTGCTCCAGAAGCGGCTTCTGATCGAAGTTCTGAAGGATTATGAACACGCTGTTGAGATGAACAACATCTAGCCTGGGTTCGTTCGAGTTGAGACTGGGTCAGGCTTAGACCCGCAAAAAACTAACAACTTGTTGGGCATTGTAACCTAAGTTCGGTTCCTGATTCGTCCCAAGGACGAACCTCCTACCGATGTCCGGTTGCAGGTCCCATCACGACTCCGACTCGTCTCTGAGCTGGACGCCGGGCACAGGCACGGAGTGGATGCCAGGCCACTGGGCCTGGGATGCACTCACCGACCCGCTGACCGAGCTGAGCTGACCTCGGTGTGGAGCTGACCTCGGTGTGGTTACGCAGCGCTTAGACTTTGGTTCCATTTGCCAAGGGTGCCATTTTGGCATTTTGGTACAAATATGTTTGAGCCACAGCCATATGGTCCCGCTTTTGGCTGCACAGGCTCCAAGGAGTCTGGAAAGCGTCCAAAGGACTCTCCCGGTCAATAGGAACGCCGTGGTCTTTCAGCCGTCCAGCAAATGCGTGTTTGCTGCTTTTGTAAGAAATAAACTGCCTTACTGTTGAGCGGAGTCTCTGCTTGAAGCTCAGACACTTGCGATCATACCAAAGAGCAAACAAGCTGAAAAGCTAAAGCTACCAGTAGAGAGTTGATTGCTCCGGCTGGATGAAATGGAAACCATGAGCGTGCCAACCTGGACAAACAAGTTCTGACACCATGTCCTGTGCTTCAAGCGTCCTAATAGCCTTTAGACGCTGGGCTCCACATGCACATACTGTGAAGGAGTATGGAGTATTGCTGGGACAAAGCCTGCTTCCAACACTGGGGTCGACTGAAACCTCACTTGCCCAGTGGCTTGTCCTTTGCTGAGCTCCATGATGCCAAGAAAGACTTAGACCCAGGGGGCTTCCCTTTGGTGGGAGGCTTCCTAAAATAAGGCGAACAAATCACGGGTTGCAACTTGGGGTCCCGAACCCGCCCAACTTCGCCCGTCGCCTCTGCGTGGTTTGCAAAGCCCTTAGGTCTCCAGTCCCTCCTGCCAAAGGCGGAAGCACCCGTTTTCGACCACAACCTGTGTTTGTTGGCGCAGGAACCTAGAGCACGGCAGGGTTGGGACAACCCCCTTGTTCAAACGTGTTGCCAATCAACAACTTGTCCAGCGCTACGTAATCCGTAGGGTGCCTTGACCACAGGGCAACCCATTCAACACCATGGAGTCACTAACTTCGCACGGGAAATCCCTGGCCTTAAGACTCGCAGATTCCAGAGACATCACCTCTCCTAGAGAGGAGAGGTGATGTAACATTGTAATACTACCAATGAGGGAAACCAAAGGAGCGCTGAGAAAACCTCGGCTTGTGAGACCCAACACTGTCTACGGTTTGCTCCCATCAACATGGTCAAACCAGTTTGACAACAGTTTGGTGACCCTGAATAGGTCCCAGCGAATGGGCGATTCAATGGATTCCAGGCGGATGCTACACACGTTCTGCAAGCGGTGTTGGACCCTGTGTCAGACCCTGCTTAGTTTCAGGGCGCCATGCATTGCTTCAAACATGGTTGATCTGAGGTGCGCCCGGGTCCTTGCCCTCTCCAGCGAGCGTGCCTCACTTGGCAATGCATGGCGGGTCAATCAAGCCAGGCCTGTGCATGTTGGCCACCTTTGAAACGCCGGAGCATCTCACCAACGTCAAGCATCCAGCATAAAACAACGCATGGTACAAGAGGGTTTATATGAGACAGAAGAAGGCATCCTTCTCGGACATGCAAGCAGCACGGGGTGGTTCATCAGTTGTCCAGAAGGCCGTGTTTGTTTGTGTGCCCGCAAGCCGCAAGCAAACACTGCATACTGCATGTCTTCAGTCAAGCACCCTTGCAAACCAATACGTGCAGTTTGCCTTGCCCCTGGGAAATGCTCAAAAACCCTTTGTGTGCAGGAGCTGTATGCAAGGGACCCCTTTCTCAGAATCTCCAGTGTTTGGCTAAGTCGCAACCACTCGCTTCTCATGTCCTGGAAACAGGGTGGATGCAAGTGGTCTATGTTTTCCAGACCCTCCGGGAAATACCGGCTGTGGATGAACGAAATCCTGCACTGTCTGGGATGGATGAAACCCTGTAAACAAGGGGCACTGGGCTGTCCTCAAATCCCCTGCTAAAGTTTAGCTTTTGGTGGGTGAAACAGAACCCCCCACTACACCAACTAAACCCTAAAAATGTAAGGAGCCGGGCGGCTGGAACCACTAAAGCGGTGGAAGGCCTATCAACTGGTGCAGGATTTCGGCCATGAATGTCCCAATGCAAACCCCCCCTGCACCCGGCACGCCTTTTGCCCAGAGCCTGGGGCCGAAGGTGTCGCCCGTTCTCTCTGAATAAACTTGAGGCAAGTAGCAGAAAACAGCCGCGTTGACATCCAAAAACAAGACATGTGGACAAACAAAGCAAACAACTAGTTGATAGAAATGGCCCTCTATAGAAACAGATCGACTCTCAACAATCCATGGCGGACATGTGACAGGAGAACTCATTTAAGATTATTTCTTCTCTTCTAAAACACTCCTGCGCACTTCCCTCCTCTTTTCTGGGACAACTCCGCCAGCAGGTGTTGCGGAGGTGATTGCAACATGTACTTGATGGAAGAGCGAGCCTGCTCTCAGCCGTGGTGCCGCGTGTTTGTCCCTTGAATGACTTGAATGGCCGGTATTAAAGTGGCCTACCCAGCATGTAAATGATTGTCAAGGCGGCCGCACCCCATTTATGGCTGGGATCGTCCCTTTCGAACCTTGATCTACCCGAATCGGTTTTGAGCACGTGGCTCACATGATTCTGGGCTTCAATGAGGCGGCAAACGGAAAGCCAACGCCTGGCCTCTCCCATGATGCTTTCATGTTGCCGTTTCTCTGCACAATGGTGTATGTGTACGTATATATATATATATATGTAGCACAGAATGCAAACAAAAACCACGACTTTTCTGTTCAAAGAGCAACCATTCCATCGACTCACAGCAACCATGGCTTGCCAATATACGATCCGTGTAGATCAATAAGGTCATCAACATATGTAAATCAATCTCGGGGAATATTCCCTCTGTCTTTTCCCCCTCCCCTGCAAACGGAGTTCAGATTGTGGCCCATCTTCAGTGAACATGTAACATCAAAATACAAGCTATGTCAGCTCCCCAAAATGGGAGGTGTCCTCTTTCACCACAAAACACTACCCCAACAAAGGGTGCCAACTCGCAGAAGGGCACGCCCAATTGGAGGGCACATTCTGCGAGTGCCCGACACCTTGACCTTTGGTTCCAAGATTTCGATGCTCGCTCCACCATATCTAGGTCCTCCAGTAGAGAGGTTAGAATAAGGGTACCAGGTTACCAACTTGTTTCTGTAGTCTATTTTAGTAGGGGAACCCTCCCAACCAAAAAAAGGGATTCAACAAGGGCACCTAGCTGGGGCACCTAGCTATGCTTTTCCTTAGGTCGAGCCCGACCGGTTGCTAGGGCCGGCGGCGGGCGAAGCGGGCGAAGCTCGGGGAAGCCTCCTGCCTGGCAGCGGCTGGTGGAAACCGAAGACGGCTGACTGAGAGGACACAAAAGCGACCTAAGGTGTTTTCACAATGTGAGATGCAAAGGTGAACTGGGTGTCTGAACTGACGAACGTATCGAACACCTATGTATATATATATATGGGTTTGTATTTTTTTAGGGTGGCCGGGCAGGAAGGTTTGAGTACGGGGTATGATTCGCAGGTATGATTCGCGGGTATGATTCGGGGTATGATTCGGGGGTATGATTCGCGGAAGCAGCAGCAGCAGCACTAGTAGTAGTAGCAGTAGTCGCCGAAGTAGTAGTACTAGTAGCAATATTGTAGTAGTAACAATAGTAGTAGTAGTAGTAGTAGTAGTAGTAGTAGTAGTAGTAGTAGTAGTAGTAGTAGTAGTAGTAGTAGTAGTAGTAGTAGTAGTAGTAGTAGTAGTAGTAGTAGTAGTAGTAGTAGTAGTAGTAGTAGTAGTAGTAGTAGTAGTAGTAGTAGTAGCAGTAGTAGTAGTAGTAGTAGTAGTAGTAGTAGTAGTAGTAGTAGTAGTAGTAGTAGTAGTAGTACTAGTAGTCGTAGTAGTAGTAGTAGTAGTAGTCAGAGTAGAAGCAGCGACTGTAGTGGCGCGGAAGCTTTGAAAAGACTTGGCGCTGGACTTGGCAAGGCAAGTTCATTGCGCGGGTATGATTCGGGTATGATTCGCGGGTATGATTCGGCTAGGTGCAAAACGGGACTGATTGCAAACTCGTAGTAGCTGTGGTAGTAGTAGTAGTAGTAGTAGTAGCAGTAGTAGCAGTAGTAGTGGTAGTACAGAAGTAGTGGTAGCAGCTGTGGCATAAGCAGCAGCGGCTGTAGTGGTGCGGACGCTGTGAAAACGACTTGGCACTAGCCTTGGCAGGGGAAGCTCATTGTCCGGGTATGATTCGGGTATGATTCGCGGGTATGATTCGGCTAGGTGCAAAACGGCACTGATTACAGACCAGAAGCAGCAATAGTAGTAGTAGAAGTAGTAGTAGTAGCAGCAGCAGTAGTAGTAGTAGTAATAGTAGTAGTCAAGGTTGTAGTCGTAGTAGTAGTAGTAGTAGTAGTAGTAGTAGTAGTAGTAATAAAGGTAGTAGTCGTAGTAGTAGTAGTAGTCAAGGTTGTAGTCGTAGTAGTTAGTAGTACGGGTAGCAGTAGAGTAGTAGTAGCAGCGGTGGTAGCGGTGGTAGTGGTAGTAATACTCGTAGTCGCGGTAGTAGCAGTAGAAGTAGAGGTAGTGGTGGTAGTAGCAGTAGTAGTAGTCATTGGAGTAGTAGTAGTAGTAGTAGTAGTAGCAGTAGTAGTAGTAGTAGTAGTGGCAGTGGTAGTGGTAGTATTGGGTAGCGCTGGTGGTGGTTGTTGTGGAGACAGTGAACAACACAAAACGGTAGAAGAACATTAGCATCTTGCAGCATACGTTTTAAGGGGTATGATTCGGGGGTATGATTCGGGGTATGATTCGGGGGTATGATTCGGGGGTATGATTCGGGGAGGTCCCACCTTCTGCCTTTTGAAGCAACTCAACACACCAAAAAAAGACAAACCCATATATATATATATATATATGTATGGTCACCCCTTCTGCTGGTGTCAATTTTAATAGGGGACCCTGTGGTGGACATCGTGTTGATTGGGATTCATGTCCATCAACCATTCTGCAGGTTGTTTCCTATCAAGGTTCATAGCCATATCAATATCATGCTTACAAATGTACTTTTACATATTCGAGCCCTGGCTTATGAATCTGCTGCCCTAGTAAGACGTAGATAACAACATCGGACGCCTGGATGGGCTTGCTGTCAGCACATTTGGGGGCCTAATCATCATTAGGTAAGGCTTGGGTATGTGTCATAGGGCAACAACCCCTATGGCTGACTTTCCTTTTGGTTCCCTTTGAACCAACCTGAAACGGGTTCCCCTCAAAAGAAACAGAATCATATGAAACCAACTTTCCCTGGCCGCATAAGTGACTTGCGCATAGAAAATTAAATGACCTGAGGAGCAATGACATCGATCATTTCCCGGTACACAAAAGGACATGTCCCTTAGCAAATCGTTCATTATTGCCACTGCCACATGAAAACTCATGGAACTGCAGCAAAGGGCCCGCCTGCAGAGATGTCTCTACAAGAATGTGTTTTCAGGGTTTAACGTGATCTTTTCAAGGGCGCTAGCCGATCAAACCAACCTGGGTGGCACGTTGACGCGAAATCCAACCGGGACATTGTGCGTCCCAGGAGCCAATCGACTGCGCTGAAGGTCGAATACTCGGCCTGGCACCGCCGTGAATTGGAGTCACCCAAACATATGACTCATGATGCGGAATCTGCAACCATCCTTACGGTCGAATTCTTGAAGACTGCTGTTAGCACATATGCATGGTTGATGGGTCAGGATTAGTAACACTTTCAGCTGAGGTTCAGCTGATTCTACATTGTGAGTTCATGCCAAAGTGTGTGCTTGCCTATTCCCAATCAACTCTGATCAGCCCTGACATGCCTAAATGGGTTGATCTTGACCCCGAACCATGCAAATCACCACGCCCAACATGTGTGCCGCGACTGTCTCACCAAAACACACAGATCGCATTTCCCAACACGAAACTTGCAGGGAGACCTTTGAAAATCCTGTTTTCTTCTTGATGAGATCTTCTGCTAAGGGAAACATATATGTTCCAGTCCCCAAGCCACCAACCCCCACCCCCCAAGGGTAGGGTCCCCCCCCCGCCCGCCCAACCACGGATGCCCACACCCCGCTGCTACAGTCCCCAGACCCCCTGTTTGAGCCCCTCAACTCGCACCCTACACCAACCCTAAATCAACCTTGAACCAACCCTAAAAAAACCCAAACCAACCCAACACCCACCTAAACCCACTTTAAACCAACCAACCCTAATCAAGCCCAAACCACACCCCAACCACCCACCCAACCAGAGGGGCGGAGGGGGGAGGGGGAGGGGGGGGGTCCACGGCCTAGAACATATATACACCCCCAAAACCATTCTCGAGGGCAACCTTGGGGAAATTCCAGACAACCCCTGGTACAATGGTCTACCTGCTATGTGGGACAGGTCGGAAGCCACAAAAACCTTCACCAACACAACCAGCAAAACTAAAACAAGAACACTTCTCAACCAAAACAACCAAAAAGAACAACTCCTTATTGACAATGTCATAAAATAATGCAAAAAGCCAAGGAGCAAGGCTCGTCTTTCTACCGACTTGCGATGTGGCCCTTACGAGGCTCGGGGCCCTGATTGGGCCTCAGCCTCGCCCGGGGAGTTGGTGAAGTCCGAGGTGAGGCCTCGCGGGAAGCCGACGGTCGGGGATCTCTGCGTTTCCCAGCCCCAGGTCTCAGGGGGGGCCTCACCTCTTTTGGGTTTTGGGGGGTGGTGCTAAACACAGGGCACCGGGTACCGAATTTAGAAAACACCCAGATCACCACACGTGAGGTGAGATCTGCTGCAATGACATTCGATTTAGGCGAAAGTTGGGTACAAAGGACTATTCACAGGATTCACCACCCCCTCCCCTATCCCCACTCCTCCTCCCCCTGTTCCCCAAAACAGACCTAGCCGCTCCAGCCTAGTGGCTTCTCGAAGGCTATGCGAACATCGACCCACAAATTGAACCTGCCACTTCTCTGGTAGATGGTTGGCCCGCGATAATGCCTGACTGAGAATGTGCAAGTTGGGCGGGTGAGCGAGCGGGTGGATAGGTGTTCATTGGGTGCCTGGAAGAACAGAATCACCTATCCGTGATGCTCAAAATGGATCATGGTACTTGTTCTGACATCTTGAGGAACCCATGGTTGCGTTGTCAGCATCTTAGAGCTGTTTGAGGATTTTTGCAGGGAAGCAGGTCAGTGTGACAGGCTAATGAGAAAAGCCAGGCCAACCACGCCTGCGGAAGAAAAGCTGGTCGATGCATCGGCAAGCCTGAGCTGCATGTTGTTTCATCCGATAGTGTGTTTCTCGGTTTGATGGGTGTGTGTTGTTTTGATATGCGTACAAAATTCATGGTTTTATAAATGTTGCGCTGGTATATTCACTAAAGTTCCAGGTGAAGCTCAAAAATATATGAAAGTGGCCAACAAAGAAGGTCCATCAGTTGGAGCTTTACTTGGTACATTAGTTGGTGCAGGTGTTGGATCATTAGTAGGTACTGGAGTAGGTGCATTAGTAGGATTAGGTCGTGTTCTGTTGGCTATTGCGTGTGTGCCTGCTTCTTGAGCTCTGGTTTGACAATGACAATTGTTGTAACTTGCTGGTTTGCTCGACTGCTCGTTTAAATTGGCCAACGCGGAAACTAGCCGTTCCGTTCAAAAAAGCCCAGGCTGGAGACCCACTGGCCCGCGGGAACAACTAGAAACAAATCATCAATCACACAACATATGAAAGCTCATGACTTGATCAAAAGATCAAAAGGGCACCATATGTCACTTAAAGATCAACCGTATCAAAAAAAAAGAGGACACAGCCACACCCAAAAAAGTACACGCAGAACGAGAATAAGCACGTCACAAACGGATATCCAGTACAAGGGTGCGGTGTAAGCTGGTCAGGGGTACCTTGGTATCCCTCCGCTAAATTTCCTCAAATGCCTTTTAGCTTTAGTGTCAATAACGTCTTGGGGCGAATCCCCCTGGCAAATATGGAATATGATGAATATACCTTCGCACAACAGTGTTTCTTTGAAAGCAAATGCCGTGGCACCTCCGGACCGCAGTTGACCTCGAGAAAGTGATTTGGCATTGGGGGTGTCAAAAGGACCGACCATTGGCATATTTTTAAGAAACAAACAAAAACAATGGGTTTCATGCAAAACCCAATGGCTGCATCTGAGATGCTGGTCGCTGGGCGACATCTCTTTGGCCTGGCGATCTATCTGAGTTGGGTATGGGTTTGGAGATATGGGCTTTGGTTTAAACACCGCCAATGTAAGTTTGCAAGGCAGGACATACCCTGGATAGTAGTGGTAAGCTTCATGCTTCCAAAATCCACAGAATTTGGTGGAACGGCTGATCCCAAGTATTTAGGCAACAAGGAAAACCGCAGCTGTTGCCATAATTGTTGAGTGGTTGACTTGCAACATTCAGGGGATCCGTGTAAAGCCTGCACATTCACCTGCAGGCCCCAAAGAAAAGGGTCCCCAAAGAGCAGCTTCCGCTCGCACTCACGGTT
This sequence comes from Effrenium voratum, assembly GCA_963377175.1. Lineage (NCBI taxonomy): Eukaryota > Dinophyceae > Suessiales > Symbiodiniaceae > Effrenium > Effrenium voratum. The sequence goes on from CAUJNA010001434.1 coordinate 22,157, forward strand.
CCTTTCTTGGGAAACCACCTGGTTTCAGAAGATGCTTGCCTTTTCACCCAGATTCCCCACACTTCCTCCCATTTCTGGCTCCCAAAGCGAGTTGACCGGGTCTTTCAGGTAGTCAAGGTCTCAAAAGCAAACTGTGTATTCCCAGGTTCTATGGGCAGGTGAGCCCCCACTACAGCACTTCCAACTTCTAACAGACTCCCAAACCGGAACACCTTAGGTCGCCATGATTGCCAAGAGGTCGCAAAGCCTGAGGCTAGCATGTCGATGTCTTTCTTCATAAATCGGGGCCCCCGAAAAAGGTGGCTTTCCTTTTGCTTTCCAAAACCGGGTACCGCAAAACCGCCAATTCGCCTGACGCCCACGGATGCCAGGAGAATCTCCTGTTGAAAGCAAGCGGGGCATCAACAACATCGCTCAAAAGCAGAGGGATCCCGCCCAAATGGATTCAAAAGCTTCCTTCAGAAAACATCATATCTTCACCCAAATGGTAGGTTTTTGCAGGTGCTGTCGTCAGCAATGGTCTTTGCAGGTGATGTCATCAGAAACTATGATCACTTGTCATCCTTGTGGGAGATGTACACACCGTTCCTTGAGACTTCATCCAGCAAAGGGGGGCTTGATGTTTTGGAGACAGGGCCAACCTGTTTCAATTCATGCGTCAATACAATTAGTCAGCTGAAAAGTTCAAACAGCTCAGTAAAATTGTAGCTGTAGACACTGTAGACCTGTCAGGATTGAAAGTATGCTGGAAACTAGATCAACAAGAAACACTGTGAGTCTAGAAATTAGATGTCGATGTGTCTCAAAACAATAGGGGGCTAAAAATGGTTGATTTTCCTCTTGGTCTCCCTTTACCGACCAACCCCAAGGAGGTTTCCTCAAAACCGACACGCCCGTTCAAATCTGCCCTGTATCCGCCGAAACGCACCATCTCGAGTTCAATTTCGAGGACACGTTCAATCAAACAAAAACCGAGCAATAAACTAACCTGATCAAATGATTTTCCGAGCTGAGTACTGGCTTATATATCCCGGCAACGTGTTTACATCATGCAAACTCAAGTCCAACCACTTCGGTCAGGATCCCTGAGCAAAGAGGGCACATGGCCCACACACTGTCTGTCCTCGAGAGCAAGCTGAGACCGCTTGCCTGAGCCAGAGTCCATAAACAGTAATCAACATATAGTTAGACTAGGCCTTGCCCCTCCGCATATTGCCATCCAGCCATTGGGTGCCCCCCACACTTTTTGGCACAATGCAAATACGCCCACCAAAACGACCCTATTTTCACCCAATTGTCTCTCCCCGAAAAGTGGTTAACCAACGGAGACAGGAAACCATAAGGGCTAACTCAAATCATGTCAACAATCCCAGTAAATATGGATGGCAATATGCGGATGGGCAAGGCTTAGGTAGATAGTCACCACCACAGCTTATGTACTAAAAGTATACTATAATCACAACACAAACAAATCAAACATGTTGAAATTATAGCAAAACCATAATCAATTTAAATATTACACCAGCCTCGACCCCAAACAGCAAAAAAAACATGACCAGTCTGCATAGCCCAAAAAAAGGCTTGTACCCTTGATGTAAGGTGCGAACTTGTGTAGCTTATGTGAGCAACACATAATTAATTACAATCAGTCCATGTATGTCCCTGCAGGAAGTTCCTTTTTTTGGGATGAGGACACATCGGGTCCATTCATCTCCTTTACGCCGGGTAGTTCATCGACCTTCGAGGGGAAAAATCCATGTCAATGCCATGTTCGAGAGTGAAGGCCCCGGGGATTCGGGGTGAATCAACCTAACACCTGGCATTAATCAAAGGAAGTTTCGAAGGAACTTTCGTAGTACGGACACTCAATGCACTTTTCCATCACCGCAGAATTTGGTGGCCGTCTCGCTACTCTGCTGAAACTTGCGCATCAGTCTCAGCAGCCTGCGGCCGAGACTGGACACATGTCACTTCTGGTTGCTATCTTCTTCTCGAGCTCGGCTAAAGGTCTTGCCACAAGCAAAGCAAGAAAGCACTTGCATAAACTTGCAGACTGCGCCCTGTAGCGTTACGGCCGGGACATCCTCGCCTAGCAACGCAGACACACGCCGCGCCAAATTGGCAAGCGTCAGCAAACGTGCCGGTTTGGCGCGCACCTCTGTCACCCGGCGCAGCTCCAGAAAATCCTCAGTGTTTGAGCCGGCAGTAGCTTGGTCATCCAGAGTCTTCATCTCTGTCGTGCCCAGCGCGCCGCATGCTCCCAAGATGGCTTTGCTCCATGCGCCCAACGCCGCTCCATTCCGGAACAAGCTTGGCTTTGCATGTCTGCACGCCGCTGGCAACAATGTCTGGGCCTCGCGTTCACTCAGCTCCAGCAGCACAGTAATCAACTGGCCGGGCTCATGAACTCTCTCCAAGTTGTCAAGGTCAGCGAAGTAGGTTGCCAGGAAAACGCTCCTATGCATCAACCAAGTTTTTCGAGGAGAGCTCGACAAGCGCAGGGACGATGCGAACAACTCTTACAAGCTAATGGTTTGGTTGGGGACCCGACTCACACAGGCTTTACGTCCAGGACCATTCTTTCTGGAAACCGGTCAGAAAATACCTTGGAGCTCGGACCCCCCGTTACGATGCAACAAGAAGATAAGCACGCCTGCTTGACTGTGTGTTCGCTCGTCCCTCTCTGCGATAGCACAAGATCTCCAAGAGCAAGTAACCAGGAAACCACCAAGCCACTCTGCGATTGGCGAAACGGCTCTTGTTGATGGCCCCAAAAAAGAAACCATCAAACACGGCGGCGGTGTTAGCAACTCTTATTATAGACTATACAGCCACCGAACATGTGTCGAAACATGGCCATGACCGTGTGTCCTTGTTGCAATCGCCACATTGAGCACCAGAGCCGCCATTCCGTAATGTTGCTGGGCAGTTCGAAACGCACGCAGAGTGTCCAGCACCGAAACCTTTTGCTTGAAGGGGTCGGAATCGATGTAGTGGAGGCGAAGCTGTGTCGTCAAAGAAGAAATGGATGGACCATGTGTCTGTAGCATGTGTTGGTCTTGATGCTATCAGCACATCCCTCCAGCTTGGTTTCCCGACAAGCCACGTATGCTGCGAGCAAGTAAATCAGAATCTCGCCCGGAGCTGCCAAATTCAAGTCGAGATCTCGGAAAAGAACGTTGATTGCAAGAATGAAATGGAATTGCTCGGATTTCCAAAAATACCCACTGCGGGAGGCTAGCACAAGGGTAATGCAATACAGCTCACGTTGACCCCTTTGGTGTTCCATGGGTCCATGGGTCCGCTGAGAAATCTGTTTTCAACCCTTCTGTCAGGAGGCAACGAGATATGTCAAAGCTCCGACCTTCCCATCACAAAAATGTAAAACGCTTCAGCAAAATGCGTTTGTCAGTGGGACTGGATTACATAGGTTGCAATGAGGACAAAGCGTCGCAGGACCTGCGAAAGACTGGACATGATTTTGGCCGGGCCACATGGCTATCCAACTGAGAGGGTGCTAAATACTGGCAACAAGATAGGAGGCAAGGCTTGCAACAGCACAGCCAACAAGAAAGGGTGCTCGAACTACAGTGATGCTACCAAGAGGAGACTAGAAGATGGGTGGCCCGAAAGCATGAGCAGCGCACGGCGCCAAGTAATCCTAGCAAGTTCTCTGCGCAAGTTCCTCTGAGCAAGTTGTTGGCGCGAGTTCCTTTGAGCAAGTTCTCCAAGCAAGTTCTTGGCACAAATTATTTGAGCAAGTTCTCTCAGCAAGTTTCTCTGAACAAGTTTCAATGACAAGCTCTCTGCGCGCAGCGCTTGCCGCTGCAACTTCTAGCGCCACTTGCTGGTGCTACTTGCTAGTGCCACTGGCTAGCGCTACTGGCTCGTGCACGTCGCTAGCGCTATCTTGCTCGTGCTACTGGCTTGCGCCATTTTGCTAGTGGCATTTTGCCCGTGCAACTCGCTAGTGCTATCGCTAGTGCTACTTGCTAACGCAACTTGCTTGTGCAACTTGCTGGGGTTATGCGCTGGAGGTCTTTCCTGCAGCGCCGCTTCATACGATTTTGGCTAAGACGGTGGCTGACCCGCACAAGCCCTCTGGCCACTTGGCTGGGCTCTGCTGATGCGCCACAAGGATGCAAACCAGTCAGTTAAGGCCACTTGGCTGGGCTCCGCTGATGCGCCACAAGGATGCAAACCAGCCAGTTACGGCCACTTGGCTGGGCTCTGCTGATGCGCCACAAGGATGCAAACCAGCCAGTTACGGCCACTTGGCTGGGCTCTGCTGATGCGCCAGAAGGACTCCAGAAGGATGCAAGCCTGCACTTGACCAAGAAGCGCGGCACTGGCTTCCAAAAAGCAGCTCAGTATCCTGAGCAAAGCAATCAGCCGGATGTTCCAGAATATTTGCTTGTCGAGAACACAGACACATTTAAGGCTCGACAGGGCTCTGCTCATGCGCTAGAAGGATGCAAACCTGCACTTGACCAAGAAGTGCGGGACTGGCTTCCAAAATGCAGCTCAGAATCCTGAGCAAAGCAATCAGGCGAATGCCACGGTACTTGTTTATCGAGAACAACAGTACATATTTAAGACTCGGCAGGGCTCTGCTGATGCGCCGGAGTGCAAACCTGCACTTGACGAACAAGTGCGGCGCTTCCAAAAAGCAGCTCAGAATCCTCAGCAAAGTAATTGTTTATCGAGAACAAAATGGACACACTTAAGGCTCGACAGGGCTTTGGTGATGCGCCACACAAGGATGCAAACTTGCACTTGGCCAAGAAGTGCGGCACTGGCTTCCAAAAAGCAGCTCAGAATCCTGAGCAAAGCAATCATGCTGATGTCTATTTGGTTACCGAGAACAAAATGGACACATTTAAGGCTCGACAGGGCTCTGCTGATGCGCCACAAGGATGCAAACTTGCACTTGGTGCGGCGCTGGCTTCCAAAAAGCAGCTCAGTATCAGCCGAATTTGTCTATTGAAACCAGTCTACATATTTAAGGCTCGACAGGGCTCTGCTGATGCGCCACAAGGATGCAAACCTGCACTTGACCAAGAAGTGCGGCACTGGCTTCCAAAAAGCAATCAGCCGGATGTCACTATATATTTGTTTTCTATCGAGAGAAACATAGACATATTAAAGCCTCGACAGGGCCCTGCTGGTGCGCCACAAGGATGCAAACCTGCACTTGACCAAGAGTGCGGCACCGGCTTTTAAAAAGCAGCTCAGTTTCCTGAGCAAAGCAATCAGCCGGATGTCACGATTTGTTTGTTTAACGACAAGAAAATAAGGCTCGACATTGCTTGTTTCTAGCTCCAACGCTGCTCCACAAGGATGCAAACCTGCACTTGGCCAAGAGAGAGGCACATCCTTTGCACGCAGGCTATCAGCAAAATCTGCGACATGCCCTTTCCCCGTTGCGAAACATTGTTGCAAGCGGTTCCTGCTGACTTGTCGAATCTATGTTTCTAGCTTGATGCTTCTCAATTGCGCTTGCGAGCTGCTGCCACGTGAGCCGAAGGGAGCCGAGGGGAGCCGAACGCCGGTTACTGGATGCCAAGCAAGAAACAGGTTCAGTTGGTTTTGCCCGAAAGCTTCATTTTTCCTGTTGAGGGCTGTAAGCAGGAAAACAGCCAGCTGGCAGCAACGAGCGCAGAGACTGGGAGAAACAGGGGGGAGTCACAGCGTTGTCGGCCTCGGACACGTGCACCACGAAGTTGGAGGACGTGCTGAGGCGATACCAGCAGGCGAAGAGGAGCTGGTCAGTTAGTAGGTGCGCACGATGTTCCAGAGGTTCACTGCCAGGGTCAGGGTAGCCGTCCACAGCATCTGGCATCCGACCGCAGAGACTGGGAGACAAGCGGGAGACACGACCCCGGAGCCAGCATCACAAAAGTAGGGGGAGACACAGGGAGACAAGCGGACCCTGGAGCCAGCGTCACAGCATCTACAGAATCTGGGGGAGACACGAGCCCTGAGCCCGCTGGCATCCGACCGCAGACTGCAAGACAAGCAGGAGACACAACAACATCACAGCATCTGGCATCTGACCGCATAGACTGGGAGACAAGCAGGAGACACGACCCCGGAGCCGGCATCCGACCGCACAGACTGGGAGACACAGGGCGACAAGCGGGAGATATTATGCTGGAGCCAGTGACCGCAGAGAGTGGGAGAGCATCTGGCATCAGGGAGACACGTCACAGCATCTAGCATCCGACCGCAGAGACTCGGAGACACAGGGAGACAAGCAGGAGACACGACCTGGCATCCGACCGCAGAGACTGGGAGACAAGCGGGAGACACGACCCCGGAGCCAGCGTCACAGCATCTGGCATCCGACCGCAGAGACTGGGAGACACAGGGGGACAAGCGGGAGACACGACCCGGAGCCAGCATCACAAAAAACGGGAGATGGGAGACACAGGGCGACAAGCGGGAGACACAACCCCGGAGCCAGCGTCTGGCATCCAGACACAGGGAGACAAGCGGGAGACACGACCCCGGAGCCCGCGTCACAGCATCTGGCATCTGACCGCAAAGACTGGGAGACACAGCGAGACAAGCGGGAGACACGACCCTGGAGCCAGCGTCACAGCATCTGGCATCTGAGCGGAGAGACTGGGAGACAGGAAGACAAGCGGAAAACAGGACCCCGGAATCGGCGTCACACTTTCCTATTCTCTATACCTCAAGTTAGAACCCCAATGCTTCGCTGTTTGGGGAATTATAAACAAAATTCCGTTTAATCCTTTTTATTACTTTGTTGCTTGTTTTCTTTGTAAATAGTATTTCTTATTTCCTTTGTAAACCAGCCCAATGTTCTAATTGCTCTTTGTACTGTATAGTTAAGCTCACTTAAATTATACGTGCATTGCAAAAAATCAAAGTCATTATCATTACATGCTTCATATTTTAATATTTTAATATTGAAAAATACCATAATCGTTGTACAATACCATAATATTTAAAAGTAAAATCGTTATCATCTCCATCATTGTCACCAGTATATAACAAATTAGCAAACTCTTCTACAGTCAAGAATTAATTCGTTTCAAGAAATACGAATCTCCAAATCTTCATCAAGTGCATGTTTACTAATATTAACAGTGCTACACTCCCACTTAGAATTATGATTTGAATAGCATTGATTACTGTTGAACATTTATCACATGTTATATATACATTCACACAGATCAATTGAAACACCATCTGAAAACCCATGTTTAATTGTTGGTTCTAGTAAAGAACAATCTCTACACTTATAACTCATACAGTTATTGACTGTTATTGTTGGTATCATTTCAGACTCATAGCATTCACTTTCTGTACCCCTAACATCACCTTCTGTGTTACTCATCATCTAGTAAGTTAAGGTAATATTTCTTTAAGATTGCTTTTCAGAAATATATTCGTTGAACTATTTGTATCATTCTACTAACAACATATGAAGTCTTACATGTTGTGATTAAAGTAAAATTGAGGTATTAAAGGTTTCAATTTGTGCATTTCAAGTGCGAGATATTGCTGTTTTTCTTCTTCTTGTTGTGCTGATTGTGCTTGTGCAATCTCAATAATATGTATCTTTCTTTATTTATTGGCTGATCATAAAACCATCATATAGCGAATTGTCTACAGTGTAAATTGAAGTGTCTTGCTGTAATTGTTTTAGATCAATAACTTTCTTCTCGTGTTGTTCTGGACTTGGCTTCTGTTGGTTTGCGTTTTGCTCCTTTCTTTCCTTTCTACATTCTGCGCAGTTTTGATACAGACTGTTATCTTTTTTATTTCCGAACTCTTCTACCTTCTTGGTTATGTTGCATGTTGTGCATTTAGATTCTACTGAGCCGGTCATTAGTCAATTGGGTATCTACCCTTTAACCCCCTTCAAGAATAAAACCCCTGTATCTTCATCATAGTCAATTTGCTAAAATGCCATAGTGGAGGGCTTCGGCTCTTTTATCTCTTTATTATTTAGTTTATTTAGATAGACCTGTTTCTTATGTTTGTATTCAGTGCTGTTTTTGTCAATGAACTTTGAAGCTGGTTTCCATTGCAGTTAGGACTTCTAATATGCTCTTATTTTGTATCATCGCCATATCCAATTTATCAAACAATGCTTTCAAATCTTTGTCCATGATACAATAATGTAGAAAATACAACTAAAGTTTTTATTTTGCAAAATATCATATTTCACATTTCATAAGTCATTCGAACGCAAAGTGTATACAGCAATGAATTCAAATTTATTTATAGTATTTTGCATCATGAATAATTGTACAAACAATTTTATTATGTTATCGTTCTATTAAAACTAACATTTACTAAACGTTCGTTTGTTTGTATTGTCATATCTCCGTCTTTCTTCTTTGGTACGCTCATTTCTTGGTCTTTCTTCTTCACTGAAAGCAGACACGGGATACATTTAATATTTATACCACCTTTCTTTCTACTCTTAATTCAATTGAAAGTTCATCTTATGATTACGTTTATCACGTTTGATTCCTTTACTTACACCTATGGTTTTAACGCTTTCCGTTGTGTCTTTCCGATATTTAATTTCCGGCATTGGTCTTTCTTTGCTTTTACGCTTTTTCTTTTTTGGCATTTATATTAGCATTTTGATATATTGCATTCCTAACTTAATTAATGCCATTGTATAATAACAACATGTTTGGAATCTTACTATCAGATATTATGACTTGTTCGACTTTCTCTACATCTATTATATCATTATAATCTGAATAACTTCTATTCATATAAAAAAGGATAAATTTTTATTATAATTAACCTTGGCAACACGCAAGCAGGGTTCAAACTAATTCAAACTAATTATCTTCAATGCTTATTGATTGAAGCAATGAAAAGCCTGTTCCATTTCAAGAAAAGACGTTCCATTTAGGATGAACTATAAACTATTTTCTAAATATGTTTAATATTAACTATGAGCGATGTTCCAATTATCAAACTAATAAATACAACTGATTACGAGTTCAAACAATCTAAATATGAGCATGTGCCAAAATTACCAGTTAGAAGTATTATTGTTGCGAGTTCGACAGAAACCCAAACAGTACTTTGTCAGAATGTTATCTTAAATGTTTATAGAAATTCATTCGCAGGAACATTATATTTTCACCCAGTGTTCATAACGACCCTACATTGACAGAAGGTAAAAAAAACGCGATGAATTGCACGTGGATGATGAAAAGGAACAAATTTATTTTGACAATTACAATCCGACTGATTTAGAAAATGTAATGGAAAAGCATAATAAACTATTCACTGTATTAAATCTAAAAATATAAAGAAACTACATTCAATATTAAGCGTTATAGACGACCATGCCGATGATCCAAAATTTGTTAGCTATAGTAAATTATTACACGGTTTTTACGAGAGGCAGGCATGATGCAGTAAGTGTAATTTGTTGAACGCAAAAATTCAATGTTTTAGCGCCTATCATTCGATTAGTTCAGTATACATTTTTTTGAAACATGCTAGTGAGTTAATGAGTCTTATTGAAGAAAATTCCGCCATCGTAGATAAACAGCAGTTATTAGATATGTATCATGAAGCAGTGAATTTTGCTGCATATGGTGAAGCTACCTTACCTTGCAAGCATGTCTTGGGCAGTTGCTGTGGAATGCTAGGGCAGTTGCTACGGCTTTCTTGGGCTGTTGCTCCGGAATTCTGCACCTGTTGCAGTGGATTTCTGGGGCGCTTGCAGTGGATTTCTGGGGCTGCTGCAACGGATTTCTGGGGCATTGTTGCTAAGTCAGTAGCCATGATGGTGAACATCTATCAAATATAGCCTTGTCCCGTCCGCATTTTGCCATCCATATTTACTGGGATTGTTGACATGATTTGAGTTCGCCCTTATGTTTTCCTTTTTCCGTTGGTTAACCACTTTTCGGGGAGTGATAATTGGGTGAAAATAGGGTTGTTCTTGTGGGCGTATTTGAATTGTGCCAAAACGTGGGTGGGGGGGGACCCTATGACTGGATGGCAATATGCGGAGGGGCAAGGCCTAGTCTAACTCATATCACCCCTCTTCTCAGATGGGCAAACGATTTCCTGAACCCGCTAGCTCCTCCTGTAGAGAGGTTAGAAAAGGGTACCTTTTTTTTGCATGTAGTTTATTTTTGTAGGGGAACCTCCCCCAAAAAAAAGGTCAAAGGGCTGGGGGCCCTTGGTGAACCCTGGTAATCGACAACCACGGCGGGCCTTTATGCAAGTCCCTCCATTCCCCTAGCTCAGAAGGTAAGCCTCCGAATTGGCAGGACCAGCGGCACACCAGCGGGCCCCATCAAGATATGGCTACAAGCGCGTGCCTGGCAACGGCTCCATTGATTGAAATGCCACAGTCATCTAAATTCCCTCGAAAGCAGCCAGGGTTATTAACACGCCTTCATTGTATTCTTCACTAAACAGAAGCCCCTTGCTTCTACCAAACAGTCCCCGTGCTGCATTGCCAGCATCATTGCAGTCCGTTTTGGGGCGAACAACTCCCGAGAACAACAAAGCGTGGCATTGGTTTGGGTGTGTCCGACGGGGACGCACACACACACACACAGCTACAAGGGGCTTTGGCGCTCCAATGAACATCGGTGACGGGCACTCGGCAGCCCCGCCTCGCGCCTTTCAACTTTCCGTCTCCTGCGGTCGCATGAACCTCTGAGCGAACATTGGGAAGGTCCCTACCCGAAACAAATTGGGTTGTTCGGGGCCCCTGACTCTTGCACCTGCCAAGAGGATGAAAATAGGAAAATCGATCAAGCCTCAGAACTGGGTATCGGCAATCTGAACTGACGTACCAGCCTCAGAACTGGATATCGATCAAGCAAAAACGAGATGTCTCTTCTTTCTCTCAGGCTGGAATCGGCCGCCGCAATGCCCTAAATCTGACAGAGATCTATCCTTGGGCTTGCTTCATGCCAATACTACAAACTCAGAGCAACCCTGTCCAATCTTGGCGACTTCCTCAGTTTCGCAGTGGCCGCACGAGTGTCTGTTCGGAGGGTGCCCATTTCGGCTTGCCTTAATCGGAAAACAGAGGGAAACCATGCTTTCAAGCGAAGCGATCCTGATTTACGAACAGAACATAAGAGAAAAGAACAGGGCATTCAATCTCCGATTTGTAGGGGGTCCCACATTTCGCGACAAACCCACACCAATTGGCCTGCTTGCTGGTTGCCAGTCTGCTGCGCCAGCAAATTGTCCATCCTCAGATCGAGTCCAATTCCACCAGAGGGGCGTTCCTTTGCGCCGAACCACACCCTTAATTTCTGTAGAGCACAATGCAGGGAAACATGGGCGTGGCTACGGTTTGATCACTAACCAATAAACGCAAATCTGCACAGTGTTGAGACGATGCACTTTCTAGGGCTGAGTGCTACAGGCAAACGACAAAGCCATGCCTAAGTCACTCCTTTATCTCTGTGGCCATGTTTTCCCCCATGTAAACGCCGATTCCAAGAAGTCACTCCTAAGTCACGCCTCGGCAACAATCCCCATGGAACGCTGGACATCACCGAGCTGGTCATGCTAAAAACCACAGGTGTCAACACTGAAACACACTGGAGCGCTAATGATGGCAAAGCATGTTTTCCAGCCTCGCGAGGCGTCTGCAGGAACATGAAAACCAATGGAACGCTAAGCATACGATAGGTTGTTGCAGGAGTGTTTAGGAAGACATGATGCAATGGGTGGCCTTTGCCAGCTCTTGCACCATCTTTTTCGCGTCCTGGAGCGCTTTTTTGTCTGGAAGGCAGGCAGGCATATGCGCAATGCACCCTGGCAAAAAAACGAGATCAAAACGAGATCAAGCGGGATCAAAGCGAGATCAAAGCGAGATCACCGATCGTCCGTTGAAGACTTAGGCCCGCAGCCGCATGTGCCGAACCCGCGCTCACAAGTTCACTCACTTCTGCACCTGCTGCCATCAACTCACTTCCGCACCCACTTTTTGACTCAATTCCGCACCTGCGAGCGCCAGTCGCTCAAGCGCGCCTGCTCAGCCCTGCGCACACACGCCAGCCAAATGGTAAGACCCCCGCTCAAGCACACCGGCTCAGCGCTGCACACACGCCAGCCAAATGGTAAGAACCCCTGCTCAAGCGCACCCGCTCAGCCCGGCACGCCAGGTCAGTCCAGGTGAGAAGACAAGCAAGGTGCCGACTCAAACCAGCTGCAGCAAAAGAGACGTCATGTCTCAAGATTGCGAAACACACTGTGAACACTCCTTGGCAATAAGATAGAACATGCCTAAACCATCCTAAACCCAACAGAATAGCCATCTTCAACTGCAATGCCTCCCAAAAGCCTATCCCTTCAAACATGCAGAGTTCCTACGCGTTTTGGAAAAAGGCACGACTTCTTCTAAACCCTCCCCCCATGGAATTTGAGCAATGCCTCAAACGGAGGCACGACTTTGTCAAATCCCTGTACTGGTCCATTCTGTTCACTCAACCCTGCCCTTTCAAGCAACATCACACAATTCCCAAACCTTGGGCTGCCACGTTGACAACAAACGTCAGAATAGAATGGGCAGTCCTATCTACCCCAAAACAGGCTCCTTTCTCCGACATGGGTGGGCCAGGATGGCTTTTTTGGGCGGGTCCTTCTGTGTCAACCTGGAAGGGTAGACATTTAAAATCATGGCCTTGTTCTCTTCTACAGTACCTCCGCTCTCGCTCCCAGCAAAAAACATATGGCCATGGGTCAAAAGCCCGTACCCCAGTGAACATCCCAATCCCCACTAAAATAGGTTCTAAAATGGGTGGTGAAATCACCTAGCCCAAAATGGGATCCCATTGGTTTTGACAACCACAGCTATATCTCTAATGTTGGCCCGTTTCAGCCCAGCGGCTTCAGCAGCAGCCTCTCGGCATCCTGACGGGAGAGAAAAAACCGAGCCAACCCACTTGCAGTGGCGGCCAACCATCTGCACGGTTGTCGAATAAGACTCCCCGTTTCGAACCTTCAAGATGTTGAGATTTGTCTTCATACAGCAATCCAGCTCACCTCAGTAGATGGCCCCAAAAAAGTCCAGGTCACATCAAGATGCCCCTCCCTCTGCCTGGAGCCGAGTGGGGTTCTGTGTTCAGCTTTGTAATAGAAGTCTGGCAGATTCCCTCCAAGGATCATCCGGAGCCTGGCCAGAAATCCATCCAATCATAAGTCGCCTTTTGGAAAAGTTGATGGCCCTGGTCAATGGAATAAACCCCATCTAAACCTGCGCCATCTACTTTTAACCAAACCTAAAAAGGACGCCTATGCATCCAATGGTTCCCAACCGAACCGGCAAGCCCCGGATCCTGCGCCAGGCTCGAGGTCTCAGCGCCCGCATTCCTGAGCAACGGCCATGACAAACAGAATCGAAATGTTGGTGACCATGATAAAAACGTGCTTTGAGAAGGGGCTGTCTGTGTTTGAGGCGCGGTACCCTTTTTGGAGGCCATAAACGAGACACTGCCGATACTATGGTTAAAGCGGAATACCACCATTTGATTGTACTTCGAGAACCATCCAAAAAAAAACAAGAGAAGAACACGGACACTGAAGCTATGGCTTAAGTTTCGTTCCTTTGGTTCCGCCTAGGTGGAAGTCAAAATAAGGAGAAGTCAAAGCCAGGAATCCCTTTTCCGCGTTGCTTTAAGACGGAAGATCTTTCTTGGCAGATCTGTTGGACTCCCATCTTGCAACCTATCCCTTGAAGAGGACAGTCCATCAGGTTCTGTGTTGAGACTAACACGGGGCCCGGGCCGCTGGCCTCTTTTTTGGTGTGCCCACACAGTCCTACGTCAAGCGCCCAATCCCCGCAACTGCAACCCCCCCCCAAGAAAAAGAGGGCAGGGGTGCACTTTTTGCCGTAGTTTGATTTGCGCGTGCATGCAAGTCTGTATGTTCTGTTTGCACTCATGTTGAGCGCCAATTGAACACACAGTGTTTAAATGTTGATTGATAACGATATTATATTGCAACGGAAATCCTGAATAAATTATACATTTAAATAGAATACGTATTGTTTTGGTCTAATGTAAACATAAACTATGATTGAATTATGTCATTTCTAAACTGTATCTAAATTCAGCTAGACATTGAGTAGAACTTGAAAAATACATTAAGTATATAAGGATACAATTCAGAGGCCCAAACATTGAAAAACATGTGCTTGCAAAGAGACGCTCATGACACTACTAAGTAGAATTTCATAAGGAAAGAATCCCCAGCACTATCATGGTGAGAACACTAATGGACTCAATAGGCTCAACAAGGGGCTCAATAATCCCCTACAATGGGCTCAATAAGGAACTACTCATTCCGATTCCTTTGGGAAATTATATCCTAAATTTGAAGTTTAAGAATTCATTGCTAAACAGAGCTTTACAATTCAATTAGAGCTTCAATACAATTTGATAGAGAATAATGCAAAACACATGACATTTTAAGCTAGAATTTACATACAAACTATTCCATTTCAAATGAGACTTTGCACTGGATTTCCGTTCCATACCATTCCTGTTCATGATACATAGTTAAACGCAATTTCTTCAAGCAGAGTTCAAATCGAAAACTAATACTAAGCTGGATTTTGAAGTAGGAATTATTGTCCACTAAATGAAATCCACTGGATCAGCCCTGTCGAACACCAAAAACCAAACTAACTCGAGAAAAGCAAAGAGCAAAGCAACAAAAACAAAAACGCAAAGAGACACGCTTGGCATCTCCCAGGACTCGTGGCACATGCTACTTCTAGAAAGAGTGTCTGAGGATTGTGGCTGTTTGTTCTTGTTTTGTGTGTTGCTGGTTGGTTGTATCGAGGTGTGTTTTGTTATTTTTTGTTTTGGGCAGGCTTGACCCACTGAAAAGTAAAAACTGTCTGAGATTTGTGCTTGTTGGTTCTGGTGTCACTGTTGGTTTTGTGTTTTTGGCACTCTCGAGCTGTGTTTTGGGAACACAGGAATGCAGTAGAATAGCAGACAAGAAAGACACTTACACACATACCTCAAAACAACAAAGAAAAACACAATCTACGCAGGTACCAAAAAGCACGAAACGTGCACTGCCGCAGTTGTCTGTTCCGAAAAAAAAGCTCTCCGAATTCCAATGTGAGGGCGAACCGCACCGAATTCGGCCAAACAAAAAGGGCTGACGCCCTTGCCCTTGACGGGAGGGGGGGTGGGGGACTGGTTTGCAAGGTGCTTGAGCCAGGCCGCCGAGACCCAAACAACCAAAACCTAGCTAAAGCAGTATGGATCACGGATCCTAAAGAACCTGACGTTTGTTGCTTTTGAACCGTTACACTTAAGCTTGATTTTAGTATTGGCCAATCAATGGGATTGGAATCCCAAATGACTCAGTCCTCAAGCGGGAAAGGTCTGTGAATGTCTGTGAATCCAAAGTGGGCAGTGAAGTGGCTGCATATCCGACTTCGCCTTGCAAGAGGGACAACATATATTCCCACATTTCCCACATATTGTGTATACATATATATATATATATATATTATGGGGCAGGGGAAGGGGTACTTTTGTTGGCTGTCTATTCTTTCCACACCTTCCTTCTGTCACCCTCTTCCATATGGTTTTTATTTGGCTCTTCATACCAGCCGAAAGTAAGCTCCCCCCCCACAAGAAAGCGACACACATCGCGGCCCAGGCGCGAGACTTCCGCGCAAATGTCGGGGCGCGAGTCTCGGAGCCTGCGGCCTCACATTCGGATGACATCACAGGGGTCAGTTGGTTTCCTGGGGGTCCTTTGGCACTTCTGCAGCCTGTCAGATGGTGCGTTTGTCAAACTGCCAAGTCGAACCATTAAAGCAAAGTAGGAAAACAGGCCCCAAACGGGCTGCGCTCGGTGGAGGGGACGTCCCGAAGAAGCCGCAGCAAGCCGCAGCTATAGGGCCAGCTGCTACAGCCGCACCGCTGGCCTAACCGCAGCCAGCAACCCGCAGGACCCGACGGGGAAAAGGGGCCAACCCCCAAGGTAGTGGCAAACCTTCTTGGTCTTCGCCGAACCCAAGCCGGCGCTTTAAGCGAGATCAGCGAAGCGCGGACCTGACCAAGGCCCGGCGATTTCCCTAAGACCGAGCCACAAGAGGCACGTTCAATCGCACACATCACCATCCAAAAGGGGTTGATTCCGAGGCCCTAGCTATGACTAGTTTAGCACTTTTGAACAGGGTCGAGTTCTTTCTGGGTATCACAGGTGGAAAGCGGCAACCCCATTTTTCACAGTTGATCTTGGGCTGCCACTCGGAGTGGTCGGCATGACCAGCTCGCCCCAGGGATCGAGCCTCTCGCGGGCATTTTGAGCAATCCATGTCAAGTCCGCCATTGGATACCCAGGTGGTGTTGAGACAGAACACCACGGAGGCCGCCAGTCGGCGTGGGCCTCGCAATTGGGAGCCCTGTTTCTAGGGTTGATGTTTCCTGATGCTTTGCTCCTGACACCCACAAAGGGGGTGCCCAATTTTTGGACATCATCGCAACAACAAAGCGACAGGGACCGAGCCAGGGTGGGTTTCCGGGTCGGTTTAGGTGGTGAGGGTGCTTTGACAGGGGCTCCGCCAAATGGGGTTTTGTTTGCGTGTACTCTTTCACTTTGGCTTTCCTTTTCAAAGGAAAACCAAAAGGAAATCCATTTTTTTGCTGGTTTATCTTTTAGTTGCTTCTTTAGGGGGAAACCTGAGCTCAGCTGCCGCAAGGGAGTCTTCCAGCTTGAGATCAACTGAACCTCGAGCTCGTGGACCGCACTTTGACCAAAGTGTCTCGAAACCAACACACTGAGGGATCACACCAACATGACTACACAAATGCGGGTTGTGGTCATCTCTCTGCAAGGGTTGACAAAAATGAGGGGGGCTATTCCCAAGTCTGAGAAGCTGCCCCCAAATGGAGCAATGGTTGGTTGACCTTCCGGAACTCCATCGGCCACGACTAAATTGACAAAAACTCTGACACCCACCCAAGACCCAACTCAGAGAACAGCGACCCGAAAATTCGAACGCAAGAGCTTGCTGGCCCACCTGACCTTAAGGCCCTTTCCCTGGTCCATAGCCAAGGCTGGGTGAACCTTGGAGGCTGTGAGACCACGCCTCGTGTCCAGGGCGAAGCGATCAGGGCTGTGGAGCCGCTTTTCGTGCAGTTGCCTCATGGTCTGCAGCCGCACCTGGCGAAGGTGGGGACTCGGAAGGGAAAGATTGTCAGTTGAAACCCAGGCAGTTTGAGGTCTGCGACGAGCGCGATCCAGCACAAGCCAGAGACTCCAATAGTACCTGTTCCCTTCTTCAACCCCTGAAGAGGTTCTTTTGAATACTACCTTGGGTGCTGGAAACTGCCACCTTGAGGGGTCCTAGTGTTGGCACATGACGTAAGCGCAAACCTAGAATTAACGGGAGACAAACAAAGAGAGCCGAGCTACAACCCATGTGAGAATCTCGCAATTCAAAATTATCAGGGCCTTTGGGACAGCATCTTTGTCAATTGCAGGGGATCCTACTTTGGGCAAATCTGAACGCATGCTCCAAACTTCACCGCTGCTTCCTACCGCTGGAGCCTGGTGTGTAACGGCACCATTTGGTTTGCAACGAATGCTGCAGAATGACTGCTCGTCTCCAAGCTAACTTCCTTTCATATAAGCCACCGGCTGAATCACACGGCAGGTTTGTTTAATCCCCAGTTTGATCTGAGGCCTGACCTTCTCGGCACTATTCATCCGACGTTAAAATTAACTGGGAAGTCGTGCTCTTACTATACCCACCAAGGAAACCATGGGAAATGCATAAACAGGACCCCCTCACTACACATTGACTGTACGGCGTGGGGATGGTAAAGTTCCTGGCACCTTCTGACAAAACCTGTCCCTTCGTGTACTCATTGTGTAGTTTGGACCGCTGTAAATTCGGGCATCTACTTGCGGGCACCTATGAGGTCCTGAATAATTCGAGTGGAGTTGTGGAGGTACTAAAAACCAAAATATTTGGTCATATTTATAAACGCAAACCACTAGAACGCGACTAGCCCCTTGCACTGCCTGACAAACTGCGGGTGCAGCATGCCCCTACAACACTCTAGGGTTTGATTCCCCATTCTTTTCAACCATCCTTCTTCTCCAAAACCAACCGTTTCCCCGGGTTCATTGAGGTTGGAAAGAAGTATCCCTGGAAAGAACGAAAATGACAGGAACCTGTCCTTGGAAAATAGATGGGTGTCCCTGGAAAACGTTAAATTGAACCACTTAAACCAGGGATCGCCCTCCATTGTTCAACTGTCCTTTTTGGAAAATAGATGGGTTTCCCTGGAAACCGTTGATTGAACCACGTAAACCAGGGATCGCCCTCTACTTGTCAACTGTCCGATCGCCCTCTATTTGTCAACTGTCCTTTTTGGAAAATAGATGGGTTTCCCTGGAAACCGTTGATTGAACCACGTAAACCAGGGATCGCCCTGTATTTGTCAACTGTCCTTTTTGAAACATAGATGGGTTTCCCTGGAAACCGTTGATTGAACCACGTAAACCAAGGATCGCCCTCTATTGTTCAACTGTCCTTTTTGAAAATAGACGTGTTTCCCTGGAAGCCGTTGATTGAACCACGTAAACCAGGCATCGCCCTCTATTTTTCAACCAAATCGACCAAATCAAAAACAACCAAATCAACCAACTCGAAATCAACCAAATCAACCAAATCAACCAAATCAACCAATCTAAATCAACGAAATTGGTATTTTTCAACTTGAGGAGCTGGTGAACGAAAGCTAGCAGTTGTTGCGTGAGATGGGTCGGTGACAGAGTGGATTCATAGGTAGCTTGTGTACAACGAGAGGCCCGGCAAGATTCGTAGGATGCGACACGCAAACGCACATGGTGGCGTGGCAAACCTTGAAAAATGAAAACAACGAGAGGCGTCAGAAGCTGTCTTAAAGCACCTCTGGGTTCTGCATGCAGCGTGTGCAAAGATTCTTGCGAGGTGGTTTACCGAGAAAACTCAGGTCTCAAGTGAACAAGCTGAATCGGTGGAACATGTAAAAGTTCGTAGCACCAAGTCCAAAACAGGCAAACCGAGACTGCTGAACATTGAGCCACTGCCGGGGGATGGACCAGGGAGGAATCGAGCCTGAGACCCGGGGGGGGGGGGAGGGGGGGGGGGTCTAAATAATTGATATGTTTCAATCTTTTCGGCTCAAATAATTGAAAAAATCAATCTTTCGGCATTTGAGCCCCTTACCTTGCTTACGCAAGGAGAAACTTCAGCTAGCTAAAGCTACATCAACCAAAAAGGACACCTATGCCTACACGACCAGCGCCTCAAACTGCGCCAGGGACCAGATCGCCACCACCTCCGCCTCCACGGCCATCCTGGCGACTGAAACCGAGAACTGGCCATGGCTCGAAATCCAAATCGGTTAGCCAGTGAACGGGACAACCAACCCAACCACTAAAATGGTGCACCACTCAATTTGCTAGGTCCAGTTTAGAATCCAACACATCCAACCACTAAAATAGGAAGCCTCAAATGGGTGGTGAATTCACCTACCCCAAAATGGTACCATTGACTAAGATGGGTGGTGAATTCACCTAGCAGCCAAAATGGGATGCCAAAACGCTTGACAACCACAGCCGGATCTGGGCAAGTTTGTCCATGTGCAGGGAACCCTGTGAGTCGGAATATCAAAACCCGGGAATGGTCTACCCAGAACCAGGTAAAGAACAAAAAGAAGCCTGGAAGTATCAACCTTCATCTACCCGAGCTCTGATTGTGGCTCATATGAGATACTGTTGGATCTGATATTGACATGTATCCCTCAGAACCCCCTTTTTTGGGGGCCCTTTAATGCTGAGGTTCTGAATAGTTTGACTGAATCGACAACTGGAAGTTCATAGGGATTCAGTTCGTATCTTGCCTCATGCATGTAGCCTTTAAGGTGCGAACTCTCCGCGCAAGAACCGCCCCCTCTTTCGCTCTCTCTCTCTCTCTCCCCACCGGACCCAAACAAAAGGGTGTTGATGCCCCATCTTTGGAATGAAGCCACAAGAGGTGTCCGTAGCTGATGAAAATGGAACCCAAAAAGGGTCCCACAAAAAGGAGACAACTCCTCTGCAAATCATGGTTTGTGCAGGCTATCAATCTGCACAGGAGCAAATCTGGCCAAGCGAGCTTCTGATCATGGGTATTTCCTAAAATGTGCCAAGGTTTTCTGAATTGGGGGGTGAATTCATGGCCAATTACTCCATTTTAATTCGTCACGTCCAGAATGCTGTTATCGTGCGGATCTCCCTTGAAAAACCGTCCCAGGAGTCCCAGTCATGCCACCTTTGGGCATTTTTGTACCAAGTTGTTAGGCTATTGGGGGGTCGTTTCTCTTGGTTTGTCTGAGAAGGAACTGAAACCACCTATTCATTGGGGTTCCCTATGCTGCGACGAGCACATTTGAGGTAAAGATGTCCGGCCCTTGGACAAGCATCCACCGGCTGCCAAGTCCACTCAGTCTACTTCAATCCCATCCAATCGACCAGCAGCTTTCGTAGTCCCCGTGAACCCGAAGGGCCCGAAGGGCCTGATGAGGCGAACACAGAGGTCGGGCACGCCGAAGTTGTCCTGGCAAAAGGCTGAGCCAGCTGACCCGCGGAATTGATCTAGTCCATTGGCTGACATTGACCAGAAGCTGCATGTGAACCCGGCGGTAAAATTCACAAGCTGTACGAGGCCGACACGAGTTTGGAACAAGCAACAAGGATCCAGTTTCGACATATCCTCACAATCCGGCAAAGAACTACATGAGCGACATGACACGTGTTTGGTTGAGGACACAGGCATGGTTGCTTGAATGGAAATCCTGGTGCGACTTGCTCCAAGCCTCAGCCAAGCATTGATGTCTGTTCCTGCGTGTCCAATTCATGTTGCATCGGATACACCCTGCGGTTCTGAGGGTTTTCCAGTAACTCAACTGTTATGAAGGTACCATCTGCCTTCTCATCGTGCCATCGTCTGCTTTGTGAGAGAGTGTGTGTTTGTGTGTGTGTATGCCTGTGTGCTCAGTTGCTTTCTTGTCAGCTTGCTTGTTTGCTTGCTTGCTTGCTTCTTCCTTTGCTTTGCTTCGTTTCCTTGGCTTGCTGGTTCTCAGCGGGGAATGAGGGAATGCCCCCCTACAAACCATCCGCTATGGTTTCCATTATTCGGGAATCCCCTTCCACTTCATTCTCAACACTCCCCCCACCGGGTCATACCCTATCGCGGCAGGCTTCTTCGTTCTCTCGGCTCGGATCGATGCGACTGAGCTGGCCGAGGTGCACCGTACCCGTAGACCATCACCGGCGCCAGCGAGGACAACTCCAGCTTCAAGTTGGACAGAGGCTTCAGGGCGTCCGTGAGTGCATTGGCCTAGATGCCGCAGAAGAATCCCTGTGTGTGTGTCTTTTCTTTTCTTGTTTGTTTGTTTTTGTGTTTTTTTTGCGGGGGGGGGGGGTAGCTGATAACCTCGACCCTAGTCAAATTGAACCAGGGGGCTCCCCCATTCCTTTCCCGACAACCTCAATAGTTCTTTGGTTGCTGAAAGCCTAGCATGTTGGAGGCATCACTATATCACATTTTGTGCTGAGATGGTTTACAGGTTTGTCACTAGTTGCCAAACTGCATTACTTGACTTTGGGTGTGTTGATGTTGAAAGGGGGCATGCGCCATACATTGGACCATAAATTACTTTGTTCCACCATAAACCAGAGAGGTCACACAAAAAACAAAACACACCCCAACGATACACCCGCCTCGGCCACCAGGAAAGCAGTTCGCTTGGCGGCCAGCAGGAACTTGTCCAGCCTCGAATGTCTGGGCCAATGGGTCTCCTCTGGTCTCCTCTTGATTTCCCTTTGCCCAACAGCCGCCTTGAGGTTCCCTTTGGGAAAGGTTGCAACTCCGGCCACTCACAGTGGATATTGGTTTCAGCCTCCCACTAAAACGAAATTTGAAGGTGGGGTGTGGTTGGGACCGTACCAACATGTTGCAAGTTGAAACATGCTCACCGGTCACGCTTCAAGTGCAACTCGTTTTGAGACCAACCCTGCGAATGGAGGTGCATTTGCAACAGCTATCAAAGAGGAAGATGTGTCTTCGCTCCAAATGGGAGGCGTCTGTTTGGTTTCCTTTTGAGACATTGCCCAGAAAAAGGTACCTGAAAGACACATCCTACGGTATCTGTTTTCTGTTGCGACCCCCTTTGGCCTTTGGTGGCAGAACCACACCACTGACCACCGCGACCAAAAACAAGCGCGGTGTTTTGCGCCGCGGCACCACAACTTGGCCCACATCTGGGGCACAGAGAACATGTTCAGTATCTGTTTTGTCCTGTTTTGTAATTGGTAACCTTACAACATGAAACATGTTTGGAGACGCCGGAACACTTCAAAGTTGAGGGCCAGGACGTTGTGGTGCCCTTTGTTGGATGAATTCTGATGGTGAAGCAATAAACAAATTCCAGAACCATGCCAGCGGACGGGCAAACTTGGGAAACCCAAAATGGGTTGAACTTCGAAGTAGCTTGAAGCCCCCAGCCAGTTGCCATCGACCAGCCCGATACGAAAAATACAAGACATCCATGAAACCAGTTCAGAGAGAAAAAATATGTATAATACCAAACGATCACCATGAACTACGCCATCCATCTTCCTACCTTCACGCCGGCGCCTCTGGAAGCTGCGGCTGTCCAGGTTCTGGCCCTGCAAGGTGGACATGTAGTGCAAGGCCACCTGAACCCGGGCGGTGCGCGGCCCGGAAAGCCGGCAACACGGCGGAGTTGAAGGTTTACACTCACTAGGCGGTTCTCAAAGAGCTTGGGCCTCTGCTTGTTCAGAGTCAAACTGAAATTGCATCGCCCCAATGGATGCGGTGAGTTCCACGCAAATTGATTTGCAGGCGCTGCAATTTGTGACGACAAGGCCAGTCATCGATTCACACAAAGCATGGGGGTCAAAGTTGGTCGAAGTGGAATCTTTGAACTTCCGCGCACGGACTTTGGAAGCACCCGATCGAAATGTGCATCCTGCCGCCCAACAAAAGGAATATGAACGTATCCGGAATAAAGCTCCGTAGAAACAAGAAACACAAAACCATATTTTCCTGACGCTCTGGAACATTGCTCTGAAGATGCTCAAAGGCTCTGAGAAAGCCTCATTCGAACACAATGGACCTGGAGCTCCTGCTTTGCATTCGCAAATGGCTTGAATGTTTCCTTGGTGTTCACTGGCCAGAACAATTGGCCTACACGCGTTGGGTCTTTACTCAAATCAAATAATCAAAAAAGACTGGAAGAATGTCCCATGGATGTTGTGCTCCCTTTCAGAGCGACAACACTAAGAAACAAAACTCCGTTGCTTGCAAAGTGGACGAGCAAAGGACATCCACGCAGCATTTTCCGTTTCACCAAAAATTTGGCAACCCCAGGTTTCTTGGAGAGCCCAAACAAATCCCACTTACTTGCAACCTGTGCCCAAGGTAGAACAGGATTTGCCCTCCCTGACTTTCACGCAAAAGTCAAACAATGCACCAAAAGAACATGGAATAATATGTGTCCACTCAATTTTTGGCGTATTGGCATGAACATCCAATCATTATCTCTTTTTCTTTCAAACTGGACAGTGACTGGCAAAATGTGGTTGTAGGGGATGACACCCATGTTTGTCCGGAGTTTTAGAAGCAGCCATGGTTGGAGTATAGTTAGCGAAGCAAGGAGGTAATTGACAGAACATGCTCCTCTTGGAAGCACCTTCTGGTGGGTTTCACGTGGGTGGGGCTGAGGGTGGCTTGTTAATCTAGGTGATTAAACCAACACCGACATGAAATAAGGGTTCCCTATAAATCGAACCTTCATCATGGGGATCACTGTGCGATAAGGTATGTTGCAAACAAACACATTATTGTTTGAGAAGTCTCAATGTGGGGAACGAACCTTGTTTGACTGCCACCAAACGGCTACCGGCAAGAGAACTTGGGATACATATCCCTCATGTGGTGGCAATACATACTCGAATTTTCTTTTTGGGGTGTTTCATCGCTAGGATCCAACTCCCCCCTCCTCTCCTCTAACCTCCCTTCCCTGGTTTCTCGGGCCTTGCGTTGGAATTATATTCTAGTTCAGGGCCATGGAGACTCCAGGTATTGAAACAAGGGTTAATACAACTCCCCTCGCTGATTAATAGGGGGTGTTCCATTTGGCAATGTTTTGAGGACCCCCCCAAAAAAACAACAACACCGTAACTATTAGGGGCTAAATCACTACTGACCTATGTTTTTGTAGGACAATTTGGCTTAATCTGGTCAATTGTGTGGCCATTCCCCCAAGAAGGCCCCTCTTTTGCAACCCCAAAAAGTGGGTTGATTCCTGAATTTTTGTGGCCAACCCTACCAAGTGTGACATGAGCCTGGGTCGCCGCGTTACTCCCTTACATGGGAGGGTTTTGAATGGAACTCGCTGGCCCCATCTCCTGGCCTTTTGGCCTTCCCTTTGGATCCTTCATTTGGTTAAGACCCCTGGGAAAAATGAGCACATATTTTCAGTAGTGATATATTTTCCCTTTACAACCAACAAGGGGCAATAAACACATATTAACCAAATGGAAGATAATGCTGAATAGGACACTCGCCTCCTCTTCCCTTTCCCCCTCGTGAAACCGAAACCTTCCCGGCTCGCCCGGCTCGCCTGGTGCGCGCCGGGCGCACAGCTGCCCAGCACCTGGCGCACCAGCTGGGCGCGCTCCGTGGGGCCCAGGGACCACCTCAGTCGCGTCGCGCGGCTCGCGCGGCTCAGGAGCCAGTGGCAAGTGACCTAATGGCGGTGATTTGGCGCTGGCTGGGTTGCTTGTTGCTTGGTTGCTTGGTTGGTTGGCTGGGTTGCTTGGTCTGGTTGGTTGGTTGGTAAGCCAGCGGTTTCCTTTTTGGTTTCCTTTCCAAAGATCCCCTTTTTGGCGGGGCTTGTTAACCAAGGAAAACCGCGTTTGGGTGCCCGTTGTAGAATCAAACCTTCCAAATTATCGCCATCCGTGACCCTCGAAACTCAGACCCGCTTTCCCCATTGCCTCCAATGCCACTCCAACAAGGCCCAACTCCTGAGGGAGTGGGGCTAACCCAAGCCAGAGCAGGGTACCGGGAATGGGATCACTGTGCTGCCATGAATCAGCGTCTTCAAGGGGCGTCAAGGTCATGGTTCCCTGGCACTGGCAACACACAAGTAGGAAACAATCCTATTGCCCGCCTGCAAGCTATAAAAAAGAATGGGATGGAGCCGAAGGACCAGGAACCCCTGCGTTGAAGATGTTGATTTCTCAGGTAAAACGGAAGAAAAAATAATAAAAATAGCGCGGAACCCGGAAAAACCTGCCTCAACACATCAAGACTTTTTGCAGCCCATAAAAATAGTTGGGATACACCCCTCTTGTTTGGGATAGAGCCCAACCCAATCATTCTCAGGGAGTTTCTCATTGTGGAAACGCCCCCTTTTGGGTTGTCAGGGAAGCCAGAAGGAAACCCTTGCCATTTCAGGGTCCTGATTGCACAACACCCATTCCAGTAGTTAGTAAATCCGTGTCTTTTAAGGGAAACCAGCAGGACACCTCACCCAGTTTCGGGTTCCCCTTTGAGACCCCAAGATCCGCTCGAGGCACCAGGTCGGCAGCTTCTGCACACGCAAGTCTGCATTTCCAGACACCATGGAGCCTAAGGCCGCAGAGGAAGGGGGGGGGGGGGGGGGCGGTATCCATTGACCACACACCCTCCCAAACATGGCGTGAGGGCGTGCGGAAGGGTCCTCATTGCGGCTTGCAGAAAAAGATCGTCTTCCAAAGGTTTCGTCTTCCCATTTCGGGTTCAATGTGCCAACCGAGGCTTGGTGGCAAAATGGGATGGAAAGTTCAACTTCGGGGGACAACCAAAGGCCCTACCAAGGCAAGCCCCCTCGGTTTGGGGGAAACAATGAATAGGACACTTTTTTCCAAGCAACACATCAAACGCCAAATCTGTGTCCGTCTCGGTTCCTTGTATCAAACAAACTCACTTCATCTCACTTCAGCAGGTGACGTTGTATATGTTAGACCACAAAACGGAATATAAGGACGGTTTATGTGTCAGAGGCAGGAAATCGGAGAAAGAAAAACAAAAAACACTAGCCATGCCCCTGATTCACTTCGAAGACGGTTAAAGAGAAGCCCCAGGTCCGTGAAATAAACACATACTCATGATGCGTGCTGAAGCTCACACTGAATTGAGGCAAACTTTCTCAGTATGGGACTTGGAGTACTGAGAAAACACACCGCTTATACTAGGTGATCTCTTCGATAAGTGGGTGTTCTGCTTCTTTTGGGCTAGATCTTTCTGGCCGTGGTTTGAGAGCGGGCTCCAGTTTAGAGAGCTGGCGCTATTTTACCATCAAAGTCACCTCCGTGGTAAACTAAAGGGATTCCCCAATGTTTGGCATTGACGATGATCCCCCACAAACCGTCTTATCATGACCCCAGAACAATAAAGGTTGATGTATGTAGTTCGGAGACTGGTTGCAATTTACTTTCCGCTCAGAACCTGTGCAGGTTCTCTGTACTACAGGAAGTGATGCTCAATGTTGGCTGTGCCTCAATATCAACTTTGAGGGCTGACCTTGTCGCAAACCCAATCATAACCGAAGACCACTTCTGCACTCGGTGAACCAGTGGCGAATTTCGTCCTGCATGCGTCACAATGCATCTTGTAAAATATTGATAGAACTCACTTAGTGTGCCCTGCGGTTTCAAGGTTTGGCATCGGTTTGCCAGGCCCCCTTCAAAAACATCCCAACATCACCTGTTTCACACGATGTCCTTTCTAAGCCCCATGCTAGAAGCACTATGCAACACGGGTCCAACATTAACTACATCTGAGCGACATTCTACATTTCAAAAGCTGTAAACAGTCAACCAGCCAGTAAGGATCCTTCATCTTGGACAAGCTCGCTCTTGTCCATCTGCTGTAATCCGCGCACGTTAGCCTGAATACATCCTCCCCATATGGCCCATATATGATGCTTCAATGGGGCCCATGCCATATACCACCCCCCCCCCAAAAAAAAAAGAAAAGAAAAGAAGTGAATCAATCAAACATCTTGTGGGCCCATACGAGTACTATTCTTTGGTTGCCGAGGCCCTGGGACATTTCGAATTCAAAGGGAAGCCATTCGAAAGAAAGGCACAACAGCGGACTGCAGGTCTGCGCAAGCCCACAGTCCAGGCTTCGACTTGAGCTTGTCGGTTTGTTCCGCGGCCAAGGGGCTCACGAAGAAGCAAATGGAGCTGCCCAGAACCAGGAAGTCCCCATGGAAAAGCTCCTGTGGCTTGGGTCGAGACCCTTGCAAGTCGAAGCTGGGAAACGGCCAAGGTTGGACAAAAGTGGTTGAACCTCTTGCCATTCTCTACCAAAAAACTGAATGCAACTGTATGGGCGCTCGAGTTTAATGCTGTGAGCATGCTTGAACAGGCGGCCAGCTCAGCCCGCAACAACGCATTCCTCATGGTCTCAACAGAAAAAAAAGCTCCACTGGCTGATCCAAAGCGCCACCAAAACACAACAAACCAACCCAACCCCACCAGCACGCAACCCCACCCACACACACCCCCTCCCGCCTTGGGCTCGCCTGGCTCCAGCCTCAGGTGGTTCACCTCCACCGCCGCCTGTGCCTCCGTCCGCAGGAAGATACGGCTGGTAGCGTCCACCCAAACGAAGGCGCTCCGCGGGGCGATGCCCACGTTCCGCGCCAGGGTGAAGTGGCCTGGGCGGCTCTTCCGTGTTTTTTTTTTTTTTTTTTTTTTTTTTTGAGGGCGCCCTTTTTAGGTTGGTTCCAAGGCAAACAAGAAAAGCTGACATCCTCAGTTTCACATGCCTTTGCCTTACTCCCCTGCAAATTAACACGGAACCAACAAACCATCCTTCGTGGGAATCCTTCAAATTGTTATACTTTGGCTTGAGTACTCTAGCTCAACCTTACTCACCAAGGAGTGGATCAAAATCAACCTCCATGATGGGCCCGAGGTCGAACAAGAGCTATAATTTGTCCTGACCTTGTTGCTTGATGTTGTTTTCCGAGGCTCCCAGCAAAGGTCTTCAACCCCCGCAGTCTACTTTGCAACCACCTTCTTCAAGGTATTGGCTTTTTTGGGGTTCGAGTCTGCAAAACATCATCTGTCCACGGTACCCCCTTCCCTTCTTCCCCCCTTCCCCGCGGCCATCGGATCTCGCTGGGGGGCATTCCGGGGCATAGCCCAGGCAGTACTCGTAGCCCACCTCCGTGAGCGGGAAGAAGAGACGGCCTCGGCCCCCAACGCTCAAAGCAAAGGGCCTAGGGATCCTTTCTGCCCAGAGGCTCCCGATTGATTTAGGGCCTTCAAACATCCTGGTTTGAGACCCCCAACCGCCTCTGGGCTGTCTAATGGAGGGGTCCGGTCTTCCATTGAAAGGTCAAGGAGCCTCTGGGTGGAAAACCCAGGGACAAGGCCTGGCTGTTGAAAAGAACCAGGGTTGAACAGAATTGGACATCAACCGAAAAAGACCTGTGGCAGGGAAAGATTGCCTGAGCTTGGCAGGGAATAGCTGGCCCTGTTCTTCCGACTGTTCTTTTTGGAAAGGTCAGGTTCTATCAGCGTCAAAGCGGCCATCTGAGGTCCCAAGTTTGAGGCGGTATTCTAGCTTGCTTCTAACGAGAGCCCCAAAAATAATACACATCTGACGGATGAATAGGGGCTGTGCCATTTTAAGCAAGTTCTACGATTTTGCGGAAAACACAACCTGCAAAAGGAGTCTGCCAGGTTAAAATAGCCGGTTGAAATGCACGCCACCTAACTTTTGGCTTTTGGCCAGTCAATACTAGCCCTTTTGCTTTGGTGACATGGCCTGTCAAGACCACGGACCTTGGCACATGGTCTCTATCACGTGGGTGCTGATCGAAAATTGGGACCCATGAACACCTTCTATCCCCTCACACCCCACCCGAAACATAACGTGTTGATTTCCTGGTCCAGACTAGAAAAAACATAAAACATAGGTCATTAGAGAGATGCCAGAACATACGCGTAAATCTCAACATAAACAAATGGGCCAACATCCAAGTGGCTTGTTTCCTTTGGTATTGCTTCCCCCTATTCTCCTTCAAGCATCAACCCCAAGAAACCAGATGCCTTTCCAACCCAGGAAGGAGCCGCATCTACCATCCACCACCACGAACCCCCCACCCCCGCACCTGCGCCCGGGTCGTCGGAGTAGCCAGCAAGGTGTGGGCACTCGGGGCGCTCC
This sequence comes from Effrenium voratum, assembly GCA_963377175.1. NCBI lineage: Eukaryota > Dinophyceae > Suessiales > Symbiodiniaceae > Effrenium > Effrenium voratum. The sequence goes on from CAUJNA010001434.1 coordinate 51,465, forward strand.
GCTTGGCTCTTGCCTCGGCGTGAGGGGACAATCCAACAATCCAACAAACACCGGGGGGGGGGGGGGGGGGAAGAGGGCGTGCCCAACTCCACTTTTCCAGGCCCCACAAAAGAAAGAAAGAAAGAAAGAAAGAAAGAAAGAAAGAAAGAAAGAAAGAAAGAAAGAAAGAAGTAAAGAAACAACATACGGAATTCTATTGATAACCCCCCTCCCCGAACCAAATCCTGAAAGTGCTCAAGCAAATCAAACTAGCATAATATCATTCCTCGGCCCGACTCCCCGTTCACCCCGACTCCCGGCGCCCAGCGGCGCTCCGAGGAGGACGAGCGCACGGTGTCCACCGAGCTGGGGGCGGCGTGCCGCAGGCGGCCCACGCGGAACCTGAGCCGCTGGAAAATCGGGTTTCCCCATAGGTGTCCTTCTTGGGAAAATCGATGGACCTGGTAGTTCATTGAACCACCACGTAAACCAGGAATCGCCCTCTATTTTTCAACCAAATCAACCAAACAGGACACCTATGGGTTCCCCCCTTCCGTCTCGCCATGGCCTAGGCCTCTGTCCATAGCCATGGCCACAGAGACCTGACCGACCCTGTAGCTTTTCGCCGGGGAAAAAAGCCAAACCCGAGCAGCGAGGAGCAGGATCACTCTTAGGCAATGGGCCGCTCCTGCGCCACCCAGGGCTGACATAACGGTTTTTTGACCTATGATTTTGAGGTTCATCACCCCGATTTTCTCCCTATGGCAATATAAGTGGCTACTGTGCATGATTACACACATTATTGTCCTATGATCGAACCAAATAGAGTTTAGAGAACTATATACGTATAACTCTAAAACAAGCCCTGAAAGGGTTGCTCCCCACCCCCCACCCCCCACCCCCCACCCCCCACACCCCCCACCCCCCACCCCCCACCCCCGGTATGAGGTGCTCAACATGCTCAGTCGAGGCGCTTGGCCTCCGTGAGGCGCCGCAGCGCGGAATTCCGCTGCTCGCGGAGCTGCTCGTTCTCCTCGATCTTCTGCTGCCAGCTCTCCCGGTACCTCAGCTCAAACTCCTTGCCGAAGGGAGCGGACGAATCCCTGGTTTTCCCCCCGTGGCCACCGTTTCTACGGGAAATCCGGGGTGGCCACTCTGCAAAACATTTTGGAGCAGGGATACCAACCCCCCCGGGTTCAGCATTTCTCCATGTGATTGGGAAATCTATGGAAACCCACTCTGCATCACTTTGGAGCAGGGATACCTAACCCCCGGTCCAGCTGACGTTAGGGTTGCCAGCAACCATCTGAGTAGTGTTTTGTATTCCCTTCTAATTCATATGAAATTATTCAACCTTCCGCCGACCCTATACATATGTAATGGAGTCCGCCAAAACCAGGATGCCCACCAAATGAGTAGCTTCTTTGTTGCTCTTCCATTTTTCATGGAGGAGCAACAAAAAGCTACTCATCTGCTCGGCACTCTCTGGTTTTGTGGCCGCCCGGGGCCCCCGGCTTCTCGAGCATTCCATTGGCCACCTCCAGCTGGCTGCTCAGCTCCGCCGAGCTGTCCGACGAAAGCTTTACCCGCAGCTCTGACAGCTCCGCCTGAGCTCCGCTTCCAAACGGGGAGGAACTCCCCCTTTCTTTTTTTATCGCCCCAAGCACTTGAGTGCCGGCTACAACCTGGAGTCATGATCCTTTCAGCATGACTGCTTGTACTCACAACTATGAGGTATTCACTCCCTGTTTTGAGACCACTAGAGGCTAGAGGTGGGCACACTTGTTGCGGTCTGCTTCAGAAGACGGCGAACATGAAACCAACTATCGAATCTACTTGTGACACTTGGGTAAGGTCCAAAAGGTCCGGTCATCATGCTTCCGGCTGGATTGGGCCATGCCAATGAATCTCGATTGATGAAACATCCTGTGTATCTCTGTTTCACTTGGGCTGCTCAAGATGGAGGGTTGACCAGTCTGACCAATCCTAGTCCAAATTCTGAAAGAAACCAATCAAGGGAACCACGTTCGTTATTCATGGAAGGATGAGGATTGACTGAACACTTCATTCAAACGAGGGTTGTTGCAACTGATGTTCGGAATACCTCCGAGAGATCTACTCTTCCACCCTGGCCAACACTGCCTCAGCTTTGCCCTCTCACCAAACCAACTATGGTTGGTTTTGTTCCTGTCGGAAAATTCGTGAGGAACTATGAGCCAGCATAATCAATGGAAGGTACATTCAGCATGCGTTTGGTGACTTCCCACGAGAATGGGGCCACACTTGGGGCCAGCGGTTCGCCTGAAGGCCGCTGATCAGGGAGTCCTTGTCCACGCACAGCGCCGGGCGCGCTTCCACTTTCACCTCGTTTTGCCCCAAAACGGGGGGAAGAAGACACCCTCCTGGTCGGGCCTTTTGACAAACATCCCCAGTTCTTGGCAAAACTCACCGTTCTTGGCGTGTAAAGCTGGTTGGGCTTCTGTGAACATTGTCGCTGGTTTGACCGACTTTTGCACTTCCAACGGCTTAATCAGCGGGGTTCCCCTGGAAGAAAGAGCTCCACATTGTGGGGGTTCTATATTCCCTCCAGACTAGCAACAAAAACCAGAACTTTAGCAGGACGCCTATCTTGGTTGACCCCCGTTTCGGGTTCCTTCCATTACTTTGAGCCCCCATTTTCCTACCCTTCCCGTCCCGACCACGTTTCTCCGCATTTGGGTCCGAGCCGCGTGCTTCAAGGAGGCGGCGAAGTGGAGGGTGGTGATGGTCTCGTCGGCGTTGGCTCTGGCCGGGCTCAACGTGCAAATCACCGAGGTCTTGGAGTTCCCGCTAAGGGCCTTCGCCTCAGGACCCAGCCCCTCCCCCACATCAGCCTCAGGAAAGTGCGAGGGTTCTGGGGGTACCTTCCCCATTCTTTCCAGGGATCCCTCTTTTCAGGAAACCATCAAAATCCAGGGGAAACGCGCCGGTTATTGAAAAGAACAATGGTTGAAAAGAATGGGGGATCAACCCAGAAGGGTGGACAATTCGCTGGCTATCATCAAAATGATCCGCTAGAGTGTCAAGTGCCTGAAAGTGAGGCCCCGAAAAATGTCGTGGACATAGATGCCCCCTTACGTTTCCAACACAGGGTCTCCCATTGAAACACATCCATATGGGGCCCCTTTCTGCCATACCAACATGATATTCCAATCCCCATGCACACATCATTTCAAAGGTCCCTCACAGAAAATGGCACCTTGAAACCAAGTCGAGTTGCCAGGAGCAAGGTCAGCTTCGAGTTTCGGAACCTCGCCATGGTCGCATCACTGGCCTTGCCTCTCACGTCCTCTTCGATGGGCCGAGGCTCGTTTAACTTCTTCCTCGGATGTCAAAGTGTGATCCAAAGGCTAAAGCGAACAACAAGTGCAAGAAACACCACCATTTCACCAGCAAAGGGAAGATCACCCTTGTGAGCCCATTACTAAGCATGGGTGTGCCTTTCCCCTGCGAAAGGATCAGTCATCTACTGAAGGGTCAAGCTGACTTCCTCAGTGGATTCGCAAACAGAAAGAGAGTTCAAACTGTTTGCTTGCTATCCATATCACCTTGCCAAAGGGTATGATGTCGGATAGGCATTAGCAAATAGGGAGGGGCAGTTCAGAAAAGCTTCGGTTGGGAAAATAATAATTGAAAAAACAAACATTACCTACCCGTCTAACATTAGAAAAAACAAGTTCCGAGCCCTGGCAATACTGATAATAACGAACCACTGTCAAGACTAAAACACTGCAAAGTAATACTAAACCAATACTAAGTTAAGCCAAGCTGAGCCAGCAAAACCAACTGAGGCCCCAAACAGCCAAATTCGTTGTGACACCCTTTACAGCCGCACAAGCAAGTTTTTGAGCGGGTGGTACAGGGAAGCCCCGAAAAGTAAATAATCATGAATGTGTAAGGGGATGAAGTAGAGAAAAGGAACATGTCTGGGCGCGTACCGAGAAATATTAAACAACCGATTTTGAAGACTACTGAACCAGTACAAAGGAAAACAAAATCAATACTATGCCAATTCTAAACAGTACGGGGCGAGCCCAAACGAATACCCAAATCAATTCTAAACCAGTACTAAGCAGCACTTGCTGAAAGACTCCTAAGTAGGCCCAACATTTGTTCTGAAATGTTCCCCTTTTCACCCTCCCTAATTTGTTTGAGGGGGGGAGGATTTACTCATCACCCAACATTAAAGTTCAGGAGGCAGTCAGCAATGGTCACTTCAGGCCATGGGCATTTGCAGTCCTAGCGTCAAGGTCTTATCCGCGCAGCTGGATCTGCGACTGCCGGCCTCGGACCCCTTGAGGTCCACGTCCAGGCTGTTCAGCCGCGACCTACGCCTGGAGTTCCGCTTAAGGTGAGGGTCTTGCCCAAGTGTCATGTTGACCCCTGATCCATATGTCAAAATTGTGCCACACGGCCTTCCTTTTGGCTTCCCTTGAAAACAACCTGGAAAGAGCAACTACCGAGCCCAAAGAAAACACTCGAAACTTGAAAGCCTTCCAAAACCGGCGACAAACTCTGCAAAGGAAGCCCTTCAAACCCACCAACCTTCAAACAAGTTCACCCACATGGGGTGTTGTCCAAAATACGGACTCTTCTTTAAACCTGGTGCCGCCTTGTGCCGCCTTTTAAAGGGGATACCAAAAAGGGCCCCGACTTTTGACACCCCAATACCTGGCTGCCGCCCGGGTTCCCCGAGAACCTCGTCTCTCGCCGCGCCTGGCGGTGCTGGGCCTCTCGCCCAGGGCGTGGATGCACTGCGACAGCCACATGAGACTCCGGTTGATGAACCCCAGCTCCACCAGCCGGTCCCCCGACACCTCGCGCAGTCGCGGTCGCAGCCGCAGGCGCGCGAAAAAGGGAGGAGGAGTAACGTGAAGGGGGAAAGAAGGGATCCAAGGCATGCGGGGTATCCAATGGAGGTGCAGGCGAAATGGTTTGTGGCTTCGTCTGGCTTGTGATTTCATGGTTTGATTTGGCTTGAGCATTGCTAATATCCCAAACTCAGTTGGCTTATGGGGCGAAAGATTTGTTTTTGTTCAGATTCATCCGGTTTGTGCGGTTTGGGCAAGCAAAGCTTGGCCTCAAAGCAGTGATTCAGTTTCTCACCATGTTCAAACCTCACTTCTGCGGCTTGGTGCTGCTAGCATATTTAATACTAGCAAGTCCACTGGGCGTGGTTCACATGTTCTCCAAACTTTGGTTCCTGAATGGATTGCCAAGCTGGTGGAGCACTCCACTTGAAAACAGCTAGCCATGCCCATGCAACATTTGGCGCTGAGCACTATCCTATTCTGATCTTGTCAAGTTGCATGTTCTAACGGTGTCCTCTTAGGCCGGGCTTGGCGTCCTATCAAGCCACGCCGACTCGGCCCTTTTTCCAATGGATGCGGGTGAGTTCCATTCAAAGAGGCGGCCTTTGCGGTTCCAGCCTTGGATGTGGAGTATTGCGGAAACGGAAAAACTCGCAGGGGTGCGCTCCGAGAAAGTACGGCCAGCATGTATCAGGGCTTACGGCGAACCCGCAGGCTTAAGGCCTTCCTGAAGGCCCTTCCTGTCGTAACTGAGGTTCCTTCCACTACGTACTTATCTGGAAGCCTCTCCCGCCAAACAACATGGTCTGTCACGCGTAGAATTCCAGTCGAATCCCTCCCCTCCGGTTGCCCCAATCTATGTTGGCGGCAGCATTATGCTTTCTCCTTGCGCATCGCCCCAGCAAGCGGAGACTCGCGTGGAAATTTAGTGGCTCGCCCCCTGCCCCCCAATCTCGATCCCAAATTACTGCGGATTTGACGAGTTCACTGGGGTCCCAGAAAAAAAAAATCTACCACAAAGAACAAAGGGACCTCTGCAAGTGGACTCTTCCGCCTTGGTGGTGCGCTCGTTCTCCCGGCCAGCCAAATCCACGAAGAAGACCTGAGGCAAAACTGAAGGACATTAGTTCGCTCCGCTACCCCACCCGAATCCTGGATCCCGAATCCCTGGCAACTGAACTCACTCCACTCACTCCCCGAGTTGATTGATTGACATTGATTGGCCAAGAACGTAGCCACACTTCTTCTTTGCCACTGAAATCTTCCCCAACAGTTTGATCTCGCGCCTCGGAGGTCATCACGGAGTTGTCGTCGCGGCCGTGGCTCTCGAGGCTCAGCTTGTAGACCCCGTGGCCCCGGGAGCTGTTGGGGTTCATGGCTGTGGGGGCCATGGTCTGCCGCCCCCGCGCCTGACACCCAAAAAAAAGCCAGGGCCCCTTTGGTCAGAACACAAAACGGCTGGTCTTAGGACTTCCAGACCCCCCCCCCTTCAGGTGCCATGGGTGGTAGGCTAAGCCTGCATCATCTTAGGCAACCCTAAGCATGCAGCCGCCTCGACCAAGTATGGGTCGAAATGCTTTCAACTAGCCCAATTGCCCTGTTGACTTTTGTGCATCTTAGTACTTCACCCACATGACACGAGACATAGGGAGCCTTCAACATAGGTCGTTCTGCCCTCCCCTCGTAGGTGCGGACATGAGGCCTAATAAAACCTCATAAGGCCTCACCGGTTGGATCTCTCATTTTGTAGGGGCGGTGTGAGTTTTATTTTCCAAAAATGGCCAACATTATCCCTGCCGCCCGGGGACAAAGGTCCCTGAATTCCGTGCTTCCCGTCTTCTCCTTCCGGACCTGTTGGTGCAACTTGGATGCTCACTCTTCAGCGGTGCCAGGCGGGAAGCGCCAAGCAAGTCAGGCACTGTTTGCGGACACGGGGGAATCGAGCCTGCCACACTGCAGAGCAACCTCCTGCCCCACAAAACTCAGGATGGCTGAGCATGGCTTAAGTAGCAGAACTTCAGCAGTGCTTTTGTGAAGAGGCGCTCAAAGCAGGACCACACATAGGTTCGTTGTAAAAATTACATGCTAAACCTGAAGAATCCATGTCTAACCGCAAACGATTTCAGCCACGACCAATTTCATGTACTTCACCCAGGGTCAAGGAAAAAAGGGGCACCCCCTGTTTGTGTTGGTTAAGTAAAACATAGACAAAAACAACACCGGAAACCAAAAAACAATATATTGGTATAGAAGGCCTGAATAACAAGAATAGCCTCGTTTGGTTGGTTAAGTGCAAACAGAAACCAAAGGAAACCATCACTGACTCAACGACTTTGACCGCCTTTAGCTCGCTCTTTGGCCCCGTTCCCACCTCCTCGATGAGCTGAAGACATGCCTCCAGCGATGGCACCGGGAGGTCTGCCACGTGCTTCAGGTAGACTCCCAGCTTCGGGTGGACGTGGACCTCTCGTGACGGATCAATCCACGGATCAATCCACTCAAATGAGCACGTCCGGAGTACGAATCCCCTCTGAGGTTTGTTGCCGGGGTGTATCAACCTGGTTGAGCGACCAGCCAAACCCAAAGGGTCCCTTGGTACCTAAGGTACTTCGACCCATGTTGATGCAAGTACGGTCAAAAGGAAAGAAAGGGATGAGCCTCATCGTGTGCGCCACATGGTCATTACATGTGACAATGTGGAAGCCATGTTGACCCAGTTTGAGCCACCTAAGCACGTTGTGTGGAAGAAAGTGGTAGCACAACGTGAGGCAAAGATCATCACAGCGCTTCCACCACTCCCTGGCAAACAAACAAAACATCTCCAGGAAGCGATTTCAACATGTCAAGTACATGGATTGAAAGCTAAAGCTGCAGTCTGAATCGATAGCCGGGATATCCCGACAAGTCCAGGGCCATCACCTGAACTCTTCGTGATAGTTTGAAAAAAAAAATGCAGCACCAAGATGCTATTGGCTCTACGGAACCCTCCCTCTTTTAGTCTATGTTCTCAAGGAAATCGCTATGAAACTTACATAGCCAGCCCAAATGAGAACTCATTGCTTCAAGGCATTCAATAGATGGGACAAACGCCCCAAAACAGAGCAAGAGGAGTAAACCTACCAGAGAACAGCAAAAGGGGCAAAGCTCGCCAGAAAACAAGGAAAGAGACACAACACCTACAAAAAAGAGGAAGGAGGAGGGACCCACCCCAACCGACCTGCTCAAATGCCTTTCCAGAAAAAGTTCAAACTGTTGCGGAATGATGCAGACTTCTACCCACGTCAAGTTTTTCAAGTTTGCTCGCCAAATAGCTACGTACCAAAGAAAAGATGAAGGGGATGGTTAACTCAACCCAAAGCGGGGGCCGTTCCTTCCATAGTTCTCTCTGGCCCCATGAGTTTACCATCAAAGTCACCCTCAAGTGGCAAGTTCACCCAACCTCTAGCTTCTGACTTTGACACCTTGTGGGACTTTCCCACTTCTGAGATACCAACGCAAGGCCGTCCAAATCACAAGTCCTCTTTTGAAAAAGGTTTCCTGGCACACAAGCGGGAAGCAACCCCTCATTCCCACAACCCTGGTCAACAAACGACTAATCCTCCATTTGGCTGGTGTCGCAAACTAGGTCCTCCAGTAGAGAGGCTAGAATAAAGGTACCCTTTTGTCTGTAGTCTATTTTAGTACGGGAACCCTCCCCAAAAACGGGTAAAAAGGGCACTACTGGGGGACCTCGCAGAAGTCAACCCCTTCCCACCCTGGTCTCATGACTTCTCGAGACGTCTCCGGCCTCTGGGCTCGAGCAGCAGCCCTCCGTTAGCAGGTCCCTCACGCGCTCATTGTGGACCTCCACGATCTGCAGCCGACATTGGACCTCCGACTGCGCGCTCAGCACCGCCACCTGCGTGGAAGCCTTCTGGCCAAACATTAATGTTCATGTTTTTGCAATCAATAACAGTCATGGTGATTGTAATACAAATGGGCTATATACGGATTAATCAAAATAATACAAAAAAAAACCATGGCTCTGAGAGCTGGAGAAGCCAGAACTCTCAGTCAGGAATCACCCCAAAAGAATCCACAAATCATGCATCCAAATCGTTTGCTAGAGGCCCAGTGGATGTGGGAGCAGGCAGGCAAACGTGTCCTTTCAATCCAATTTCAGTTTGGTTGAAAGCACATGAATTCCACTGGCCACTCATTTTGCAGCTCCATCTATATTCCAGAAGACAACTAGAGGGGCTTGTCAAACTTTGTAGGGGTTACCTCTGAAACCTACGCCTTTCAGAGCGGCCGCCACATGAGGGGGATTCCTGACTACCATTGTCAAAGCCAACCCCTGGTTGAGGAACAAACTCCAGCCACAACTGACAAGCGTTTCAGTGGTAATTGGTGGAGGTGGCTTGTGTTTCTAGACCAGTTGAAACATTCCGTTCAGGCCTGAATGAAACACATTCTCCCAAACCATGTTGCAACCGGTGTGGAACAGGGATAGTTTGTAGTGTGTCAATCTACACAACGCGCAACATGCCCATTAGCCGTCAGTCAAACTAGGTTGTGAACATGACATGATTAGAGTTAGGCCCAGTTATAGAATGTATATTTTATTGGTTGCTTCACTTTGAGTCACTGCTAAAATGTAAAATGTATCCTAAGTCTACCCCAGATGAAAAGACGAAGCCAACAGTGGGCTATCCCCAGTTTAGGCAGGGCATGGGAAAACCCTGCCTTTGAAACAGGTCCTCCACCCTCTCAGAGTGATGGAATAACCCCAGGACGTCCCAGATGTCGACATGGCTGTAGCTCCAAGACATGTACCAAAACGGCCCCTTGGTAAATGGTAGCCCTAGCTCCTTATTTTTCAGCAGCCACATCCGCTCCGCTTTCCCGTCCGCCCCCCACCCCTGCCCTTCTCACACGCCGCAACAGGCTGACCTTCTCAGGGCCCCTGGGCCTCGCTTTTTAACTGGCCTCGAAGGTCCAAGAGCCACACATGACAACATACTCACAGCTGTGTATATATATATATGGGTGTGGCTCAAGAATAAGGAGCGTCCATTTACCAAGGGGGCCCATTTTGGTGCATTTATTTGAGCCGCAGCCATATACACGTATATTTTGAGGTGATTGTGTTGGGTTGGTAGATTCTTGAGGAAACTCAAAAAGACACGAAGACTGTTTTGTGCGTATGTGTTGAGACAAACCCCACACCAGACCACGCCTCTTTAAAGAGGTCAGTGACCAACCGCAGCAGCAGCCCCTGCTCTGACAGGGGCTTGTTCCTGCCCAGGATGGTGGTGGTCTTGCCCGTGCCCGTCTGACCTGGGAAAATCCAGTCATGGATCCTCACAGGATTGGGCACCTCATCTAAATGGCCGTGGTTGTCAGAACTGTCTTGGGATCCCATTTTGGTTGGTAGGTGAATTCACCACCCATTTTAGGACCTATTTTAGTGGTTGGATTGGGATGTTCACTGGGGGTACAATTTGGAATTTGGATTTTGACCCATGGCCAATTGGTTGATGTCCCTCTCGTCTCTGCTTAAACATCATCCAAAGGGGAAGGGGTCGTGGGAATTGCCCGCTTCTACCACTGGTAAACCTTACCAACAACTGATCCCTTGGTCTTGTTTGAATTGGGTCACAACCATAAAAGGTGGGAAAACCAAGTACCACATTTGGGGGGGAATGTTCCGTACGTTGGACTCCGGAGGTTGTGGGGTCGGTTCTGTTGGCATACCCCCAACAATCCTTGAAGCTCACAGGAGGGTTTTGCACGACAACTTCTTTTTGGGAAGTCCCCTGTCCATTTGCATGATAGTTGGAAAGAGGGCAATGGTGGGTCGCAAAGACCATCGACAAGCGGCCGTAGCAGAAGAGGCAGGTGCTGTAGCCCTGCAGCGCATGCTCCACCATCTTCTCCGCCATGAGCTGGTAGCATCGCTCCTCGACTGGCAACTGACCCGCACAGGAGTGGAGTCATGATGCTTTGAAGGACAAAAACAGAATGAAAACGCTGGTCAATGCGGGTTCGCCACGGCGAGTTGTGTAATGTCGCTAGGATTTACCCAAGACTCTTCAAAGCACCACTCTGGTGCTACTGAGGCCTTATTCGCAAAACGGTGCCTCCTTTTTGCCGCATAAGGGTTAGTGCCAAAATGGGAGGATTGCCCAGCTCCACTGGGCAGCTCCCCTCAGCAGCTGATGGGAGTAGGATTGATGCCACCCCCACAGCGAGGGAGGAATCCTCCCACCTCACCGGATGCCCTCCCGGCATCATGGGTGAGGAAGGAAAGTAGCGAAGATCAGTGTGATCAATTCGCTTTCGACTGAGGGGAAGACCCGGCTCTCAGTCGGAAATTGCGGGTCCGGATGAGTAAGTTCATCCGCCCACGTGTTAAAGTCGCGCTTCACATGCGACGGCCCCAACATGACCTGCTGGTCATGCAGCGTTAACACAATTTCCATGAGGATGGCCGCATTGGGCATCCTGCGAGTGGAATCGTTAAGGAGAAAACATTTCCCTGGTTATCACTAGCAACCAGGATCCTAGTGTGAGAAGCCGAGCCGGCTGCACAAAGCAGAACGGCCCTCACCAAAAGGAGGAGGCCGAAGAGCTCCAAGGCCGCTATCGCCCGCTGCGGGTCCCCAGTAGTGAAGGCCCACGGCTCGCTCTCCGGTGTGATTCTGTGCTGGAACCACTTCACACGGGACTTGTCGGGGTTGGGCACGTCCGAGCACCAACCACCAACCCATGCATGGTCTGCCTGTCTGCCAGCTCCCGCATCAGATGCCCCCGTCCATGGGAGTGTGGGAGCAAACGGAGATGCCAGTGGGAACCTCTGGTTGAAGAGTCTCCCCAAAAGGATGGCCAGAGCACGAACCAGCTTCGGTGGCCTGCCCGAAGTGGTGCAGGCCTTCTTCCAGCTCCAAAAGGGCTGGAGGAAAGGTTTCGTCAATGGGCACGCCGAAGTAGCCCATTGAATACGGCCTAGGGCTTGTTCCACCTCCTTGCTGGTGAAGATGTCCCCCTGGGCCAGCCGTTTAAGAGTGGCCAGGATTATGACGTGTTTGACTGGAGCCAGCAGTACACAGGGCGTGATTGGGTCCACCACAAAGCCCAACCAGGTATTGATCGGGGAGAGCGCCGTCTTTTTCCAGGAAAGCGGGACTCCCAGCGCCAGCAGTGTAGCCAGGATGGCTGTGGCGTCCCAGTCCGCCCGGCTGCATCTGAGGACCCAGCAGTAGTCGTCCACAAAGACTAAGTGCCAGTCCACCTGAGGGAAGATGTAGTACAAGAGTCTGAGCACCAAGGATGCCTTTCTTCCCCAGTACAGTTGTGCCGAGGCCATGCCGTACGTGCCCACTCTGTTGACCCACCACCGGTTTTGGATGCAGGCCACCTGGTATTTCCAGTCTTTCGGGAGCACTTTTATACGCCTGTGGGCCTTGGTGACATCCGCCTTGAGGATGATGAAGGTTTCCCCCTGTGTCGGCGGCTGCCACATCAGGGGTTCCCCCCTGATCCCCCCAGGGCGTTCCGTGCCCGGGGGGGTTGGGGGGAAGGGGGCCCTCCTATCAGGGCCCTCGGCACCTGGGAGTGGTCCCTTCCCTGAGGGTGTCGACCCCAGAGAGACGTCCAGGCCGCCGGAGGTATCCATCATCCCCCTGCCCCGATCAGGCCCCTCGGCCCTGGGGGGCAGGCTGGTGCTGTGGGGGTCCCTCTCAGGGCCCTCGGCACCTGGGGACTGCCCCTGCACCGGCTGGTGAACATCCCGAGGTCTCTCCTCAGTGCTCGAGAGCGTGGCTCGAAGTAGATGGGGATGGTCCGTCGCTGTCCTGAGCCAGTGGATGGCGTGGAGGCAGTCTCCAACCATCGGTGCAGTGGTCTTCTCCCCCGTATGAGCCTGGATGTGTGCGTTTGCTCCCCCTTTCGAGCCATCGTAGATCGTCCTGATCTTGTCTGACTCATCAATCCCCGCAAGGGGGCCCGGGCAAAGTTCCTCCGGTTTGCAGCGGCACCTCTCTGCCGCCTCCGACCGAGTGAAGGGCCCGTCCACCATGTCCAAGGCTCGTTCCTCGTAAAAGGTTGCCTCGATTTCACTGGCAAAGAGTTCAGCCGTTGGGTAGTTATCATGGGCCACCGGCGGGGGGGGGTCTTCCCCCAGCCAGGCTTCTCCCTTAAGCTCCTCCTTAGTCGGCCAAACTCCGGGGGAGGTCAAGGTAGGGTCCGAGACTCCCAAGGGGACCCCCTCTTTCAGTGTCAGGGGGAACTCCCAATCAGGGTCACCTGAAAGGGATGCCAAGTGCGAAACTAGGTCCAGGAGGAAGGGTTGACCTGGGCATCGTTCATGGAGGTGCCTAGGTCCCAGGATAGCCCGCAGCTCATCGAGGTCGGCTTCCTGGAAGGGGTGTGTGGTGGCACCTGATGCCAGGGACATTCGGACCTTGTCAATCCAGGGCCGGGTAAGGGTCATGATCAGGGCGCCCAAAGTAGCCAAAGGGGAAATTCTCCGAAAGGGGGGGTTGAGCCTCCCCGGGGAAGGTTTCCCCCCCCCATCCCTCAGGGGGCGTGAGCGGAAACCCAATTGGACAATCGCAACTCGGTCAATGAGGCGTGGGACCCTGAAAGCGGGCAGGCATTCGGGGCGGTCCAGGACCTGGTCCCCATGTTCTTCCTTCCCCAGTTGTTCCGCATCTCCGGCCATCGGGGGCATGGGAGATGGGAAGTCTGGGTTCATTGTTCCACGAGGGCTTACGGTGTCTGCCTCAAGGTGGATGTGCCCGTGCTGGCGGGGCTTCGGGGCATTCTTGCCTCCGGGCTTTGGGCCCTGGTGTGATGAGGAGGGACCGCCTCCCTGATTGGGTCCCCGTTTTCCCCGGGGGGAAGGGCCCTCCGGGGGGTCCGACCCCCGCCCCTTAGGTGGTTCCTTAGGGTTTCCCGGGAATTGTGAGGGGATCCGGATGTGCCCCGGCGCTGCGAGTGACACAGCGATGGCTTTGGCCAGGCCTGCCATCATATCCCAAGGGTATCTGCTAAGAGTCGAGGACTCGTTGGTGCCCACATGTGACTGATGCGTGCACCGCATTTGATCCCAATCCTGAATTGGGAGATCCGTGGCTAGCGTAGTGGCCTTCTTGACCAGCTGGCCCAGGCGGCACTGGTCGAAGGAGATTGCTGTCAAGGAGTTTTCCTCCATCCAAAGCTGCCCCTCCTCCGTGATCCAGAAGGATGAGCATTCCTTGGCTTTGGGCAGCGAGCTGCTCACCACTGGGTCCTCCGGGTGCTCCAAGAAGGACTTTGGCCCTGGCAGAGAAACCGCCGCTCTTGAGGCCCTTGCCAGGCTGGTGATGTACATCTGCCTCAAAATGAGGATACTGTCATCATCAAGCTGAGTCTGGGCGGCCTGGTCCAGGTGTGGGAGGCCCCAAAGTGTCTCTCGAGTGCGCCCTCGCACCGGGGTGGGGGCCCCCGGTTTTGGTATGTGGCGCAGGATGGACCATGTCCTGCAGTTGGGTCCTCCTCCAATGAAGACCACTCGGCCCTGCTTTGCTGCCGTGCAGAGCTCCATACAGCTCGGGTTGGAGCATGTCGTGGTTCCCTTTTGGTCCCGATCGTAGGATGTCTACCGCCACCACCATGCTGGAAAGGTGTGGGTAGTTGGCATGAAGACAGCTGTCCAAGGAAGTTGGGTCTTCCTTGCCTGCATAGAGCAGGACAATAATGGGCCCACTGGATGGAACTTTGGGCGATGTGCCCTGTGTCCATCTCAGCCGCTGTACCAAACGCTCCGGGATGTTCTCCATCCACGGGAAGATGTCCCATCCCGGTGACGGCTCCGTGGGACTTGTCAGGGGGGTAGCTGAAAGGCGCTGGCCCCCTTCATTCAGCCCAACCGAGCTCTTATAAAAAACCACCGGGTCCTGCTTGATGATGTTGGGCGCCGGAAGTGGGATCGGCTGCCTCCTGGGCGTGTTCCTTGGCGTTGCGGTGTGCTGCCAGTTATCCGGCAATCGGGCCTGCTGGGCGCGGCCCCCCGTGTCAGGGCCCTTGGCACCCAGGGAACCGTCCCGTCCCTGCCGTTTCAGGGCCCTCGGCACCCGTGGCTCGGGGCTGAGGCGCCGCCGTTGTGCCAGCTGTGTGGTTGTTCTGACCCCAGCGAGGGTGTTGTGCACGCTGGTTCTGCCGTCCCCATCCTTGTTCGAGGATGGCCGCCACCTGGCCTGTCCCCCCCCTGTCAGGGCCCTCGGCACCTGCTCTATCCACCCCTCACTCAATTTCCGGGAGGACGATCGCCTCCTTGTCCGACTGAGTGTCCACGCTCTCGTCGGTGTCCGAGGAGAGGGAGATGGAGGCCTCGGAGTCCTGTGCTGCATAGGGCTCCACGGCCATCCACGTGTTCGGGAAGGTGAAATGCCGGAAACATCTGGTGCATCCCAGGTACATCTCCGGCTCAGCATGGAAATCCTGCTCTGCCAGCTCCGAAATCTTGAGCGGCCCCGGCCTCCAGCCGCACCCCACTGTGACTCCATCCGTGTCCAGTAGGTGCATGCTGTAGGCTTTGGTGGGACCCTTTCGGGCCGTGGTGGCAATCACCGTCAGTGGACCCCGAGGCGGGGGCACCTCATCTGCAGCCACCTTGGTGATGGCCGGCTTGTCGGCGGGGATCACATCCCAGCTGGCATTTGAGGGCGGTGTGTCCGGGACTTCCTTGAACAAGGCCTTCGGTGAGGCAGGGCACTCCACCTTGTCCTCCCAGTCCTCATGTCCGAGGTCGACTCGGACCGCCCTTCCTGCCTCGAGTTGCATGGACGGGAGCTTCTGGAGAACCTGGTCCCAGATGGAGCACACCACGTGTCGCTTCTCTCGGGTGTAGACGTCCGCCGTGGACTCCTTGAACCAGTTTCCCAGGTACTGGCGTTGGTCCCTCGGTATGTGCGCCTGAATGCACAATCCGGCATGAAGACCCGGAAGGAGTACCACGAAAGTTCAGCCACATCCTTGGCTGGCGCGCCCTGCTTCCCCAAGGCGTCTTTGAGCCACCTCAGGGACCTGTCTGGGGTGCCTGGGCGGGGGATGAAACCCCTCCTGTCCTTGTTGATCGTGGGGATCAGGTAGTCCATCTCGCGAAACTCCTCCGAGGCCCTGAATCTCTTCCACCACCTCTCCAAGGGGATCCACCATCTGGCCCCCGAGAAAGAGAATAATGGGGCGATGAGCGGGACCAGGTTCCGTTTGATGGCCACTGCCGACGTGGTCTTTGTCTGCCAGGCTAGCAGCTCCAGGGTGTTGCTCGTGGACCTGACCGTCTGCGGCGAGGTGTGCTGCACGTCGTTGAAGCGCGCACTGCAGGCCAGGTTGAACCTGGCCATCGCCATAATGTACCTGTCTACTGCTTTGGTCAATTCAGGGACCCGGTTCTCCGAGGGGGCCCCTTCTGCCCCTTGTTCCAGGGCCCAAACAATCGCCCGGGTCGGAACCACCGCTTTGCGCTGTGGCTTGACCTGGGTGTCCACCAGCGTCTCTTGGATGGCTTTCCGCTTCGCCAGGAGCTGTTTGTGTTCGTCAACGTTGAGCATGCCGAGTTTAATGGAGAGCCACTTTAAAGTGCCCCACCACTTCTGGAGCTTCGCCGGGGTGACCTCCAGCGTGACCGCCTGGTTCATGAGGTGCCGGACGTCACCGGCCGTCCAGGGGAGGTTCTGGAAGCCGATCTTGCGCATGCCCTCATAGGCCAAGCAATGTGCTCGGATGGTCCGGAACCGGGCATCTCCAAATAGGTGGCCGAACTCCTCCAGCTCCCTGGCCCCCATCACCTGGTGCATGTAGGGGATCTGGTGGCGGAAAGGAATGAAGTAGCCCAGGAGGCGTTCCAGCCACCTGGCCCTCAAGTGCTGTTCCAACGCTCGTTGGGATGTCGGCAATTGGGTTTTGATCTTCCCTGGTTTCCAATGCCGCCACTTGTTGGCCACTGCCAGGACATCCGGGGCCTCAATCGATCCGGAGAGGATCCACTCCTCGCGGTCCCGGATGGCCTGCTCCATTTCCAGTGGAGAATAGGTGTGCGATTGTCTGGCGCCTGCCGCACGAAACAGAAGTTGTTGCAGGGTCTTAGTAGCGAGCTCCAAATCCGCCTCCTCCAGCGGTTGTGGTTGGGAGCCGAGTATCCTTGCGAGGATCAAGTTGTAGGTGTCCGAGGCCACCAGGACATGGTTGCCGTCAGGTGCCAGCCCCACGATTCGTGTCCACGGTCGCGGGTCAAAGACCACCGCATCCGGGTTGGCAACCTGGTCCTTTTTGACCCATTCCAGGCAGCACGCCACGAGGATTTCCCCGTCCGACTGCACTGGTGCAAATCCAAGGTCATGCAAAATCAACTGGAACGCGGTTGGTACCCCAAGGAAGGTCGTTCCAAACGGGGAAGGGAGGCGGGGCCTCCACATCATCGTGATCCACTCGAGCCAGGAGCCTAATTCCTAGGCGCAAACCCCAACCAAACAACAGGGGAGCCCCCAAAACCCCGGAAAGCCCATCCCGAAACGGGGGAAAAGGGGGGGGGGGGACCCAGGGAGCCGCCCCGGAAAGGGAAGAACCAAACAAGGGAGGGGAGCCAAGGCGCACCCCGGACCAGCCCAAGCGCGCCAATTTTTCTCGCCTGGTACAGGTCTAGGCCTGTGCTGTGCCCAGGGGGGGATATCAGCGCCCTCGGCAGCTGTCCCCCCCGGGGTGCGCTGCGAATCCGTTCCGGATGGCCGCAGTGCTGTATGATCATACGGCCCCCTTTGCAATGTCGTCAATGCGCTTGAGCGCCGCCGCCTCCGGATTCCGGAGAATCAGCTCCCAGATGGCGTTTGAAACATGGCCGGTCTGGGTGATGTGGCTGAACCTAAACCGGGGGACTTTCTGGTCCACCACGGAGACATCCCGCAGCGGGGCAGAGGGCTCTACCCGGCGGTAGAACTCCAACCGCTCCTTGACCCAGCGGTTGTACAGGCCATCCGGCGGCTCGTCCAGCACCAGCTGAAGGATGGCCTTGCCGGCCCGGATCTGGAGGAGGCGGGTGCCCCCTCCCCCGGCGCGCCAGTACCCCTTGCAGTACTTGCACATGTAGCCCCCCCGGGTCTCCCCTTTTGTCTTCGGGATGAGTTCCCACGGGGTGACGGAGCTCAGGACCAGGCCACACTCCATGTGCGCCCAGAAGACATGCTTCGTCTCCGCCGGATAGTTCTTCTTCCGGTAGTCCTTGCCCACCACGCCGTGGACGTTGTCCGATGTGATGGGGGGGTAAACGATCCCCTCATCGCCCTCTCCTCCCCTGGGGCGGATGTCAGGGCCATCGGCACCTGTCCGGCACCCAGGGGCGGAGGGGTCAAGGCCCATCAGCTTGATCATGTCGTTGGTGTAGCCGAGCTTGCGGTAGATGGAGGGGGCTACTGAGTCGGGGACTGCGCCGACCCACCACTGCTTCGTGTTGCAGCGCCAGTTGACCTTCACCTCCGCCAGGGCCCCCGGGCCTCCAATGCGGTCCATGAGGGCCTTGTACACCTCTGGGAACTGCTGGAGACTCTCCACCGGGACAGATATGCGCTCATCACATACCGCCCGGAGGATCATCTGTTCCTTGGAGTCCGCCACGTCCTGGACCGGGAGCTGCATCACCTCCGCCGGGGTGTCCGTGAGGAAGGCCCGGGCCGCGAGGACCTTGCCCATGGCCCGGTAGACCAATCGCCACTCCGGTCCTGTCTGCGGAAACGGAAGGCCCTCCTCCTTCAGGAAGCACCGCGCGTCTTCCTTCAGGGTCTCCCAGCCCTCCAGGCGGATCTGATTCTGGGCCTTGTTCTTCGGGCCCCGCTGCCTAGGGCCCTGAAGCAGTGGCAGGGACTCCCAGACTCCCCAGAGCTGGCGCAGGGTGAAGCTGTGACCAAACATCCCCAGTAAGCCTGGAAGTGTCCAGGACGAGATCTGGCGCGCCCAGTGGAAGTCCTCATCCGGATCGTGGGGGGCCGCCCAGAAGATGGAACGCAGGTCCTCGGGGTAGGGTCGGTCCCCCGCCTTAGCCTGCTGGTTCAACTCATCAACGGAGTACCTGGCCCATGGGAGTCCACCCACCTGGTGGTTCCTGGGATGCGTACCCTTCTCCAGCGCCTCCGGATTCACCTTGGTGAGGTTGTTGGCCCAGTCCGGGACGTGTACGGGGCCCGGTCGTCGGACCCAGCGGCCCGCAAAGATACGGACCTCTCCGACCCGTTTGCTCATCATCCAGCGCAGGACCGCGAGCTGCACCTCCGGGTCCTGGGTATCCAGGCCCCCTGGGGTGGCAGACGGCTTGTCAGGGCCCTCGGCACCTGAGCTCGTCGCGCCAGAGCCCGAGGCTGGGGGGATGGTGGGCTGCCTGTCAGGGCCCTCGGCACCTGGGCGCGCCGCACCAGAGCCCCCCGCCTTTGGAATGGGGATCCCCGCCAGATCCGGCAGATCTGCCAGGAGGGCCGCCGGAAAGGGGTTCCTACCCAGCGAGATGACCGCCTTGGCTTCGAGGTAAGAGTCCGTGAGGGACGTGAGGTCGTCCATGCTGAAATCCCTCCATGCCGTGGTCGGCTCAAAGACCCCCGTCTCAATGGCAACTCGGACCTCGTTAGGCCACGCACTGAATGGAGGCTTGATGGGCTCGAGCATTCTGGTCTCGTGGGCGCCCTTCGCTTGTCTGGCCTGGTGCTTTGCCTTCGCCTCCTCCGCAGTGGTCTGGGCCTGGAGGAGCTCCGGTGTGGGCCTCCCCCAGTCCGCGCCCAGCTTATCCAGCAGTTTTTCGCGGAAAAGGTCCAAGTCCAAATTCTTGAGGAGTAGGCCCCCATCGCCTCCTCCATCAATGGCCCCTCCTTGAAGCTCGTGGAGGACCGCCGCGGATCGCTCCACCGCTGCCACCTGGTCTGCCTTCTTGGCCTCCTCCTGGGCAATGGTGGTGGCGTTGAGCCGGGTCTGGATTTTGAAAGCCTTCACCGCCGACGGGTGGAAGGCCCTGCATTCCTGGCCCTCTTCCTTGTCGCCCGGCAATGGAGGCCTCTCCCCCATTGGGGCCGTCAGGAAATCCTCGTCCAGCTCCATGGGGCAGTTCCTGGGACAAAGTCCGAGAAGCTGGCCTGGTCCGGGTTCTCGCATGCCATCGGGTCGGTGGCCAGCTCGCTGACATCCACCGAGGCGCTGAGCTTGAGGTCGCGGGCCCGGTCCGTATCAGGGCCATCGGCACCTGCGGACCGGGCCGCCGTCCAGACCGCATTGCCCTGGTCATCCACCGTCAACTGCCAGTGCGTGCCCGCCATCTCCAGGGTGGCCGAGTTGGTCGCCATGTCAATGGGCTCCGTCTTCTTGCCGCACCCCATACACTTCCTGGCGCCCTTCTTCACCCAGGGCATGGTGCAGCAGGGGCAGATCCAGGATGTGGGCTCCTTACCCAGGGGGCGGTTCTCCAGGCCCCCATACCCCAGGCCAGCGCGCTTGCCGACCTGCTGTCCCGGGGTGCTGAGCCGGGCCTCATGCTCATACTTCATCTTGGCGATGTAGAACGCCTCCACCACACGCTCCAGGCCCCCCTGCTTGAGTTGGGGGCCCTCAAAGCCTCTCAGGAGCCGCTGGACGTCCTTGGCCTGCAGTCGGCGGAGCCTAGTGGCCGTGGTCGCATCAAAACACGGGAAGTCGCCCGCCATCTGGTCCTCGCTGAATTGGTAAAGGCCCTCAGAGACTTTGAGGGCCTTGGTGAAGACGCTTCCCCCCGGCGGGGGGGCTGCGGGGTCCTCATCCTCCTCCGAGGACGCCTGCTCCCTGACCTTCGCCATCAGATCACGGCGTCTCTGCCACTTGGTGTCGGACATCGGGAGCTCCTCCTCGTCTTCCGCCAGGAGTTCCTCCATGGGAACATCCTTCTCCGGCGGGTTTGGCACCTGCGCCACCCCAGGGGCTGAGTCTGCCATCAGCTCGTCCTCTGCCTTGCGCTTGGCTGGGATGAGTGGGGCCTGATCGGCGCTGGAGAAGAACCGCTCGTCAGGTGCCTGAGGGACCTCAGCAGCCAAGACGGTCCATCCTTCTTCCTCCTTCTTCACGAGGCTTGCCAGGTACTTCGCCATGGAGGCCTTTGCCTTCGCCTTGGCCTCTGCAACCGCGGCACCAGCGTAGGCGGGGGCGTACATGGCTTTGATAGGAGGGGAAAGAAAGATTTCAGATTACAAGACAGAAGGTCAGAGTCCACTTGAGCCAAAATGGTGGCCCAAGTGGACACTTATGAAGAGTCAAGACAAGCGACCACCTGCGGTTAACGCTTTAGCCCAAAGATGTCGCGATGTTCCCAAAGTCAGGGTTGCCCCAACAACTCTAGGCTAGAAATTCAGTCGGTACAGGAAAACCCATAGGAAGAAACCAAGCCAGTCTACCCCAACGGGTGTCCATCAGGGAACGGACGGGAGCATCCCGCAGCCAAGGCTCTTGGCTCACAAAGTTCGCGCTGGAGCGATCCCGGCTGTCCTCGGCTGACATCGAAGAGTTTGATCCATTTTGGCCCAAGTACATCCTCAGGTACTTACTTGGACCTTTGGGTTTCCCTTGCGCAAACTGTCTTGAAAATGGTCAGGAAGCCATCGGCGTGCCACTAAAAGGAACATGTGGGATATGTGGAATTGTCTCCGATAGGAAAGCCCCAACATGGGCCCATGCTTGGCAAACTGCCTTCATGGTCTGTGGCTCCCGGAACCGATCCTGACCTTCTAACACGTTCCTATTTGCCACGTGCAAACAACAAACAACCCCGAGGATGCTCGCTCTAGATTGACACCAAAGGCAAAGGGATCCAAAAGGGGATGTTCACACCAAGGGTCCCTTGTTTCCCCCCCCCCTCCATACAACACGTGGGGAGGATTGGCTGAAGCTTGCGCTCCCAAAGCTTCCGAACTGCTCTGTGCCGAATCTTCCCCCAGAAGCTGGCAGCGAAAAGCGACAAAGAGCGCCTGTTCATTCAATCAGGTGGATCTTAAAGCAAGCTCCTCGGCAAAACAAGAACCTGTCGGATCCCTCCGCAAGAAATGAGGCCACCCTGTCTTTGTTAATATGACCCCCCACCAAAAAGACAAACAAGAAGCAGCCCATGTTGCAACTAACTCAAGAACACCCCGAGCCATGGGGTGACCGGGCAAAAAAGCCCAGACGTGGAAACACCAGCCGGCCCTCTCCATGAGAATTGTGGGCTCAGTTCCCACAGCATCGCTAAGATGTGGGCATCTCTCAGACAAGCTGACTGTGGAATGTGCCAAATGAGACAGCTGCTGCGGCTAGAAAGGACATCAACAGGCAAGCATTTCATGGGACTAGGCGAATCATACGGCTGGACCTCCAAGAAAGGGAATGATTTGTCGCTTGCTATTGCCCAAACGGGAGCGATGAAGCCCCAGCTCAGGCGGTGACCATGACATAGTCGAAGGCGAACTCCTTGGCAGCTTTGCCTGGCCAGCAAGACCAGGCACGCAGCATGTCTCGCGTTTCGCGTCCCGCGTGATCAAAATCTCCGGGACAAGAACGATACCATCCTGTGTGTGTGTGTGTGAAAGTGTCTTGCCGCGTGCATCATAGATTGAGCAAGTGAATCGATTTCCTCTTGGCACTTTGGGACCGATCTCCCGCAGTGTGAAACCAAGGCTTGTATGTCTCTCTATAGTGCGTTGTCGTCCTAACCAATGTCCAAATGCCTCTTTTGCAGACAAGAATTCAGTCAATCGCCGTACTGTGGTCACGGGGAGGTCGACAACATGGTCACCCTCTGACCCTTTTCCCGGCTACACAAAATGAGGTCAGCCCAAACCGGGCCGGGGCTCAAAACGAGGCCCTCCCGCCTGGATCTGTCTCCACTAGAATGACATTGTCACCTCACAGCTTGGCCGATCATGTTGGAATCAACTTGGGCCAGGAGAACCACTGTGAGTGAGGCTGCAACCTCCCGAGGTCCCAATGGCCATGGGCATGGTCAGATTGACAAATTGCGGTGAGAACAAGCATGAAGATCAGGACTTTAAGCGGCACGCACGGCCCACCGAGTATACACAGCTCAGCCGACAAGCTGTTTGAATTGGTCTCCAAAAGCAGCCTCAAAAAGGGTGGCTTCCCTTTTACTGAAACCAACCCCAAACAGGGCACCATCCAAATCCAGTTCTTCCAGAGCCCGAACCTCAAGGAGGGCTTCCAGTTGCGACGAACATTGCAGTGCATCGCTACGATCTCGCATGATACTTCACACACTTGAAGGTGCCCTAGATGAAATTTGCACGTAGCAAAAACAAACCTGTCACCTTTGAGTTTCCCTAAGCCGCTGCGCAAGTCGCCTGGCAAGAATCAAGTGCCATGAGTTCATGGGGCGCTTGGTCCCGCTTTCACCAACTTTGCCATTGCCGCAACTTCCCTTCCAAACGAAATCACAACTTCTGGCTGGGAATAAACATCACAAATCAACAAGCTCAACCGAAAGGAATTGATTCAAACACGCCAAAAGGGGCACACACACACAATTTGTTTACCCCGCCAAACAAAAAAGAGAGCTCCTTTCCGGATGCCCAGGATTCTGCCAACCATCTGGAAGAGGTCCGAATATTGAAAATCCTGAATAACCTGGAGTTTCCATGACCCTTTAACTTGTCTTTGGTGCACCCATCATTTCGATTGTCTTACGTCCATCTTCCTTTCAATTCATGGGATATGGCATCTATCCAGACCAGGCCATCCGCCCATTTTGTTGGGGGGCGGCGACTCCAAGATCCGAGTCCCGCCTACGGTCCGCAGGCAGCACGGCCCTGCTTCGGAGGACACCAGCGGCCGCAGCCGCACCCCGATGCGGATGGCTTCCATGGGATCGCAGGCCCATCGACGGCGCAAGAAGCGGGAAGCCAAGGTCGGACGCTTCAGAAAAAGCTGACACGGGCCTATATTTGACTGCAAGGCGCTTTTGCTCGCAGGTGGTGTGTTCGGTTGCTGCATGTTGATTGTGTTGAGTGCTTGGTGGGGTGTTGTGGAAGCTGTTCGGCCCTGCTGAATGCTGTGCCCTGCGACATTGGTGCCAGGTTTCTGGTTGTAAATAGGGTGTCTACGAATGTCAAACGACTAAGCTCTTGATTCCTTCTCAGGGAGAATTTAAGTGGACAAGTCGTATCAATGTTCCCCCCTGCTGCTTGCTTTTTGGCTTTCGTTCGGGGTGGCTTCATTTTAAGGGACATAACTGTCTGAATCTTGTAATTATTGAGCTCACAACATGAGCTTGATGCTTCTGACTGGACACAGCGTGCACGCCTTGCTCTGCGTTGATCGGTTCAATCCGTGAGGTTTTGGGTGGCAGCTAAACTCCTTAGGCCACTGTGGAACCTTCCCGAATCCCTACCTTGCCCCCAGTTCAGTTTATTTTTCTGCACGATGGCGAGGGAAGCCGAAGCCCAAAAAAAGCTCACTGCCCATCGAACAAAAGCACAACCAGGGCGTGCTTTCTTGGAAAGCCATGAAGCTTCCAGAGAGAAGTCCAGGAAACTTGGCAGAAGCCAGCAATGTGCTGTGTGTTGGTATATTGACTCCTGATTCGTGTCGCCTATCGTACTTCCAAAGGCCCCTCTGATTGATAAATGGTGGTTCAACTAGAAGTCAACAACTAACAGCAACATCAACTAGGGCCAAGTGATAGATAACTCGTGCCGAGTTCTTGTGGATGGGTACGCGCTGTCTTTGGCACGCTCATGGGACAAGAGGCACAACTACGACTTCTGTGCTCCAACCTTTGAACAGCTATCTCTTGGCTTGCTGTCCCCGTCATTGACATGATCAATTACACATGTGTATACATACATGCGCACGCTTGGTCGCATTTCAAGATGGGACATGGACCGCCTGCGAATGCTGGCTTCCCGTTTGGATTTCCGGGAAACACCGTCCGAGAGGCGAGCTCCGATTGGGCAGGTGGGCTTCATCGTGGCTCATGCAAATTTGGAATAAAAGCGCCGTTTCTGTGATAACACGGGCCATTTCCGTGAGTATGTTATCGAAGCCTCCGTTTCCCATAAGAATGGATTGAACAGGTTTTGATCATGGCTCATGTTTGGAACTTCCTAAGTCTTGCGACAAGGGCCACTTGACCACTTCCAGGACAATCACTGCTGCCACTGCTGACCAGCATCCGGCAATGCCCGCTTTGTTCAGTTCAAACTTTGGCCTCCGCTAAACAAAAACAGCCACGAGGGGAAAAAAAGGTGAAAAAGCTTGTTGTGAGCAAATCTGGACAACATATAATGATTCCCAAACGGGACTCAGGTAGAACCCTTCTGATGAAATCGTTCCTATTCCGGATTCGTGAGCTATATATGCAACACACGCAGCAAAGAAGGACCCATACTCATGTCTTCCAAACGCAGCTTGTTTTTGCTGGCTCCCTCTGAGTCTGGCGGGCCAAACAACTGGTTGGGGACCAAATGAGCTTGTCTCCACCGTTGGGGCCAGACATACACGGAAGCCGTAGAACCTTTCTAAATATGTTGTTCTTGTGCATTCACATACAAAGCAACAAAAGGGCAGGACCCATTCCCTGGTCGCGTGCTCGCTCCAAACAGCCCATAACAATGCGTCTTTGTTTGGAGGAGTGCAAACTCTCAAAACTGACAAGGCAGATGTGGTAACAATGTGAGCCATCCAAGAAAGATTACCTCCACATAGGCACATAGGCAAACCTGCCAGGCAACCAACACATCCCAATCTGTGCCCCGCTCCGTTCGCCCAAATTTCTGGTTTTGCTCGTCCGGCTCGGCGGCTTCCAGCAGGCAAAGCGCCTCCCGAGCGGCCTGCGCTAGGCCGTCGGAGGTCCACCTGCGTGACGAAAATGGCGTCGTGGGCAAAAGGGACACTATTTCTAGGGCCGCAGGTGTTGCAGAAGGGGGCGTCATGGGGCCTGCGTTTTAGGGGAAATATGCAAAACACCTCGAGTTTTCCAAAAAAGACCAAAAACAAAAACAAAAAAAACAACAGGTGTGGTTGGGACCCCAGATGTTGTTGGGAGTTCCCAACTCATGAACAAGCACCTGACAGTGAAACAAAAAGGCGTTGTCACAGCGAACGGAATTTGAGCCACTCACGGAAAAGTGGCCCTACAGCAGCTCCGAAGAGACTGTTGCTCCTTTCAACCGCCAGGAAACATGAATTTGATTCTAGACTGACATGAGGAACTCGCAACAAGCAGTTTCAAGTTTGGACACTGAACAGTGGAACACGAAAGCAAAAGGATACACAAGCAGCTGCTTGCCCTCGTGGCTTGCCGACGTTCCCCTGAAAGTATGGAGTCTGAAAACTAGAGACAATATATACCCACAATTTTGGTTGGTGATGATCCCCATGTTTTAAGGGGCTCTCTCAACAAAAAGTCCTGCATTGCATAAAAAAGGGCCGTTTCTCCAAGAGTTTTTCTCGTTTTCTGGACAGATTCGGATCCCTGGGTTCCGAATGGGGAGGTTTCCTTGTGGAACGCACGTCTTTGACGTCTCAGAGCTTGGGAAGCTTGCCTATGGCTCTATGGCTCCTGGACAGAAGAGCATATGGCCAAACTAGCGGTCGGTTGCCTTTGGGATTGGCTTCGAAAAGGACACGTCTGGACGCGTGGTTTCCTCAGTACAAACAAGCCAGGCATGGAACATGAGGCGCTTGATGCTCGCAGTGACTGGGTTCCCCCGCGAAGGTTGCACTTTCTCATATGCTGATTCACTGCCAGGGTTCCAAACTTCGCGCAAGACCCGCAAAGGCAAAACTCGCCGCAAGTTGGCCCAACATGTCGCCAGTCTAAAGCCATAAGGGAATATTATATATGACGAGGTGATCCAAACATGAAGTGAACGCGCTTTGGAGGTAAGCCGAGCTTTTAACTACTCGTACCAGCCTCTAGGCATGTCCCTGCTGGCACTTCTTCATTCCACGCACACAAGGCATGCGGAAAAGTGTGGCACAGTTTGACTATCTTAAATAGTTGCCCCCCCCCTCCCAACCAACTTGGGGGTCCTGGCTTGGACCATGTTGCTCTGAAAGGGACTGTTTGGTGGCTTCCTTGTGTAAGTGGAGAGGAGGATAACATCTGGGCAAAGTACTCTTGATTCACAAACTAGGAATAAGCAAACCCCAAGTAAGCAAACTTGCTACTAACTTGCTTGGCTTGACACCAATGCCCTCTTCTTTTTGACGGGTCCATTTTGGACCCTGTGTTAGTGGAGCGGAGGGTGGTGATTCTTGTTGTAAGCACTGGCGGCTAACGGGAGTTCATCCTGAGCTCCCCATAGTTGGTAGCGAGGAGGAGAATAACACAGGTTTGTAGCGGAAAATCACTCTTTCTGTGACTACCCCTGGCTACTTTATCAATTCTATCAATCACAAAAAAACCCGAGCCAAAAAACCCTCAGCTTGAGCCGGGCGACTTGTTGGCGTGCTCTCTGAGCATCGCCATCACCTGCTTTTCTGGTTGCCCGAGGCTGCCGAGCAGCCGCACTGCTGCGGATTGTAGCGGAAGGACCTGACCAGCCGAAAGGGAATGCTCCGAAAGTCGGGGATCCCATCTTCCCCCCCCCAAAAAAAAGAAGAAAAAACAACACGCTTCAGCAAAATTGTGTCATCAAATCGTGTTGCCTCTTTGAAGCATTGCAGAAGCGGAACTCGTTTACCAGGAAGTGCCAGGATCCCAGCAGCCACTGCGACTTGCATATTCTCAGGAGATATGGGTGAAGGATCCGATGTGATTCAATGGGACATGTATAATGCAGGTGGCCCCATCGATGGATGCTCACGAGCCCGAATTTCAGGGATGCACAGCAAAGGCATGGAACCAACGTGCAGCTCCCCAAGCATCACTTCCATTTGGTTAAAACTCCTGGAAAAAATAAGCGCAAAAATCCAGTAGTGAAAAATTCAGTTTAAAACCAACAAGGGAAAAACAAAAAAAACATCTTCTTAAGCAAATGGAAGATCAATTTGTAGATGTGAGCCAAGTGGCATTGTCATAGGTCGCTACATGGCACAGCGCAGATGACACACCCACACGGCCGCGAGAACGACAAACCAAGGGAAGGAGATCGAGCGCTGCTTGTCTGACCTTCTCCTGGGGATCCTGCGTCGGATGGGGCGTGGGCGGCCGCTCGCCATGTGGGGGGAATCAAACAACACACCCACCCACCCACACACCCACGCACGCACGCACGCACACACCCACCCACCCACCCACCCACCCACGCACGCACGCACGCACGCCACCCACCCACCCACCCACGCACGCACGCACGCACGCACCCACCCCCCCACCCACCCACGCACGCACGCCACCCACCCACCCACCCACCCACCCACCCACCCACCCACCCACCCACCCACCCACCCACCCACCCACCCACCCCCCCACCCACCCACCCACGCACGCACGCACGCACGCACGCACGCACGCACGCACGCACGCACGCACGCACGCACGCACGCACGCACGCACCACGCAC
>CAUJNA010001435.1:0-60000 GCA_963377175.1 Effrenium voratum
AGGTACGGGATGTCGTCCTTAACTTGTAAGTGCACGAATCCTTGCTTTGGTGTAACCATAAAAGGTAATTTACCAGGCATCCAGTGAAATGCATAACCCATCTTCATGCATCTCCTCCCCACTGACAATACCGTGGGTGTCTCATCCAATACATGCGGCTCGACAGTCTCGTCCAACTCGTCCACGACTATCTTAGCCACATCGGATGTGGAAGTGGAACCATTCGCGGTCTGGAACACGATCTCGTCGTCATCTTTCACGATGTCGACGCCCAGGCTCTTCGCCTTGGCTCGTCCGATGAGATCATGACCACATCCAGTGTCCATCAACCATTTCACCCTTTTGCTGATGCACGTTGACATGGCGAAAACGTTCTTCGGCAAACCATGCTGCTTCTTCCAGTCGACAGCCGATTCCTTGATCTCGTCCTTGTTCCGATCATACTCGAACATTATGCTGCTTTCCTTGGTCACCGGGAAGTAGTGCTTCTTATATACATCATCCACCACTTCTCTCAGTATCTTCGCACGTATCAATGATCGTTGGACTTGGTAGGCTGATAATTCACGATGATCACTGCTTTTGAACTTCTTCTCGTCGACGTACACGTACTGATAAGGCTCATTCTCATTGTCCTCATAACCGTACCATTCCCCTTTTCGTTCCCATTGCTTTCTCTCGTCTTCGAGGTAGGTGATCTCCCCATTCTCGTCGACGTCGAGCACTTCCTTGAACCACACCATTTTCTCGGGGATCTCGGACTCGCCTGACCATCTCGATGATTCGCTCATCGCGTCGTCATCGTGCTCGTGGTAGACAGTCTCGGCTTCGTCCGGTTCGACCTGATCAACGTCCTTCTTGAAGCTTACCTTCCCTGCAGGAGCCGATTGCTTCAGGACTATCGCGGGCATTGCGATGGCCCTCCACGCAATGGCAGGCGCTGCGGCTTTGGCGGCAGCCTTCGACTTGGCTTGCGCCTTGTCATTTGACGTTGCTGGAGCTGAATTGTTCTTGATGAGCTCATGCCTGTACTTACAAGCGCTTCCCCTATCGCACTTCCCCTTCTGAAACGCGAAGCTTGCTCCATCATCCCTCTTTGGTGACGATGATCTGGACTTGGATTTGCCCTTTCCTTTCCCCTTGGACATGCTCTCCAACTTATGCTCCGTCTTCTTGCTGTGGGAAAAAGTGCATTCATTCCCTTTCACGCACCCCTTCGCCGATTTGCAGTGGTACCAGCAGGGGTTATCCTTGCTTCCGCCCGGACTCTTGCCTCTGTCGCTGGCACCGTCGGACTTGCCGTTCTTGCCAGCGTGGCCCTTTGCCTTGGCTTTTGGGAGCCCAGGAGCGGCATCAGGTCCACCGGGTTTCCCCTTTCTGCCCTTGCCACCCTGGGGGTTATCCTTGCTTCCGCCCGGACTCTTGCCTCTGTCGCTGGCACCGTCGGACTTGCCGTTCTTGCCAGCGTGGCCCTTTGCCTTGGCTTTTGGGTGCACAGGAGCGGCATCAGGTCCACCGGGTTTCCCCTTTCTGCCCTTGCCACCCTGGTTCTCCTGTTTGCCAGTTGCTGGAGCCGCATCCTTCCCGCCTGACTTCATCATCGACTTGACCGATTTCTCCTTCATGTCGAGCATCAGGTCTTCCCGATCTGCCTTGATCTGATAGTCGATCAACGCCAATAAGAATGCATACGTCTTCTGAGGATGCTTGTCCGGTAGTCTATGGTAGGCATTGAGGCCGAACTCCATCTTCTTGCTCCCTTTGATCTTCCTGTAAAGGATGTCTCTGAGAGCCAGCTTACTGGGTCTGTCCTCGCTCCTCATCTTCAGCAGCAAATCATACAATTTGTTCCTGAACATGACCAAGTTCTTGTCGCCAGGAAAGTCAAGGTTGAATAGATGCTCGATGTGGTAGACAAGATCCGTTCTATCGGAAGTTCTGAATGATTGCATTACTAATGCCACCAACTCTCGTCCCTTCACGATCACCCCTTGTTGATGTCGTAGTTCAGAGTGTCGTGTAGCATCGAGGTATACGTCCTTGGCTTCGTCAGGTGCTTGTTTCAGCATGTTCTGCATGCCCATGGCCATCTTAATATCTATCGTAGCAATTCTGTCGCCACCTGAATCGCTAAGCAAATCCAGGTCTGGGTTCAACCCAAGAGCCTGCTCCAGCCATTTCGTCCATGCGTCGGTATCTGGATCTGCACATGCGCTCAGAACATTCATCAGCAGTTGCATCTTCCAGGTATCAAGTTGATGGATCTTTGGCCAGGCCGGAATAGATACTCTCTCGGCCTCTTTCCTCGAGATTCTCGGTCGATCATTCTTGATCTCTCGGTTATCTCTCGTTCTCCTTCGTCTCCTCCGTGTCCGATCGTCTTCTTCCTCTTCTTCTTCCTCGTCTTCCTCATCTCCTTCGTCGTCGTCATCCTCATCCTCATCATCGGGTGGATCATCCGGAGGTCCTCCTCCACCACCAGCGAGGCTCAACTGACGTCGACCCGCTCCCTGCCCATTCCCATTGGGCGGGAATCCACCGTAATCCAATGGGGGCGTAGTACCGTTGTTCCCCCCCCCATCACCACCACCAGTCGGAGTAGTGGATTGTGGGACATGCCCAACAACCCCTTGCATCTGGGATAGGTGTACATCGATCATTGGATCACCGAAAGACGGAAAGAGGATCGAACCTGGCATCAGCGACGAATTAGGGATTTGATTTGAAGACGATGACGGGACTGACACAGCCACCTTCTTGTCTATCCTATTTGAATTAGCCTGGGTTCCTCCCTCAGCGCGTTTCACTACTGCTCGTTCACGATGTCCATCTTTGCTGCTGGAGGCTTCCTGTGTCTCCAGCTTCTTGTGTGCACGTAGTTCCTCGTTGTCAGCATCGAGTTGGCGTACAAAACTCTCTTCTTGCTTGAGCGTCGCCTCTCTTTCTTTCAGGTGTCTCTGAAGCTCATGCATCTCCTCGAGGTACTCATCGTACATTCCCTTAGCTGTCAATCTCCAGTACTCAGCCTCCTTCGACTTCTCGTCCTTCGTGCACCGTTCCTCTTGTTTCTCTTCTTTGACCTGGGCTAACTCCAAGATCGCATCCTGACGATGACCACCTTCGACAGCAATCATCTGGTCCTTCATCGACACGTCGGACTCATACTGTTTGACGATCTCTTCTTTTTCGCGAAGCAAGCAATCTGCTCTCTTCGATTCCTGTTCCGCAAATACTGTAACGTCATTCAGCCTCGCCATCAGCTGTTCCCTGGAGTCCTCCAAAGAGTACGTCTCGGGGCGCTTGACGAGTGCATGCTCCAACTGTGATTTCAGACTTTGGACCATCTCCTCCTCGTTGAACTTCTCGATAGATGTAGAAGATTCTATGCCTCTGATCTGTTGCTGATAAACTGATATCTGTTGTGAAGCCTCACGGTGTATCTGATTTGCACGTATAGCTGATTCCTGCGCGGCCGACTTCTCGCTTGCCATGTAGGATTTCATCAATGCAATCTCCCGCTTCTGCTCCATGATAGTTCCTTCAGCTTGCCTCATCTGTTGCATTATAATATTCGACTCCATGTCTTTCTTCTCCCCGTACTGAAATGCGTTCATTTCCACCTTGCGCATCTGTTGGGCTTCTTCCTCAAACTTGCGCCATGCCTCAGCCATGTGGTGTTGGTGGTGACTCACTAGATGTCCCGACTGCTTGCTGGCAATCTCGCATCGTCTTTCCAGCTCCTGGATCCGGATGGTGCTTCCATAGTCTTCTTGGTTAAGATTCGCCATTGCTGCCGACATTTCATCAAGTGTCTTCTGATATTCCCCGATCTCCACCTCCATCTTATTCTTCTCTTTGATCACGGCGCGAAAATCTGCACTGGTGGGTGATTTTGACCTCCCACCCTTCGACGTCGATCTCACGCCCTTCTGCGACGTCCGTGGTGTCGCAGGCGATGATGATGATCTTCTCGGTGGGGATTCTCTTTTCTTCGACTCCTGATGAACATCGATCTGCTTCCATGATCTTGTGGGAGTAGATATGTCGCTGAATAGCGCGGAACCTCCGCTCCCAGGTTCATCCTGTGAATCTGCAACCATATCCATCACCGCAGGAAGAGCCATCAATCCATTGGATCCCTCTGAGCTGCTGTTCCCAAAAGTTGCAGTACTTGGGCTCGCCGAAGACGCCATTGTACTGTGTAGGTTATCGTTCCTTTATTGTCCCTGTACCCGCAATAAACCAGCTGTCTCCCAGTCCAGTGTAGAGCTTGTAGTTACGGCTGATAACCTGTCAAGAGACGGCAAGGTGACGTCCCGTGGGACGCTATGCACCGAACCCTCAAGCTGTAATACCAACCACGTAGAAAGGTGTATACGGACGATGCCGTTATAGCCGAACCCGTGTAAACGTTGTAAGGGAGAAGGAATGATAGTTACAACAGTAGTCCTGACAAATGCAGCGCAAGCGAAGTGTTTTCGCTCTCAATGCCGATCACGTATGTATGCAGTCACACATCAGATCTTGAACCTCAATTGTGTCTTGAGCCAAATGGCGATCAATGGAACTTGGGAAGCAACACCAACAAGGACCTCAGAACAGCTACCCAATTTCGGCACGGGGCCTAGAGGGTTTTAACACAAGCCTATGTAGCTGCTTATCGCAGTTTCTAGACCATTTTTGAACAAATGAGGCAAGGTCGCCAATGGGCTTGACCAGGTCTGGGCGTGCCAAACGGCCGAGCCACAAGGCTTTCATCAACACGCGGCAAGCAGCGAAGCCGAGCTCACCCTCCAAGGCGTCATCTGCAGGATCGAGGGATCCAGCCGGACAGAATGGAGTGGTGGCATCACGCAACTTTTCACTTTTTAGCTGTGCAACCTCAAGATACAATGCCACCGTCTGACGGGCATAATCCCGCATGTCGAACGCCATGCCCCCTTTCAATCTGCCCATTGCGGCATTAAGATCGGGTTCAGTTGGGTCCTTTGGAGCATCTATCAAAAGGTGATTCCTGCCTAGCACCCGATATATGTCTTCTGGGGGTTCTATATCAACCAGTCTTGTTAACTTTTCCCAGAAGTCTTTATGAAGGTGGCTGGGGCCGGCCAACGTCAAGTCGTCGACGTATGTCGAGAGAAGTAACCCGGACTCCTTGAACCAGAAGTTTCCAGGAAACTCTGCGACCTCACGCCCTCCAAGTTCACTAATGAACCCTTTGAGGTGTGCCTCCCAGAGTCCGCCAGCGTCAGGATGCCCATAAAGAGCTTTAACGAGCAAAACCACAGGTTTCACGAAACGCTCGCGCCACCACCTTGGCCGGAGCTCAGGCGGGAGTGTGATCCAAGTTTGGTACTTGGACTTCAGCAGTGCTTGCACATAAGCCTTTATAGCGTCCGCTGTTGTGGTGGAATTCCCTGGCAGGGATCCATAAGCGAGACAGTTATTAAGACCTTGTACGCTCGTGGGATTTGCTCCC
This sequence comes from Effrenium voratum, assembly GCA_963377175.1. Taxonomy (NCBI): domain Eukaryota; class Dinophyceae; order Suessiales; family Symbiodiniaceae; genus Effrenium; species Effrenium voratum. Next base: position 5,480 of record CAUJNA010001435.1, read on the forward strand.
AACTCTTGGTAGACAGCTGCTGCGCCATGTTCGTCTTTCGCACAGTCTCCGCGATACACAATCCTACCTTTCATCTTCTGAAGGTGTTTCGCGAGTTCGGCGAACTTGACGGATGCTAGCGACATCAACTGCCCGAAATGGACTTTTATACTGGATCGTCGCGCCTCAGCAGCGACTTGATCATATTCTCGGACTGAATTTAGATCCCAAGCACCGGCTTTCTCCAGGCCTGTGGCTTCAAGTCGAACGGCTTCAAGGGCTTCCGGGGAAGCCAACATTTCGGCACGTGACAAGAGTCTGGTCACCATTGCGGTGATCTCAGGATCCTTCTTCTCTTTGACTTGTCCTAGGGAATGTGCGATGAGATTTTCAACATCAAGAACTTGCTCAAGGATGTTGTGACACTTTTCATCGGACTCAACAGCAACACCTATATCTTCCAGACCAGAGAGAGGGGATATGTGCTTCAACTGCTGTTCACGTTCCCGGTGATCGAGAGGCAATGGCACTTGAACAGGCATCGCAGGCACGGCGGGTTGAACTGTCGGATACAGCGCACGGGCAACTGTGAGACACATGCCTTCGGGGTAGAAAGCGGTCTTTGCGGTCTTGTTACCTGCTGCAAGCGAATGCTTATACCCTTTTTCGTGCGGACACTTGAATGCACCTAGTGCGGATGCGAGTGTGCTATTGCTGGTCATGACTTTCCATGGCTTCTTGATGGGATAGCCATTGCTGTCCTTCAGGCCTAGGGCGCAACCATGGAAGGTCGCTGGGGTGAAGACGTGTGCGTATTCTCTAAAGAATGCAGAAACATCATCCCTAGCCCAGCTGTCGCAATCCCTTGGCCATTCAAACGAAACACTACCCCCCTGATGGAGGACAGTCTCTGCGTGACGTCTGAATCTGGAGAACAACTCTCTCGACTCTTTAACCTTTTGCTTCAGTTTCTTTTTGAACTGTCTTCCTAACTTGGCCTTATTAAGGCGTTGCCATGCTGAACCTGATGTGCAGGGAATTGCGGCCCAGAGATTGGGTTTATCACAACCTTCAATCTGCGACTGCAACTGGATTTCTCCTTCATCTGTGCTGAGGTCGATAAACTCTTTAGCCAGCCTAACATGAGGTATGCCAAGACCTTCAAACACGCGACCCATGTTGGACTCTGGTGAACATGCGTATTCGAACATCACAGGCAACTTGTCAATACGTGCCTGTTTCTTGCGGGCACGATGATTTCCAACCTCAAACTGCTTGCGCTGTGGAGCTTCAACCTCTGCGCTGCATGGCATGCCAAAAATTGGCAATGTGTTCGGACGACCGTTCTTTGACGCTTCGGTGAGAGGTGTCGGCGGTACGGAGTCTAACATCACGGCTGCACCTGTGGTGATAACACAATCGGACTGAATGGGTTTTAACTTGAACACTGTGAACCCGGTCCATGCATCTCCAAGTGAGCGATTGGGTCGGCTACCAAACCAACCATCATGGATGTTGTCTGCTTTGCCCCCCTGAAACACGGCACGAGTGGTGCGAGCTGCAGTAAATCTTTCTGGGGAAACGGGGCAATCCTCGACCTCTTTTGGGGTAAAGAGATTTTGCCTTGGCATGATATGGTATCGAACCAAACAGTTGGCATTTTCTTTGAACACCCAAAAATCTTCACCTTGTGATGTAGCGGCTGTCGCTGGCGCGATATCGAAAAATGAGCCACCGGGTCTTGAGGGAGCGGGCTCCCCAGCTTCGGCTGCATCAAATTCATGCGCAACGTCTTCTGCACTAACTGCGGGCTTAGGATCCTCTCCATGCTCGGATGCGTGGATTGCTCTAGCTAGTTCCTCATCCCCTTCAGTATTAACAATGGGAATGGGTTCCTTACATTCAGTTTTGGCAGCGCTTTTTGCAGCTGCTTCAGCTCGATCTGCAGAGACAAGTTCGGAGAACCTTTTCTTGCATTCGGCACTGTGAATCTTGGAATGACCGGTGCATGCACGGCAACCTGGCGTTTCCTTGAACTTGATGATCCTCTCAACAGTTATGTACACGGATTTTGACTTGACAGCGGATGGAGTCGGTGGGGCACCAAAGGGCGCCTCTCGCAGGGGCATAGGTGGGGGATCAGACCCTTCTGTCTTGCCACCATGCAATGCTCTATCTGCTGCTGCTGCAATCGGAAAGCTTGGGGTTCCGTCCTCAACGAACAATTCCGGTTCAGGAACATCGTGAACGGTAATGGAACCATCTTTACGGAAGGCTTCATAGTCCATGACTTTGACCACGTTACGGTACCGCAACCCCGGATCGACCCTCCAACCCAAAAAGAGCGCAGGCGCCATGTTCGGATCGAGAGTGAGCTTGCCAGGAGTCTTGGTCCTGTACCAAACCAATTGCCCGAAACAGCATCTCTTACCTTGGAACTTTTCCTTGGTGAGGGCTTCCCATTGGGTTTTCCCTGGGCTGAATGGTGCAGGCCTGTCGAACGACATGGAGAGACATGCAAATGGGTAACTAAACGTATGCAACGAATAGGGCAACCCTGATTGCATGTGGATGCTGCGGCAGCATTCCTTCTCTTCGCGAATGTCGCGCTCCAGAACGGTGTTGTGTGGCCACCTGTTCGGTAAGCTTGTCTCGGGGACGAGACCGACTTCGTGGGCCGCTCCTTCGAGCTCTCCTGCTGCATCCATTTTTACTAGACACGTTGGCGGCGAATCAGTGGCCCGAAGGCCCATGAACTGACGGAAGTTTTTGACATGCGCTTGCGTGTCCCGCCTACTCACAGGGTAGGCAAGTCGAACGCCTGAGAAAACATCACGTACTACATGGTGAGATTTGATTCCACCGAAACCTACTCCGAGATGTTCATCGCCCATGGCAAGAATCACGGAATCGGTAGCCAACTGTTGAAATGGTGCGGTTGGGACATCGACTTTGTCGTCTGATCTAGCATCCTTTTTGTGCGCTACCCTTGCGGAAGTGGTCTTTGAGATTGAACACACCTTGCAAAACGGGTTCTTCGGGAAATGGGACCTCATGTGCTCGGGAGACTTTGCTTGCTCCTTCAACGCAGTATCATGTGTCGGGTCGCCATCTCCGAAGGCGATCAATGGAAGTTCGTCCTCGAGAGGAGGGGCTTCCTCGGCCGCTAGCATGTTCACAGGAACCTGATCTATCTCACCTTCATCTGACGCTTGACACGAGTCATCGCACAGAGAAACGACATCGTCTTCGGCCGCGCTCATAGCAGCGGCTTCAATCGGCCAGAGGTGAGTTGACGACTCTGCCAACTTGGGTTTTACCACCTCATCATATTGGGGAACGTATTCCACTACCCTAGATGCATTAATGCGCGCATTGCGGGGCACGTTAATCTTACATCTACTGATGTCCTTTGGGGGCACAAGGTATGGAACGTTTTCACGTGGATCCCAAATGAAAAGGTGTCCTTGATCCATTACGGTCTTACCGATGGATTGCGCTGGTGGGCAATCACGGAGGACGTACACCTGCTCTTCAGCAGGTATCACTCGGCTGTCCTCGAACCCTAATGAAGTAGTGCCTTGTTGGGCACCACCCCCAGTCGCAAAACCTACGGGTGTGCTGCTCTCGCGCACGCACTTGATCATGTTGCTATTCAAAGCTTGACGTCCGATCAAGTGTCTCCCTGCGGCAGTATCCCAAAGCCAACTAATGCGATTGTCATCTGAGGCGACGCTTGCCATTGCCGGAATGAGCTGTGCACAGCTGCACTCGCCTTTGGCGGCGGCGGGGACAACAAACTTTTGGGCTTGGGACCAGTGTACTTGTTGGAATCACTGTGGAGAAATGCACACTGCTTGGCCTTGCACGAATTATAGGCATAAAACATGCACGGCATCTTGGCTTTCTCCGCCGCGGTCATAGTGGCTGTCTTACTGATGGCCTTAGACCTAGGAGTAAGGTTATCGTTCGAACCGCCCTTACCTTTACCCTTGGGGGCTGGAGCTGCGTTAGCTTTAGGAGGAGGCGGCTTTGAAGCTTTAACCTTCGGCGCGGGGGCTGCCGGAGTCTGCTGGTCAGCAGATTTATCCTTCTTGCTCTTCTTACTTTTCTTGGGCTTGTCTTCGCTGCTTGCTGCGGGCATGGCATTAGAATTATTCCCCTGTGACATAACGGCTGGCTTGATTTGAAGACTTTTGTCAAACTCATCCCTGTTCCGCTTGTCCTGATGGAGCTCCAAGGCTAGATCAACCTTGGACCACAACCATTCCGGCTTCCTACGGTGGCTACCGAAAGGGGCTTCCCGTGCCTTTTCTACCTTAGGCTTCAGCGAGGTGCACTTTTCCAGCTCATCCAGCAGGTGATCAAACAAGGTTGTTTCCCTGGGTTGTTCTGCCACGGGAATTGCGGTCAGCACGTAAACGTACTTCTCCCGAAAGGCATCCAGGTCAGCAAGGGACGGGCCTGCAAGAGACAACTTTAACAAGTTGCGACCTCCTAAGGATCCGAGCCTACCTCGTTCTAACTGAAAGTGCTTGAAGATAGCACGCAACATGATTCTCCCTACGGGCATCCCACCTGACGAGATTCTCTCTTGTTCAACCATATTCTGAAACAAGAGCCCGAACTTACCTTTACGGCAGGTTTTAAGGAGCTTTGCGGCTATTTCACGATCTAACCGTGGGAAACGCTTGTCCGCGATGAGTTCTTGCTCGGTGGAGGACATGCATGCTTGGGCCCACTGGTAAACTTCATCTCCGGGGGTCTTCTGGAGTCGACCGATGGCCATCAAAACTTGGTTGATGAAACCTCTAGCCTGTCCAGCGTTCTCCGGAGGGGATGGCAACACGAGATCCTTGAGGTCCTTGACGCGAACAACGGATTCCTCATGCGTGGCGTGATCGGTGACGGTCATGCCTACACTAGGATCGGCAGCTTGAGACGGGTCTGCATTGGGGAACTGGCCAGGGCCTCCCCCACCTCCCCCACCACCATTCATGGTGAGGTATGGGCAATCCGTGTCTTCATGGCTGCCGCCGCAAACTCGACATTGTGGGGTATCATCATCCCCATCAGAGTCTGATGATGTGTCGGAGCTTGCTGCCGATGGCGCTTGTGGGGATGACGAGTATAACCCTCCCAACATTGTGGTTGGTACTGGCGGAACATGAGTGCCGCTTCCAGCTTTCGGCGGAGGCGGCGCCCCAAAAAGGGGCATGGGAGGCACTGGAGGTGGTGCGGCCGGAGGCGGAGGTGGCGGAGCCACTTGATTAGCAACCAATTGGGAAAGCTGCTGAACCATTTCCGCTAAAGCCGTCACTTGCACTCTCACATCGGCTTGATCCCTTGGACCGTCTCTACCCAACCCGCTAGTCCTCGACGCGCCGGGGGCTGCGTCTCCAACAGAGGACGCTGCTCCTAGCACTGCCGAATGGCCTACGAGATGTTGACTTGTTGCACCCCCACCAGGGTCCCTTGAATCAGCTGGGGCATCGTGACCAAGTCCTGAACTTTGAACAGAACCACACGGAGGGTCGGGGATAGCACTTGTAAAAGCATTCCCTTGCGACGATGCGGCAACACCGGAGGCATCTTGTGAACTTGAAACCTGAGGTGCTCCAAACGGCTGATGGGTTCCTGGGGGAACTGTGCCTTGACTTGAGGCTTTAGCCGCGCTTGGTTCCGTAGCTGTTTCGGCTATTGATGCGGCTTTTGGCGGGGACTCTTGCATCGGAACAGGGGTCGCACGAGCTTGTTGGGTGAGCTGCGCAACAACACGTTCTAGATCACCAAGTCGTTGATGCATCACAGAATTTTCCTGGGACAATCCACGAATGGTATGCTCTTGACTGGCAATGGTTTGCTCCCTTTGTAGGATTGCCTGTTGAGCCTCTTGAACAATGCGTTGAACCTCTTGCTGAGCGTCCTGTTGAGTGGCATTAACAACCTGTCGTGCGTTCTCGACATGGCCTAAGGCTTCCTGTCGTGTCTGCTCAATGAGTTGCCTAGCCTGAGCCTCACTTTGTTGTGCTGTTTGAACAGCCTGCTGTGCTTGCGAAGCTAGCTGAGCGGCCTGAACCCTAACGTCTGAAACTTCTCTAACAGCCCTTTCCCTGATCCATCCGGCCTCTTGTCTCGCCTGATCGGCGGCCTGCTGTTGGTGCAAGGCGTGATTGGCTGCCTGAGCAGCGAGGTCGGATGCTCGATGAGCTTGCTGCACCGCAGCTCCAGCTATAAATGCCGCAGCGGGTACGTTAGTCATCGGGTCAGGTAATTGCGATCCCTGTGAAGGAAACTGAATGGCTGGGGAAGCTTCGGATGATGTCGGTTCTGACACGATCGGACCACTCGGGGGTGATGATGGTCGTGTTTGGGCTGCTCTTTGAGGTGTGGATGTGCGAACTGTGGACATAGCTGCAGGAACCATGGCTAGGTCAGGGTCATCCGGTTCAGAATCCCTATTTGGGGTTGACCTTGAACGGGGTTCTGATGGCGGTGACAAACCCGTTGAAGCCATGACACAGCAATGCAACTTTTGCACTCACACGAAGCTAGCTCCACGCGCTTTGAGCAGCGTGTCAAAAGGTGCTACGAGGAGATATCCCTGGATTGGCAGCTGATTGCGCCACGCTCAAGTGAGCCACTCAAGAAAATACGTTGCGAAACGCTCAAGTGAGCCACTCAAGAAAATGCGCCCTGCTGCTTTGCACCTGATGAATTCTGTATTTGTAATTGTACTTGTAGATTGATTGATCCGCACTGCCGCACTATGGTGCTTTATCGAGGGATGTTGCCAAGCTGTATTGAGAATTTGTCTGCAAATCGAAAGCTTGTAATTGCAAAAGCTGTACCGCGCAAAGCGACGTTTTAACGGCTTGCAGCAATAGCTACCGAAGTACCCGGCTGGCGGGTAGCTGAGATGCAGATCGGTGGAGTTCCTCGAGGTATTGCGATGGATGCAAGCCTCTCGCCGCCGGAATAAATTGTCTGTTCCGGGATTCAATGAACTCACCGAGGTTCTCAAGTGCGTTGCCAAAACCTCCCGGACCGAAGTGCGGATAATTGCGGAACGCCGCGATGCCTGTCTTTTGAGCTTCACGGACAATCGATGCTGTATCGTCAATAAGGGCGTGTACGCCCAGCCCTTGCAGGGCGTCTGCTTTGCCTCCCCTTCCCAACCGTTCGTGAACGATTTTTATCGCAGAAAAAGTGAGTCCAGATGTTGTCCGCGCGTGCTCCAGGGCGACCTGAAATTCGCGGCGGCGATACTCGCTTGCAGCCCTGCCCACGAAGGATAGCACTATAAAATTTATAGGTGCGTAGTCCGCTGCAAACTGAACGAGATGTCGGATCACTTCCGGGTTGAGGTGGGGTCCCTGCTGCCCAACGTCAAGAACTCCGTGCCAGTCAAGAGCAACAACAAGCTCCTTGGGCGGCACCGGCCTTCCAGGCGGAGGTGGTGGCGGCGGGGGCGCAGGCGGTGCCCTCCTTGGTGGCGAGCGGAATCGCGTGCCAGCTTCGGGAGTTGCAGCGCTAGCAGCAGCTGCTTGAACGACCTGCGGAGGTGGCGGCTTGACGATGTACCCGAATTGTGGCGGGTTTGAGCTCGATTTGCTTCTGGGTTCGGCCTTGTTCAAGCCTCGCGGAGGTGCCTTGTAACCGAATGCACTCTGAGTCCGAACCGGAGATCTGGCCCTTGGCGGTGACTTCCTCGGGATGTCTGCCTTTGCAGGCGCTGGAGAAACTGCCTTGGGGACCTCCTTGGGCACCGGTGGCTTGCTGCCGAAGATGACCTTGGGAGCGGCCTTTGGGGGCGGCGGTTGAACTGCCCCGATTCTTCGGCTGTGAAGCGCGATGGGCTCGGAGTGAGTCGGCGCCTCGTAAACGCGCCGAGGCACGTATGCTGACCTGCCCGTCCTGATGGACTCCGCCTTGCGGTGGTTCCTCGTCCGAGCTGTAGGCGTCGAGGCGGAAGTGCTCCGCGGGCGCCGGGCGGCGGTCAGGAGACCGTGAGCGTGAGCTCGTGGAGGACCTCCTTGGCGGGTCCCTCCACGTCTCGTCAGCGAGGAGGTAAGGATCGGCTTGGCGAAGCTGCCCAGACGTCCGTTGCGCTCGCCGATGAGGAGCCGCTTCACGTGGTTGTGATGCCTCGCGCACCAATACCCAGGTACCGTGTTCGTCAAACCTCGTCACAGGGTAGATGCTATTCTGTGGAGCCAAAACGATGGGCCGAGTGGCTAGGGAGGTTCTGGATGGCCTTCCCTCCCGCGCAAGTGCGGGTTCAACACTATGAGCCCTTTGTTCCACAGGGGCAGCAGCAGTTGGTCCTCGTCTCGGTGATGTTGATGGAGACCTCGACCTTCGTGGCGATGGGGACCTCGATCTTTGTGTTGATCGCTCCCTGCTGCTCTCCCGCCGCGTTTCCGCAGCTTTAGCGTATACCCCGCGAAGAGTTGACTTTGCGGCTTGTCTTTCCTCTGCAGATGGCCGAATGCGAGGCAAAGGAGTGCGCGAATCTTGCAACCAGGAGGAAGCTGATGGAGGCGTCGGAGGACGAAGCCAGTCCGCTGCACTGCTTGATGCTCCCGCCGCGCCTGAGGCTGCGGCTTGATCCTGAGATGGCGCACCCTGCGGCAATACCACTCCTGTGGTTTCAACCAATGCGAGACGCTGCTGATAAGCGTTGTCCGCGGCCTGGATCACGTCGAAGGCTTCTTGGTCAAAATTCCACAGGTGCCAACTATCCAGTGACTCACGCCAGGAGAAGAACGCCTCGAAGCAACTCAAAGGAGAGGGAAACACAGTTTTGTCAACAACGGGGGAACCCGGGACCTTAAAAGGAACGAACCCCTCCGTGACTGCGACCTCTCCCTTAACCTTGGGGCTGGCGCGGTGCAACGCGCTGTTTTCAGCACTTGAGCCAAAGCAGTGATTGGATCATGCTTTGGCAACCACTTGAATGTACAACATGCAACTGACTACATGAGAACCTACCTCATGTACCTCTGGGCCATAAATGTCATCGTGATAATTGACTAAAATAGGTTCTAAAATGGGTGGTGCACCTACCCCAGACTGGTACCATTGGTTTTGCATCGCAACTACCTCCACTAAAAAAGAATGACCCGAAAAGCGACGTCCAAAAGTCCGGCACCAACGTGCCCAAAGCGACGCGTCTTTTTTGCTTTTTACCAATAGGAAGGGCCGTCTTTCGGTAGACTCCAAGTCGAAAATCGTGGAACGAACTGCTCTCCTTGAAGTCGCGGGGTTCGGCCTTATTCGACTCACTCCGAATCCAGAGTCTTCGAGGGAGCCTCTGTCAAGCGGATTAAGCCTCCCACTCGAGATCATAAACATAAAACCACCCATCTGGGCAAACTCATAGGTTGCTAACATGCTAAACCTGAAAAACACTGAGAAAATATTTTTGTTTTAAAGACATCATCACAAAAGCTGGCTTTCCCCCGGCTCGGCGTGCGCGGATCCTATCTTTTTCGAAAAAGGAAGCACGGCAGCGCCGGATCGCCGGCATGCCGCATCTGGGCGACCGGCCTTCGGCCTCCTCAAGGGCGGCCGAAAGACACGGCAACAGCCCGAAAAGGCGATTGGGGGGGTCCATGTTCGTACATCCTCATACGTTTTGTTTTTTTTGTGTCTGTGTGTATGTTTTTCCCGGGCCAACATGGCGGTTCCAGGAAAAAACGCGACTCCCCGCTGCTTAGGAAAACCACCCCCCAAGGATCAGTCGGCGGCAAGTTGTAACAAGTTCACCGATCGAGAGGTAACACAGGCGATTTGCTCATGATGAAGGTCCTTCAGTGAGGGCGGGGGCTACCCTTCTTTTCGTTTAGGAGTTGCAGTAAATTGCCCAGATGTTGGTTGCAATTCTACTAGCTACATGTTTGGACCAGGTCTTTGCTTTTTGGTTGCAACTAAAAGAAAAGCAGGTGCTGACCTGCAAACAGTGGTGGTGCAACTGTGCCCTTTACCAAAGGTGCCCGTTGCCAGTCCATGGCCAAATATGAGCATGTGACTATCAGTGAAAAGCACCCCTCTCGTGAATCGAAACGTTGGGGGCTAGTACAAGCCAGAAATGCACATGCATTTGTCAATCTGCGGTTTTTCCCACTCAAGATCAAGGAACCCATGAGAAACCAACATCAAAAATGGTGTTGGCCATCGGAAACAAAGCACCCGCTCTCACAACTGTCTGTCGTCGTCTCCTGTTGGGGGTGCCCCTTTGAAACCATCAACCAAGAACGATTTCAACCTTTGTGGAATCCGCAGAGTCACCCCTTCCCCCCAACCCCAAACGACCCGTGGACGTTTTGGGGGGAAAACGCCACCGGCGAATCTGCCTGGGCTGCATCTAAACCGGACATGTGGCGGCGGGGGGGTTAATGTCTGTCCCAACTTGGGGGTCGAGGGCTGGGGAGTTTGGGGGCTTGGGGTCGGAGGTGTTGTGAGGCTTGGGAGTGTGGCAGGGTGGGAGGGTTGGGGGGGGGGGGGAGAAATTGCAGGCTTAGAAGTGGTTTGTAGGGGGCTGAATGGCGGCTAGGCCCCCCCCCCGGGGCGACGCGGACACTTAGAGTGCGTGGTGCAACCAAGAGCCCCGAACAGCCCAAATCCTAAAAGCGGGTGGCTGCTTGCTCCTGTGCACAGCTGGATTCTACCCCCTTTTCCCACACAAGGCACCCGCCCAGGAGCACCTCATATCCGAAACCTATAGGACCAAATGCAAGTAATTAGAATGGGGTACTTTAAAACAAAACCATGTTTTGTTGGCATGATTCCGGGGAGTAAGCAGTTACAATTATCATTCGGCCCTTGTCACAGGTTGCTTGACTTGATTCAACTGAATGCAACCGCCTAGAGCCCAAAAGCTGCGGCCTGACGTCTCGAGGTCTCGAGGGAGACCCCAACAAAACCCTAAGGCTCAAGGGAAAGGTAGGCTCAAGTCTTACTCGAACTCGAAGGTCGGGTTGCTGCAGCCTGAAACGTGGCCTGCCCTTCTACAAGTTGTTGGTTGCAACCTGGCAGAAACGCCCAGAAACGCCCTTGCGAGCTTGCGGCTTGGATCGGCTGAGCTCAAGCAAACCCTTTGCAAATGTCCAGGGTCCTTTCTTGGGGCGAGCTTCAGAAACTCACACAAAACCAACATCCATTAACGTCCCAGGTTTTGACACAAAGTTCAGGCCTGCAAAAAGATAGAAAAAACAAGTCTTTGAACGACCCGTGCCAAATGAGGCCAAAGGAGTTGGGGGTCTTCGGAGAGGTTGTCGGGATCCTGAATACCAGGAACCCAACACATTCACGTTTTATCATCCCCTGCCGGATTCTCAGGTGCTCCCGCACTTCCGTTCCGTCAAGGACCCCAGCTCCCGACGTGAATGACAAGGATGGAGAGGGGTAAAAACACAAGAAGGCGAAAAGGAAAAGGGCAAGGCAAGTCTGTCTGGCAATATTAAGTGCTGCGTTGCCAACTTCGTGGCCCCCGGATCATCTCAGCGGCACTTGGGTGTGTCTTTTTTAGGGACTCCCCCAAAAAATGCGGTGCTCCTTTTGATTTCCCGTTAAAAACCACACAAAACGAGGAACCCTTAAAAAAGACACACCCACTTGTTTCTCTCCCGGGCTCTCACTCCGGGGACACGTAGTCCCCGCTCTTGCCGCCAGACTTGCTCAAGAGCCGCAGGTCAGTGATAACTATGCCTGCCGCATGATGGGAAAACAATCCGCCTCTGAACAACAAATGGGTGTTTCTTTTTTTGAGGGTACCCATTTTTGTGGCTTTGGAGGGAAACCCCCCCAAAAAAAACAAAACACGAAGACACCCCCAGATAAACAGCAACTCCCACACCTATGTAGCCTATGTCATCCAAGCCTTTGCACGTGGCTCACCCCCTTTTCGAAAAGAAAGGCTTGGCCGGTTGGTCCGTGAACTCAAAGTGAGGCTCCGAAATTGGGTGGTTGATATAGTTGACAATCCTAAAATACAAAAGGATTGCCCCAGCAAGGGCCATCATGGGGCCCGAGTTTGCTGCACCGCTGGTAGGTGGGCTCGTCACAATTAGTCCAGCAAGGGCCCCCTACTTTTAGGCACCCTTCTTGGAAAGCAAACTTGGAGCCCCAAAGTGTGGCTTCGTTTGGCTGAACGCAAACACCAAAAGGACCCCATGCCTAGGCATCTTTCTGGACAAATAGACTGGTAACTGAAAACCGCACTGAACAGAAACCACTGGAATGCTCCGATGTTCAACCAACCTGAGCTAAAAAGCCTATGACACCTTGCCAGTGACATGGGTGTGTGTGTGTGTGTGTGTGTGTTTGTGTTCTTGGTTTTTTTTTGGGGGGGACTCCCAAATTGAAATGGCTGCGGTTCTCTGTGGTCTTGGTTTTCAAGGGAAGCCGGCCTTTGCTGATGGGCTTGCACATGTCGTAGATGCAGAGAGCAGCAGTGGATGCTGCAGCCATGCTTTCCATTTCTACCTGGGCCGCCGGGTTTCGTCTCACTTCCCGGTCTGTTCCATCACCTGCCCAAAGAATCCAGGGAAGCACAAAAGGATAAGTTTGGACACCTGAGTTTCTGGCCTGAGTTCTTAAAAGGATCAACCACCGTTGGGTACAAAATTGAAAACCGGTTTCCGTTGGATTTCATGCTCGTTCAATGGCTTTCTCTGATACTGGCCGTTCCCTTGACTACTGCATCCCTTCAAAAAAGATGCCCTTAGTACCGCACAAGCCGGCAACCCAAAAACCCGACATTCCACCAAAAGGATGCGTGGCAAGGGCAAAATCGCACTCATCAAAAACCTGCCGGGTCGAACAAAACGGTTGGGGCTCCACCGGGAGCCAACAAACTCCACCCGGAAACTGGGCGGAACCCCCAACCGTCGCGTCAGTCCGGTCTGGGCCTCCCGGCGCCGGTCTGGCCCTCGCAGGACACCTCCGCCTCCACACGCACCGAGGCCTTCACTTCATCCAGGTGGCACCTCAGGTCTGCGTGGTTCGGGGGTCGAGGCAAGGAGAGGCGGAGGAGGCGAGGAGAGGAGGGCGGAGGCAGGGCGAGGGTCCCAAGATAGACTCAAAAACCCAGTGGCTCGCTCATTTCCCCAAAAGGCCGAACCCCTTGAATCTGAGTCTATCTTAGGGGGACTTTCCCAGTTAAACCCCCATATCAGGGGGGTCGAATCCCCAAAGCCCGAAGCCAAACCACCGACCGAGAGCTATTTGAGGGTTGCTGAAACAATGGAAAAACCGGTTTGGTGAAAAGAAGGGAACTCATTTCCTGAGTGGATGGCCCAAAAAAAGTCTCTAAACTGCTCATTTACCACACAAAAAACAGTCCAAAAGGCTTAAAGTCCATGAGTCAATGAACTCCGGAGTGAGGGAAACTATGCGTACCAGGCTAGGGTTCCAAATGGCAAAGGAACAGCTTCACCCTTGCCACCTGGGCAAAACCTGGCTGGTTCTCAGTGGGACTAGGTCAAGCAGCCTTCCAAATTTGAGAAAATCAGCGGGGAACGAGGGCCAGCCACCTTGGCCCTGCCCCAGGCTACAGCATGTTATGTTCTAGATTCTGATATGGGTGGCTCGTCTTTTCGAGGGTACCCGTCTTTGTGGCGTGGAAATGAAACCAAAGGGGAAACCCGAGCCACCCATATGTAGTTAATCTCCGAGATACCATCCTCTTATCATGCAGGAGACCCCGGGCAGGCACGCTCAACAGGCACATGCAAGTCTTTCGGAAAGGCGCAAGCCAAAGAAAACCCACCAGACCTATTGTCATGCAGCGTCAAAACGGACCCGTGGATGTCCATTCCAGAAGAATCGGCACCGATTCACAGGGTTCACTGGATTTCCCCTTCGCTGGCAACTGGATTTCCCTTGGTGAATTTCACTGCACCTGCCACTTTTGAAGGGCTAAGAAGAGTGGAAACAGAGTGATCCCTGATGCTTGACAAGGGGAAGTGGAAATCCCACGGCAAATCGGGGATGTCCCGGCTCTTTTCCCTCTTCCAGGCCCCCGGCTTCACGGAAGTGCGGCTCAGGAGCAGCGGGTGGCACCTGAAACCCTCCCGCAGAGAGAGGAACGAAATAGGTCCATTTAAACTAACATCCGCAAAATAAGAAAAACACCCTTTGAATGGCGGCGGGGAGAAAAAATGTGCGCAACTCCAGAAAGTGTTGAGAGCCAAGCACAAATGGCGAAAGGATACCTTCCCCCATTTTTCAGCCAGCTAGGTGGGGGCCTAACATGTGCATGGAAAAACAGTTTTCGGTGGGGGGTGGGGAGGGGCTCCGAAAGTGGCAGCTTCCCCCAGCGCACCTCCCCCCTTGGGCTGGGAAGTCGAACTCCCCTAGCAATCACAGCCCCCCCCACCATCTTCTGAGCTGAGTTCAAGAAAACAGCAGCCAACAAACATCGCAAACGTCTCTCAAGTGGTGGCAGTCTGAACTTCTTGCTACTAAAACGGTCTTCCTGCAAAGTCCAGAGGCTCAGGCTAGTTGGTTCAAAATGGAAAGTACATAAAATGGGGTTGCCATCCCCATAGCCACTTGCCACTTGGAAGGGCCCCTAGCCACTCGCAAAAAATGGCAACCAAAATCCAAGAAGAAAAAAAAACATGCCTGAAAATTCAACAAACTGTGACACGCACTGTCCCTCGCGTCCCGTGCACGGAGCCGCTTGGGCAAGCGCAACGGGAGCAGGTCCGGGGTGCGCTTGGCCGCCATGATGCCCGCCACCTCACTCACGGTGAACACCTCGGCGACGTGTGGGGACCCGTCCCTGAAAGGGCTGATATGGGTCCTCGTTGATTTCTGGCAAACCTATGGCCATTTTGACCCTCTGCTTTGGGTGCTTGTGTCAGAACCCATTCCTCCCTTGTGCCTGATTTACCCCCTCCCATCTTGTGAATGGACTGAGGACAAGTAAGGGAACAACCAGGAATGGAAGCCCAAAGACCCCAACACAGTGCATTTGACCGCGGATCATCTTGCGGAAGGCGGGTTCCAATGAAGCTGCCGCTTTTTGAAGGTTCACATGACGGAGAGTCGAGGGACCGCGGAGAAAAGCAAAAGCCACGCCAGGCTGCATCTCCCTTCGCCACAGTGCCCGCAGCCAGTGCGGCAGCCACCTCCGCGGGTCTTGAGGCTTTGAAATGGCAAAGCGCCAATGCCAAAACCCTGAGCAAGGCAATGTTGACCCCGGATTAAAAGGCCTGTCCTGGATCCCCTCCAACAGTGATGAACCCCAACACCCTGTAACTTGGAAATTGGTGTACTCTTTCAACAATCCTGCATCTAACTGCCACTCGCCCCGCGCAAGATTCACAGGTTCAACAGGCAAGGCGCACGTCACGCGGGGCAAACCCACTGAGCGGTGCGAGCTTTGTGAACTTAAGGCCAACTGGTAGATCAGGGAAAAGCCATCAAGGCATCAGGGTAAAAAATCGAAAATCTACGATAATCTGTGATATTGCATCAAGCCAAGTAAGCCAGGGAACAAATGATTACTTGCAAAGCCCGGTGTGGAAACATGGGGATCTGCTAAATGGATTGGGGTTTGGAGGCTCACGAAAACATGGTTTATGCTTGGACTACCATGGGTTCTGCGGGCGCCACCTCTTTGTGCAAAAAAGGATCGAAAAGGATGGCATTTGGAGCCAGGGTTGGGCGTGGAAATTGGCGAAAACTCCTGGGATCCAATTCAAGAGGGTCCAAACATGCCCCAAAAACTCCGCTGGCTGAGTAATTTTACTCTTCCCCCTTGCTTGCATGCTTGTTCTGCGGCATTCCCATTCACCGCGAACCACAAACCATGGTAGATTACAGGGGGGGATTGCTGGCTTGCCCAGTAGGTAAATCCACCATTCGGGTAAAAGGAAATCAAAAGGACTCAATACATGCAGTCTGGTCGTCTTTCGGACAGTTTGATCCACGTCCAGCGTATCAATCTGCAAGTTATGCAATAAAGGCAAAATCCCCATCTGGTTTTAGAAGGGTTGGGGTCAATTCCAAGCCACCAACCAAGTGCTACCTGAGCAAATGGGCATTGACGCGACAACCCTCCCCCCACCCCCCTCCCCGCCTCTTTACCAACAATGACTGTGCAGCCTGCTCGTGCCTCAGACTTAGCTCCACACCGGTTTGGCACACAGCCCCCCCTTTCCATTCGACAAAGAAAACAACTCGAACCCCCCTGAAATCACCTTCCCCCCCCCCCCGTGCAAGAACCAAGACCCCGCACTCCCAGAAAAAGATCCGTAAAACCCCGAGAAACAACCCGCAAAAAAAAAGAAGGAAAACTCCTTGAAGAGACCTCCACGCAAGAAAAATGATCCTTCACGCCCCCTGCAACGACTGTTCACGCCCCTGGCAAACAAACAACAACCAAGCCAAGCAAGAACTACGTGATTTGCTACATGCATGGCACAAACACGACACTCCCCCTCTTTGCCCCTCCCCAACATAACAAACAAACAAACAAACAAACAAACAAACAAACACAAAACAAACGAGGAAACAAGGAAACAAGGAAACTGGGAAACAAACAAACTGAAAGCGCCTCCCCTAACAGGAAAATGCACGCTAACCTCCGAAGGTCCAACTGTGTGCAGCCCAGGGCGCCGTGCGCCGGGTCTGGGCCTTTGCGCCCACATCAACCATCTGAGGGCTCAAGGGCCGAGCCTCCTGGCACTGAACGTCCCCCCCTTAGGTCTGGAAGTTAGCCTCACTTCCGGAATGTGTTGGCCCAGTCCAAATCTGAGCTTGCGTTTGCTGTCTTCTCCCTCCCCCCCCACCCGCCCCCACAAAAAAAAAAAAAAACTGAAGTCCAGGAGCTCAGGGAGTGAGTAGTTAAGTGGTCACAAAATGTTAACCCGGTTGATCCCACTGCAAGGCCTCTAAGTAAGCGTTGTTCTTCGGACGGGGGGCCTCGTTCTTTGCTTTTTCAAAGCGAGCTCGTTACCAAGGTTCCACTCAAAGCCGCGAGCCTTCGACATGAAGCGGACCTGGCGGAACACCCGCGAAGCGCGGGATACGAACCCCCTGGTCCCCTAGTCACACGTCGTATACCGAACCTTAGTTCCCATCCCCACCGCGGAATATTCCGGAGTTTCCTCGCGAAATGATATTCTGTAGGTCCATGAGAACCTGCAGCGGATAATTTCATTGGCATCCGCAGGACACACGTCCTCGCCTGCTCGGGTGTTCCTGGGGCCTTGTGGGGCACCCTTTTCCCAACAAGACAAGACACCGGTTTAAGAGGATTGTAGCCTTACAGAACCCTCATGCCACTTCCGTATTTGCGGGAAAGAGAGGTGCTTAACATGGTTACAGAGTATTGGCCCAGGGTTGTGTGAAATAACCGGTGTGGCACCAAAGGTAATGGCAAACAAGAAGCCGCGGCATCACAAGCATTGGCCAAACATCCAACAACTGTCCGCCATTCGGAAGTGGTTGGTGGTTGGAAGTACTCAGCCCCAAAAAAACTGCAAGCCACCCAAATGTTGGTCTCTTCACTCTTGGTTCCCTTTCTGCAACGACGCCCCCAAAGGGCCCTTTCAAACAAGCGCAATTGGGATACTAAAGCCTTCCGCTAGCTTTGAGGGTCACCGGAAAGCGAGAAAAGCTTCCAACATGCAAAATGTCACCCCACAAGGAAAGGGCCCGTGTCAGCATTCGGCACTTGCACATTGCATGCTCCCTTTTCTCAACTGCTGCTCACATACACGCTTTTAAGGCTATCTGGCAATTAGCTTCCTTTGGGTGGGGTGATGCGGTTACTTCAGGGCCTGCACCTCAGCGTGGAAAGAGAAACATCACCGGATGAGTTGCCTTTGTTGCCAACCCAGGCACATGCTACTGAAAACGACGTGGAAGGCCCTTTTGGCAGCTGGGTTTCTTCGCATAGGATCTTGGAAGCTCCGGATTCCGGCATCAAAGGGCTGCATCTAGAAAATTGACTCGGGGGTCTTCTACTGAGCCAGGCCTTCCCTTTTAAATGGGCCTCACTTCCTTGGTGAGTTGGCCCCCAAAAACCATCCAAGGACCTTATGCTTTCCACTAGCCAGCGTTTGCCATTCCTCCCCCTCAAAACTCGTGGAAAAGGAGAAACGGTGGCCCCTTTGCGAGTAGTCTTCCGACAACCCCCCCGAAGCCGTGAAACAAGGTAAAAACATCAAGGTCGCTGGCTTTTGCTCGATTTTGGGCATGGGGTCCCCCAAAAAAGGAAAACAACGATTCCACGTCCATCGCTTTCGACGATTCGAAGCCTCCCAATGCCCAGGTCCCCGGCCTGGCAGGCCCTGGGCGAAATGCGCGGGCGGCTTTAATATCTCAAGGGCGAATGTAGGTGGCGCGTTTTTTTCCCCCCGCCTTTAAAGTGGATGGGAAGAAACCTGGAGGTTGCGTCATCCGCTTTCACCCAATTGTAACCTCAAATTTCACAGGGGGGGGGGGGCCAAGGACAACCGGGGCCCAAAGGCCGCCATGGGGCTATGGCCTAGGGCAATGTTCGGCCAGGGGCCTTGACCCCAAGAATTCACTGGAATCAGGCTAAGCCACTCGAATCTTTCAGCTTCCCTCTAGTTAGTGGTGTTTTCCCCATGTAGCCTCTAAAAAGAACCAGGGGTTCAAAATCCAAATTCAAGCCACCAGCAAACCGCCAACTAACTAAGGCTTACCTGACCATAAGTAGGTCAAAAAGGAAAACCAAAAGGTCAAAGGGTCGCTTTTGGCATGTTGCGCCAAGGGCAGTTCCTGACTCGGGTTTTGAAATTGCAAAATGGAACCCTGGTCCCAACATGACGAACATCCCCCGAAGGGGAACCACCCCCTGACAAACGTTGGCAACAAATTTCTGGTTGATAAGGGGGGGGGGGTCCCCCGTTAATGGGGGTTCACCCTTTTCAAAAACAATAGGGCAGCTCCCCAAGCAGCACACCCTAACAGCACGCAGCATCCGAATGGTTCCATCTGCATCATGATGATGTTGACAGCATCATGGGCATGCTGACAGCACCATGCTGACACACCAGCCACGAACCTTTACGCGCTAGCCGCGCTACATGGAAGGCATAGACGACGGCTTGGTCAAATCGACCGCATCATGATGGTGCGAACGGCATCAAGATGACGCAGCCAGTGTCATGATAACACAGCCGCGAATCATCTTGCGACATCGTAATTAATGAAATTCTGCATCGTCATGTCGATGTCGGCAAAATGATGGGCTACATGACCCGCGAACCAAAACGCGGCATCGAAATGATTCCCGCGGCATCATGGCACTGTTGGCGCGATCATGATTGAACACCAGCCACGAAACATTACGACGACCTCCTAATGGGTTCAACCACATCATGATCACGCGCTCAGCATCATGATGATACCACAGCCACGAATCATCTTGCGACATCGTAATGAAATTCTGCATCGTCATGTCGATGTCGGCAGAACGATGGGCTACATGACCCGCGAACCAAAACGCGGCATCGAAATGATACCCGCAGCATCATGGCACTGTTGGCTCGATCATGATTTTACACCAGCCACGAAACATTGCGACGACCTCCTAATGGGTTCAACCACATCATGATCACGCGCTCAGCATCATGATGATACCACAGCCACGAATCATCTTGCGACATCGTAATGAAATTCTGCATCGTCATGTCGATGTCGGCAGATTGATGGGCTACATGACCCGCGAACCAAAACGCGGCATCGAAATGATTCCCGCAGCATCATGGCACTGTTGGCGCGATCATGATTTTACACCAGCCACGAAACATTACGACGACCTCCTCATGGGTTCAACCACATCATGATCACGCGCTCAGCATCATGATGATACCACAGCCACGAATCATCTTGCGACATCGTAATGAAATTCTGCATCGTCATGTCGATGTCGGCAGATTGATGGGCTACATGACCCGCGAACCAAAACGCGGCATCGAAATGATTCCCGCAGCATCATGGCACTGTTGGCGCGATCATGATTTTACGCCAGCCACGAAACATTACGACGACCTCCTCATGGGTTCAACCACATCATGATCACGCGCTCAGCACCATGATGATACCACAGCCACGAATCATCTTAGTGTCTGCATCGTCATGTCGATGTCGGCAGAATGATGGGCTACATGACCCGCGAACCAAAACGCGGCATCGAAATGATTCCCGCCGCATCATGGCACTGTTGGCGCGATCATGATTTTACACCAGCCACGAAACATTACGAAGACCTCCTCATGGGTTCAACCACATCATGATCACGCGCTCAGCATCATGATGACACAGCCACGAATCATCTTGCGACATCGTAATGAAATTCTGCATCGTCATGTCGATGTCGGCAGAATGATGGGCTACATGACCCGCGAACCAAAACGCGGCATCGAAATGATTCCCGCAGCATCATGGCACTGTTGGCGCGATCATGATTTTACACCAGCCACGAAACATTACGACGACCTCCTAATGGGTTCAACCACATCATGATCACGCGCTCAGCATCATGATGATACCACAGCCAAGAATCATCTTGCGACATCGTAATGAAATTCTGCATCGTCATGTCGATGTCGGCAGAATGATGGGCTACATGACCCGCGAACCAAAACGCGGCATCGAAATGATTCCCGCAGCATCATGGCACTGTTGGCGCGATCATGATTTTACACCAGCCACGAAACATTACGACGACCTCCTAATGGGTTCAACCACATCATGATCACGCGCTCAGCATCATGATGATACCACAGCCACGAACTAGCAACGTGCCGTCAATTGCGACAACCGTGCACCCACACCATCATCAGCGCCTGGAGCACCTGCACCAGCACCCCAAACTGCAACCCGGTCGTTAAACAGCTGCCCCACACAGCGCCGCAAAGCAGCACCTGCAACAGCACCCCAAACTGCATGTGTTTCAGCACCTGGCCGTCAATCTCGCAAAAATGCGCCCACACCACCAACAGCAGCTATTTGTTAGCACCCCAAACTGCATGCCCTGCCGTCAATCTAGCCAAATACGCCCGCACCATCACCAGCACTTCAAACAGCACCTGCACCAGCACCCCAAACTGCAGCATGCCCCCTAGCACCCTGCCTTCAATCTCGCAAATCACCTTCCCCTCCTTATTAGAAGTTAGAACCCCTATGGCTTTGAGCTATCTGGGAAAAAAACATGAGGTGGTAAAGCTAGGCTTGAACATCTTGTATATCCCCCGAACGTTGGCCCAACGTGTCACCGTATGATGACATTAGGGGACTCACGATGCCTAGCCATGAATTGCTGCGACTTGAGGTACCAAAACCACAAGGCGGGTCAGCTCCTAAAGTCGAGCCCGCATTCGTCAATCTGGAGGATGAAACTCAGAGTACAACTCCCAAAAAAACTCCGGAGTCCCGCTATTGGACAGGTTGCGCCTTCCAATCCAAATCACCAAGGCAATGGGACTGCAAGGAGTCCCATTGCCTTTCTCAGAGGATCTGTGGGGTTTACTGGAAACCATCAGTTGGCTGCGGCGCAAATAAATGTACCAAAATGGCACCTTGGTAAATGGCACCAAACACTGAAGGCCGCGTAACCCTAGCTCTTGAATTTTGAGCCACACCCAGTTGGATTTCCCAGGGGTCATTTTCCACAGCGACCCCGCTCTGCTCTGACTCTCACCTCTTTTTCGAGGCTCCGGCCGTGCGCTGATCCGTTGCCCCAAGCTCGCGCTCATGGCTCGAAAAGCCATGGCGAGACCCTGGGTCGCAACAGGCGCAGCTGGTAGGAAAATGTCATCGTTTCCCTGGCCGTTTCCAAGTCACCCAAACGATTGCGCCCCCTATTTCACCTTTTGGTCCCCGATTAGGTTGGTAAAAAGAAGTTCATCCCAAATCGGCCGCCGAAAGGATGATGCGGGAAAAAAGGGGGGAAAACAAAAGAAGGAAAAAAAAACAAAAACGTCAAGGACTTTCTCGGGCGATCTGTTAAGGGGCTTCCTTCCCGCAGTGGCTTGCTTCTAGCCTTGTTCGCTACTCGCTTGTCTGCTCGATCCACGAAGCACGATCACGGGATAAAATAAGCAAACACTTGATTCCCCTATGATCATGATCAAACGTGTTTTTTTCGTACCCCATAACTCCATTCAAATCATTTGTTGGCTGTTGCTGCAAACTAAGCTGACCGCTCCATGATGATGACCCTCCAGCTGTGGTAAACCAGCCCAGGCTTCATAGGGTTCCCAAAATGTTCCCAGTTGTTTTTTTGGTGGGGTCGGTGTTGGCCAAGACATGTTGCCCAAAGGCCGCTATGGCCGGCTGTTGGGGTACTATTACCCTATGTTTTCTTGAGTTCCCCCGCCCCCCTCCCCCCCTCCTCCAAAATTGACAGCAGTTTCTGCACATGTCCCTTGACATACCCGACTCGAGAAGGCTACATCTATACCTCCAAGAAAGGAACCTCCATGTGCCCCTCTCCCTTCTCTTCGGTAAAAGCCTGAGCAAAAGCTACAGCTAGGTGTAACCTGCGCTCTCGCCCCTCCGTGATTGAGCCCCCCACTAACCCACAAGAAGCTGCAAGGGGAGGCCCTTCGCTTCCGCTTCCGTGGGGGGCTTTTTTGGGCACCCGTTTTTGGCTGCTGTTTTTTGAAGGAGGCATCAAATGAATCGAGACCCTCTGCTGAAAGGCTTTGCCTGCGCCTTGCGTCCTCCGCCACCCGTGGAAAAGATGGCCTACCTCCCAGTGGGCCCATTCTACTAAGACGATGCGCACCAATCGCCCTCTACATCGCGGATTGAAGGGTTCCCCACCAAAAAGCAATTCTGAGAACCCCATCAAAATGTAAGCACTTTAAGGGACGCAGCAGCGACGACTTTCCACTGCTTGCACCATTCCATGTCACCAGAAACCTAAAATGAGTCCCCACTCTACCTGCCTCAGAGCTTGCCCCAACCAAAATGATGTGTTTGATTATGGCCTTGATCCGGGAATAGCACAACGTAAACAACAAGAGAGACACATGTCCTTGTTTTTTAGGGGGTAATGAGGGGGGAGGCTTAGATCTTTTTGACCGCACGCATGACAAATGGCGAGGGAAGGTTGCAGTCGCTCAGGCGCCCGCTCGGCAGCCCCGGACCAATTCGCTATACAGATTCGGGAAAACGCCATGAGCAGCACCGAGAAACCTTTTGAGTCTGCAGCAAGCGACAGATCCATCCCAGCGTGGACCTGCTGTAAGTGGGCCAAACCCATTTCGCACCAGATTGAAGCCATGGTTGAAACCCGAGATTTGGATAGTGGTTTTGGACTAGATGAAAAACGTGCTCGACCCTGGCTTCATAGTTCTAGGGGTACCTTCCCCATCCTTTGCAGGGATCCTTCTTTCTAGAAAACCTCCAGAAACCCAGGGAACACGGCCGGTTATTGGAAAGAACGATGGTTGAAAAGAATGGGGAATCAAGCCCTAGAATAGTCACTCAACAAAATTCTCGATAACTCCTCAAGAGAAGAAACCCACACGGTTGCTCATGCGAAAGAACTCACTTCACGCCCGAGCCAGGCCACAATCGCAAATGAGCCACGGTCCAACTGTGCAATTCTGGAAATGCACATATGGATGTCTTTTGTGATGGTACCCCTTTTTGGGTTGGTTTAAAGGGAAAACCAAAAGGCCTTAGGAACAAAAATGATTGATGAGTGATTGGTGAGTCCTGCAGTTTTTGTGGAGTGCCCTGCACGTCCCCAAATTGACCATTCGGCGGACATTCTATCCCCATGTAATGATATCACCAAAGGTTCGAACCAATGGTAGTTCATGTCCAAACAGCTCATGTCATCATGGAGAGTAGGTTTCCTACAGTTCATGTCAATCATCGTTCCAGGGATGCTTAGGTGGTGCAGGATGTCGTTGATCCACAGCATGGGAGCCTCTGGTCACCCTTCATGCCCCAGGCTGCATCCCAGGGCCTCTTCGGCTCAATCGACTCTCGGTTCTAGGCACTGCCCACGTTGGTAGGGTTCCTGAAGCTCCGCTTTGCCCAAGGACTCACTGTCCTGTTGGGGAGGGTTTGTGGCAAATGGTTTGCGCGAAAAAAGGCTGGAGGAAAACCAGTCAGAAGGTTGCCCGGAGCGTTGGCGCGCTAGGGGGGACTCTGGAAGTAGAAGGTGTTCACCTTTCAGACACTGGGCGCCCTTCGTTACCCAAACTTCTGCCCTCAGCGCAAACGTATTGCAAAATTCCAGGCGTCGTCACCAAAATCTCGCAAACGTTCACTTTTCCTGCTTCGAGCGGTTTTCCCAAGACCGGGCTGACCGGTCCTCCAAGATGATCGGTCACTGAAAGGAGCGAGCGACAATTGAAGTGCAAAACGAGCGCAAATATCCGCGAAACGAGCGCACATATCCGCAAAAGAGTCCAAATTTAAAAACGTAACAATCGCTCGCCTCGCTCTCCTCCGGACGGAAGAAGGGGATTTGATCGAGCACTTTTTCGGGGGGCAAGCGTTTTTGGAGCAGAAATCGGTGATTCGAGCGGTTTTTTCTCGTACCTGAAACAAAGGCACGTTGGGTGCTTCAGGAGGTCGACTTTGGGCAAAGCAAAAATACAGCGTCACCCTTCAAAAGGTGACCCGAGCTGCGACGGAGAAAGCACGAGACATCGGCTCAGTTTCCTCGTCGTGGTTTTTGACGAGGGCCTCTCAGTCAGGAACCCTGCCGTTGAAAATCGGAGTTGTCACTCACTTGCCAAAGGCCTGGAAAGGTCATTTTAGAACCTGAGGTCCAACTAGACAACCACCACCAAAGCAGAGAACAGGTTGACCATGGGCAAGTGGCAAGATTTGGAAAGTGGAAAGTCAGCTGGAAAACTTGGAAAACTTACCTTCAATAAAGTCGATGCTTGGCAAGTGAGGTGAACGCTGATTCCGTCCATTTCAAGCGCACAGGCATCACCTCAACCGTCCCCGGCCTATGAAATCGCAGGCGTCAAAGGTGTGCTAAAGCATTTGTCAGTCGACTGGACGTAAGCCCCGGTCGGTACTCGAGGTCTTACTTGATAAAGCATATCCAGCTGTCAGCGAACCTTAAGCTACACAAACGAACTAAGTTCTTGCCCTGTGCCAGGAAAGGATTGTCAAGCTCATCTTTCGGCAAAACTGGGCACGCCAACGGATCAAACAAGCAGATTGCAGCTTACAACACGTGACCGCGATGTGCACTGCTTCCTACCGATGCGTCATCCAGGATCCCATCAATTGTCAAAGCCGATCTGTTGGCCTTTTGTCAGTGTGGGCCACCCAGCACCCCAAACACAGAGCCCAAGAAGCCCCGGAACATGTGCAGGAGCTCCCAACCTGCCAAAGCAACCCAAACATAGGATTGGCCTTTCAACCCCAGAGCTGAAGGCCTGGAATGCAAAGACCGGGCGGGAACTGACTCCCTGACTCGCGCCACATGAGCGCTGACGCGCTCATATGCTACCGGGGTCAGCCCCCAGGTTACCGGCTAGGCCACGTGCCATGCAAAGTGGAAAACCTGAGTGTCTAGGGGTCGTTTCCCCATTATCTCAGAGACTTCCAGAAAACCGAAGCCAGTAGCACACCCTGGCTGCAAACACATCGGCCAGTTGAGAAGGATCATGGTCGAAACGAATGGGGAATCAACCCGTAAACTGGTGGGGCAGCGCACCACCAGCAGGGCTCCTTTCAAGACCTCAGCTTGACCTTTTGGCTGACTTGGGATGGAATTGCCCGAGACGCCGCGTCTTGGGAGCCCTGACAATAAAACGCAAACCCCTTCTCACTGGGGCCTCCGGGGGTCGCTGGATTTGCTCTCCACACCGACTGGCAATAGCCTAGTGCTGTTGGAGGTCCAAATCAAGTTAAAATCGAGGGGATGCCCGGCCTCCGTAAACCCGCCCTGTGGGATGATGTTTAGGCTTCCTTTGAAATTCCCAAGCTGCTGCCAACTTTACTAGCCTTCCGAGAGGTGGGCCTCGGAGCAACTCCCCACAAGGTGCCACTGGACTTCGAATGGGGAACCTTGAGCCCCGAGCCACCCGCGATGGAACTGGTATTTGAACTAGGTATCTGGTCTCAGGAATATATTTGAACAAGGTTGATGGTTAGTTCGGTCGAAACAAACTGGCCAGTCTTGGACCTGCAAGAGTATGTTTGTCAGAACTTTGGAGGCCGCCGCATTTTGAGAACATTTGGGGGGGTGACCATTTTTGGCGAGAAATGCCTCTGAACACCGGGGACACGGAACAAATCGTAGGACCCCCAGCCTCGCGTTCTGAACTCCAGACTCCGGGGCGGCACCAGCGACGGCCGGTTCCAGAAAAGCGGGTGTCACAGTCACCCGCCCCGAAGGCATTCTTCCATTTGAGTTTGAAAGGCACCCTGCCTCCCACCACGGATGCATCAGGGACACTTTCGTGAATTTTATGTCCAGCAACTTTTGAGGGTATGTCAGTATTTCCCCATCATGATTGCTGGCCAAGTGGAAGTAGTCTCATTTTCTGTTGGTGGGAGGGAAAACGGAAGCGAAGTTCGAAGCTGGTTGCGAACGGCCCTTCGGGCCAATTAAAGGCCAAGCACCTCTTTCACGCTGGTTGCCTTTTGTCCCCACTGTGGTCCACACCCGAATGGGAACTCTGAGCCCCCCTCCCCAAGTCACGTCTTTTTTTACGGGGATATTGCTCAGTTTCCAACCTCCAAACCCCAAAAATACAAAAACCCTTTATTTGGAGGTTGGCGTTACTTGGATTCTGCCTCATTTTTTGCCAACCTCCCAGAACGACACCATCGTTTCCCTTTCATACTTTACTCATCACTCCACATCAGGGAGTTTAGATTCACCAACAAAGTTGATGTATAAATCCACCAAAATTGGACATGTGGGGAACCTGGTTCAAACACACCAACGAGAACATCGCGGGAGGCAAAAGGCCATTCCCAACTGGGAGAGGCGCGGACCACTTTGTCAAAACCCCCTTGCAAAGGGCCCTTCTGCCCGGCCAGGGCCGAGACGTCCCCCCGTCTTGGGGATAGCCGCGGTTTTGGCCAAGTTTACGGTGGCAACGTGGCAACGTGGGCGTTCCTCGCCGTCGCCGTTTAGGGCAAGAAGGGCATGGGAAGGCCGGACGTGGCGACCAGCTTCTGCGCCGTGCTGATTATATTGTTGCTTTTGTCTTCGTTAATGTGGGGCAACAGGTCGCGGATGGGTGAGTCTCCAATTCCTTGAATGCAGAGAAGTATCTTCCATAACAACAAGAACGGCTGCCACCTTTAAGACATATCCTGAAGACTGTGTTACGGGAGGGATTGACCTCAATATAGGCTTGGAGCCGGCCAGAAGCGCCGGCGACCAAATCCTGGGCCTTGAGGCGCGCGATTTGCTGTTTTTGTCCCGGCAGCGTGGGAACTTGGTGTTCCTCGCCGTCGCCGGATGAGCACTGGACCCACTCCCAGGGTACAAGCCTAAAATTGATTTCATCCAACCCAAACACTCCTTTTGTCAACCCACTATGAAACATGAAAAGAACAAACCGCATCCCTAAGACATGCGTTTTAGTCAAACCCCCCCCAAAAAAAAAAAAACGTGCAAGGACCGATGGAAACCGATATCAGGGCAGGAAGGGCATTGGGAAGCCGCTCATGGCCACCAGGGTCTGCGCCTGGTTCCGCGCGCTCATCTCAGAAGGCCCACGGCAGGAAACATGCCTGGCCAGGCTGTAGGATCAAAAAAAGATGCACCAGAGCAGACTGTGATTCGTGAGTTTCGGCACCCGTGCGTTGGTCCAAGGATTCAGCGCCTTACATGTTCAAACTAGGGCCACATGGTTTGTGCTACTGTGGCCGGGCAGCCATCCGCGTACCAGAAAGGTTCGCGGAACCCTTGAGAGCTCCGCCGAACCGAAGGCTCCCTGCGGCGAACACTCCTCCATGGCAACAAACTAAGTCACGAGTCCGTACTACGGGCTGCACGGGCGAACTCCACCGAGCCGGGATCCAAAGATAAGCCGACCGTCGCAGAGTTGCCGGAGCGGGCCATGAGCCAGACATCTTGCCCCATGTTCCCAACTTGATGATGGATTTGTTGAAATGTTCACCTAAGCCCGTTGGGTCAGAATCAACACTTGCCGCCCAAAACAACGAGAAGAGCTCCGCGCCTATTTTTGGTTGAGACTGTCCTTACAAACCTTGCAACTGCTGGTTAAAATCCACGGAGACAAGGAATGCGCGCTTGACCCCCGGAGTCATGTGTGAGGCGGAAAATACCTGGTGTTCGCCCTCATCCTACACTCAAATGTATTGAATTCCAAGCGGCGGTCTTCTTACAATAGTTGGGGCCTCAAAATTGGAACCTCACAAGTGGCCAGTGTGTAAGCATGCGCACCTGAGAGCATGGTCAAGCCAGCAAACAAGAGCTCAGGACGGCAGGAAAACAGGCAGGGAGCGAAGCAGGGAAGGAAAGAGCAAGGAAGAAAAGGAAAACAGGCAGGAGCAAAAGAAGCATAGCAGCTGGCAGCACTGCAGCAGGTAGGGCTCGAAAACACTATGGCAAAAGGGCATGGCGGCCTGGAGGGCAACCAGTCATGAAGCCACCCCCGGCCTTGCGCTTCCACTTCCAAAATACTTGTCGCAACTTCCGCGAAATCTTACGAGCCAAAACAGCACAAAAAAGAAAAGTGCATGCCTTTCGGAGACACCAACAAACAACGCCCCCACATATTTCAAAGGCACTGATGCTGGCACTCACCAACCTGTTCGGGATGCAAATCCGACTTGAGCGAATCTTGTGAACACTGCAGTTTTGACTTGCACTGCAGCGGCCTACTTGCGCGAAGGCTAACCGAAACCCTTGGATCCCCGAATGCATAGTAAGTATGCCCGGTTTTTTTGGACTCATGTGTCCTCAACTTAGTTTCAAACAGTACCCCAACCCCAGCCCCTGAGCATACCTCCCCCCATGCGCCAAAGCGTACCTGTGCTCGCTGCGCTGGCGCTTGGACTTGCTCCGCCGCTTGGCCTGAGGGCGCCAAAAAAAAGGCGAGGGAGGCTTCCCTTCTTTGGAGCTGCTTCAATCGGAAACAAACCAAAAAGGGAAGCCAAAACAAAGGTAAAAGAAAGTAGTTGCATACTAATGGACGCTGTCATGTAAGGGTAAATGGCTAATGCAAAAATGTCGGGTTGACGGACAAAACTGCTGTGGATGGACAAAATCCACTTCGCTTCTTTGAGTTGGGGGCAGGCCCCGTACGTGTCCCAGGCTGCTTTCGTCAAAGCGTGACATCCTCAAAACGAAAATGTTCGCAACCAAAAGCAAGCCCTTCTTCAAATGACCTTTTCGAAACGGTGATGTAGAGTCACTGGTGAAATCCAGGCGCACAACTTTCCGGAAGCTCTTGGCAACCTCAAAATAGCTCTCGACTCTAGACCCTTCTGCACCGAGGCTTCCAAGGTCTTTCCTGGAGACCGTGGCTCGAAATGGGTTTCCCCTAAGACAGCCGAAGCCAAACGCAGCTTTCCGTTCTCAGCTCTCAACTGAACTGGGAACCCCAGTTGCCCATTGACTTGAGACCTTCAGAATTTGTCTTCCCGAGCATACACGCCGTCTCCTCTTTGAGCAAACCCCCAAACAAAAAAGCTGCCCCCAAAGGAGTCCACTGTCTTTCTTGTGGGCTCGGCGGAGTCAGATTCAGCCTGTTTCACCTTTCGTTGAATTCACCCCCTTGTCTTGCTAGATGATCCGGAGAATGGTTGAGAGGTTCGCTTTGCCCCAGGTGTCCCCTCTCCCCCAGCCCCCCCCCCCACCCCCATTCGCAAAGCCTCGTTTTTGTGGGTTGCTAACCAAAACGGTTGGCTTCCTTTCGATTTGCCGTTAAGAAAAACCAAAAAGTTAAAACTACCAAAAAAGAGACACACCCCCGTGTCACACATGCTAACCAGTCCGGCAACTGGTAAAAGGAAAAGAGATTTCAAAATGGGACATGTCATGCGTATGGGGCTAAAACTGGAACAAACCCAGGTCAAAAGCTCCAAATTCGTTATACATGGCTCAGACCGGGAATGCGACATTCGCTTCTAAGCTGAGCTCCCCCTCCCTGCCTTGCCCTCCTTTGGCGATGTGGTGGGGCTTTCGAGGGGGACCTACGGCAACCAGAGGGCAGCTGAGCGTGGCAGCTGCTATCCGTTTTGTTTCGAAGCAGAAAGTTGGCCGTCCTGGCAAACGATATTGAGTGACTTTTGTGAACCTGAAAGTCAAACAGGGATTCAAACTTCCTAAGCAAAAAGTTGGCCGCAGGGTAATTCACAGCAGGTTCCGGTTTGGAAGCATTCATGAACACATGCCAACGCACAAATCAAAATGGATCCCCCAACAAGACCCGCCGTAGGTCCACATTCTCTGCCGCCTCGCCTCGCCAACCAAGGAATCAATAACAAAGAGCGAAAGAACTAGCAGATCTAGTCTCAAAAACTAGGATTCGGAACCCTCGAAATGCGTTCCTTCCTTTTCAAAAAGCACGCTTTCTGAGTTGGCCAGTCCAAAACTGTTGCTTGCCACAAGAAAAGGTTTGAGACAACCCCGCCCCCAGACATAAGAACAATCAAAGAAGGCAAAAACTGAACACTCACAAACAGACACACGCATCGTTCCTGGGCGGCTATCAGACCACCAGGTTGGCCGAAACCCTCTTCCAGCCTACAGTTCGAGGAAACCTTCGGAAATGAATCCAAGTGAAAAGGGTAAAAGGCGGGGCCTTCGGAAGAAGGGCCTAGAAATACAACCGTGACTGTGCCATTGGAAAGCCTTGATTTATGTCCAGAAGTCGGTTCACTGAGAGAAATCTTGTGGCTTTTGGAGGCCATAAAGGCGGCTTCCGAGGCAAAGGCAGCGGAACCTACAACCACCAAACAAGAAAAACACAATCGCCAAACGGAAAGGGCGCGCCACACCTTCCAGGACAAACGCGATATAGGTGTCAATAACGGAGAAAGCAGTGGGAAGAAGCCAAAAGTACGAGATCCCAACCATTGCCCGAAAAAAAAAAAAAAGGAAAAAAAAAAAAAAACGATGCCCCGTCGACTACCAAAGCAGCCACATATATCGCTTTATGGAGCTCCGAGAGGGCGGGGGGGTGGGGTGGGGAAGGGCTGGAGGGATATGATCTGGTACAAACTTCGTGGCAAGCGCAAGCTTTCGCAAGGTCGGGTACGGATTCCGTGGCAGGCACATCGCTGGATAGATATATAGTGATTGAAAAATAGATAGGTAGATCTAGCTTGATTGATTGTCGAGGTTTCCCTGAAACCCCTCCCAACAAAAGTTTCTCTAAGGACCTGAACGAAAATGAATGGGGCTCACCGTTCCCCGTGCGGGCCTTGCTCGTGACGCACATCCGGCGCAAAGCCCGCACGGCGTCACGTTTGCCCCGGCAAATCCCCTTTTTGACGCCCACCAAATGGCGTTTGTGTGCCTCGTGGTTTTTTGTAGCTTCGGGCGCCAAAAGCCGAGGCCGACGCCTCCGGCGTTGGGCCGTCCACGGGTTCCAAGTGCGGCAAGTCAGAACTTGAGGCGCGGCCTGCAGAGCCCCGTAGGTAGAAGGCAGATCAAGCGAAAGGCAAGGCAAACCTTTGGGGAAGCTATGGAAACCGAAGCCAACAGGGAAACCTTCGGAAGCCATGACAAACCTTTGCATACTAAGGGGCGGCCATCACATCATGTGTGTTTCCCCAAACGGGAGGGGTGAAAACGGTTGGTTCTTTCATGCGGTGCCCCCCTGCAACCACCAAAGAAGGGCTCAGGACTTGGCGTGTGCTCAAGTTCCTGAAAGCCTACCCTCCCACCAAGTAACATGGAACCTGACAGGAAGGTCCTGGAAAACATGTTTTTCTTTAAAGGGACCCCCTCTCCTGTTCCATGTGAATGTATGCTAACTAACGCCCCCCCCCCCAAAAATAAAAATAAAAAAATGGTTCTCAGAACCATAGGTGTCCTTTTAGGGGAAATAGATGGCCCTGGTAGATGATTAAACCACCTGGTAAACCAGGGCCATCTATTTTTTCTAGCAAAACAACCAAAAAGGACACCTATGCTCAGAACCCTTCTGCTTGGGTTGGTTGGCTGAGCGCAGGCAGGTCAGAGAGAGGGGTGTTGACCCCGATTTGCAACTTTGCAGCACGTTTCCCCAGGGTGAAGGGCTTCCTAATCCTGATCAACACCACTGAATGGGTGTGTCTTTCTTTCGGGCACCCAAACAAGTTGTGGTTTTCCATTTAGTGCCCCTCTTAAAGTCACAAAACATGGCTCCCTCAACAACAGCCACACCCAAGTGGTTCTGGTCAGTCGCTCTAGCTGCCCGGTTTCACAAGGATTATTTGAGATTTCCCTTGGGGTAACCAGCCACTTCGCGCTTCCCAGATGCTTGGCCGCCCCGCACAGCCAGGAGAACAGGTTCCTCGCAGCGACCATTGCTAGCGCCTTCGTCCCTTTCGCAGTGCGCAGATGCTTCTGAGCCAACGGGCAAAGGCCTTTGGACACTCTGGCACCTTATGAAAAAGGCCTCAAGTCGAGCCACAATCAGGGGCTCATGACAATACCGCGACCTGAATTGGGGGATCCACGAGGAGCTTGCGGACCCATTTTCAGGGGAGAAGAGCACAAAGGAATACAATCATGTTCTGACATGCCTGAGGGGCAGGTGACGGAAACCCGGATTGCACGACTCTTCGATCGCCTGATGGCGGGAAAAATGTTCGATGAGGGGGGGGGGCGGGAATTCATGAGCATAAGCCGTGTTCAAAGCGTGTCACCTGGTTCCCCACCCCCTCAGGGTGGAATCCGCCCCAAAAGTAAAAAGGGCCTGCCATGGCTTGCAGCGGCCATGCATTCGTTTACGTTCTCTGATGTTTTGCGGAGGTGTTCCTTTTCGAAGTCAGATACCTCTCGACTTGTGCATTCCAAGGGGCCAAAAGGAAGATTGAGCACAAAAAGATTCAAACACCCATGTGTTCGCTGCCTGGATCCCAAAAAAAACTCTACCCCCCTGAGGGGGCCCCATTCAAAGAAAACAAAACAGCGCCTGGCAATGTTCTTTTGGAGCTTTTGCTAGACTCATAAACTCCCTTGAGGAGCTTTCTGAGGGAGGTTGACATGTTGTTTTCATGGGATCTAAATTCCTACGGCCAACGCCCCCTGTTCATCCATCGGAAATTCATCTGGAGGTCCCGGAGGGAAGGTTTCCTTGTGGCGGGTGGGCGGGGGGTTCATGGCCACCGAGGATTGGCAATCCGTGGACGCCATTACAACAAAGAAAGCCACTACCAAGTTCACAGAGCAGTGGTACGGAGCAGCTATCTAAGCGTCGCATGCGTGCGGATGCCTTTTTGCATCATCACAACTGATCACGGCATGTTGTCATTATCCTCACCCTCGCCAGAGTCACAATCAGAATAGATTGCTTCGTGGGCTGAAATGATTCCCCAGAACCATGAGGTGGCCAACCAAAAAACACTGAAGATCACCTCAAGAATCAAAAGAAACTTCATTCGCCCGAACTTCGATTGCGACTCACCTGAAACTACACCTATGCGGTTGGCTACCTGTAGCACACAGCGCGGGGTGTTGGCTTTACATACTCGCCAATGATCTATAGCCGCGACTTGCCAGGCTTGGACCGAGCCCTTGCTTGACATACTGAACCAGAGGTTGGTTTTGCCCACCAGCAAAGCATCTGGTTATCCCTTCAAAGGAGAGGGGTGATTGGTGGAAGCAAGGTTCGCCCAACCCTAATACTTGCAAACTGCAAACTGCACACTGCAATTCCTCGAATTGCGAGCCAGGCGGGCCGAATTGCGAGCCAGGCGGGCGCAAGAAATCTATACATCGCCCATGGGCCTTGAACTTTTGGCAAAAGATTCGAACTCCGCCGAAATCCTTGGCCAGACTTAAACCGCCGGCGGTTTAAGTGAAGGCTGAAGCTTTGCTGAAACTCAAAAGGGTCAAATAAGTCTGACAGTAAGCCTACGGCACAGCGCACAGCGATCCGCGCGCGCTGTGCATATCCACGCCTCTCACCTACTGCGCGCCGCTCCCAGCTGGTTGCAAACGTGGGGAGATTCCCTCCAGGGTTCCATCGAACTGGCAAGGAAAGATCCCTTGGCTTTTACCGATTATTTCCTTTGCGGTTATGAAGAAAAACAACACGTATGGCAGGAAGGATCCTCGGCCTCTGAATCCACGCCAAAGCCAGCTCGTATGCATCACCAGTGCATACGAAGCCAACTTTCCCTACGGTCATGGTAGAAACGGCGCGGGGAAGCCAGACATGACCACCAGGCAATGTGCTTGCTCACGGGCGCTCAGCTGCTGAAACCTGTCCTTTTTCCCCGGCCTGTCAGATCGATGTGCCGAGTGGGCGGCACGTGGACAACCGTGGACAAGGCACCGCAGCAAGATTCCCGGCGAGGTGGTGAAAGTTACCAAAGGCGAAGCATCGGAGACATGATATACAGGGCAGGGTTTGGCATAGCTTGGTTCGACAACTGGACCCTGGCCCGCTCCTGGAAGAGAAACCACAAGGCGGTTGTTTACACGATACATTGATTTGAACGTGGTTTTATCAGGGGTTGGCCCAACCCTGCTAGGGAGCCCTATTTTCTAAAGATGTCTCCGCACGAACGGCTGGACGAGAACTCCCTCAACTGACAAGAGCACGTGCTCAACGTGTGCCAACTCATTCGGCCCAATGCCGCCTGGTCCTTCCTTGCTTGACCTTGGTCACTTCTTGGGTGGCCTTGCTTCGCTTGGCCTGGCGGATCAAAGGAACTCCCGCCACACATGAACCCGAATCTGGCTTTGCGTCAGAAGGGAACCCACGAAGTGGTTTGTCTTTCTGGTTTTCCTTCCACCCCCCCTTTGGCTTCCTTAACCCAAAAGAACAAAAAGCAACATGAAACTGAAACGGGAGCTGGAGAATTGGGTCCCCCCTTCCTTTCCCCCAGGCCTTCTGCACTTTCCGCGGAAACTCGGGCGACTCGGGCGGAGAGGGGAGCGGACTGGTTGGCCGGACCTCGCACTCCAGCACCCTGAATCCTATGTGTTAAAGTCTGCCTTGGCGTACTCTGAAAAAAGGAAATCATAGCAAACTGAAGTGGGGGGAGCCCTGAGTCTTCCAGGACCTGTTGGCCAAAACTTTTGCAGCAGGCTCTCAGTTGGTTTCTTCTTTGGAGGGGGGGAGGCTCAGTCGTCTCTAATTGGTCCGGGTTTTGGAACTTTAGCCCCTGGCTCTGCTAACCGCCCTAACCCCCCCAAGCCACAATAAGGGCTAAGCAGATTTCTGTCAAACATCAGCCTGCCTGTTGGGGAGCAACATCTAGAGCTACACCTTGTGAAGCAAATGGCCGATATTCGCTTACTCATTTTCCAGCCCGGTGCTGTGACCAAACAAGGGACACCCTGGGGCTCGGCACTCCTGAGGCCCCTTCATTACCCCAAACAAAGGGGGGAGCAGACATCCTGTTGGCGACCGTCCAAATCTCGGTGCACTGGACTGGGATACTTCGGCCAATGCACCACTCCAACTCTTAAGCTTCTGCCTTGCCACGCATGACAAACATGTACGACAACACATCTTCTGAGCAAGAACATGTAGGAGACAACCCAAACAAAAACGAGCGGCAGATATGTCCGAACTTAACATCACCCCCCCCCACCCAAAAAAAGAAAAAAGAAAAAAAGACGGCTGCACAACGGCCCATGGTCAGCAAAGCGCTGGCCCTGCCTCGTGCATCACCATGGTAGGCTCTCGATGCAGATCGCTGCAACCACCTCTGATTTTGGATTGGGTGGCAACACCTCCACCTTCCCGAAGCAGCCCATGAGAGGGTTCCCCAAACATCTGCCCGTTGCAAGGGAACTAATGTATGCATGTGGGGCCATTGACTCGACATCCTCGAAATGGGCGTGTCCTTCTTTGAGCACCCCCTTGTTTTCGTTTTAAAGGGAAACCGAGAGGAACAACACTGTTTTTCCCCAACAGCTGAAAGCTTCGGGGCGGTCCGAGCACCAGGTTGCACCAGATTTCCACAAGAGTTCCACAAGGTTCATGAGGCAAGGTTCCACGAGCGTTTCCACGGCGAGGTTCTGCGAGGGTTGCGGAGTGCCCCTTATGTAATTTTCCATGAGGGTTCCGCCAGGGTTCCACAGGGTTCCGCGAGATTCTGAGGCTCCAGCAATTTCCACCACGTTCCACCACGTTCCACAAACAGGTTCAACGAGGTACTGCGAGGGCTGCGGGGTCAGGGTTCCACGCAACAAGGGGGGTTCCAAAACGTTTTGGAAGGGCTATGCAGCAGTCAGAGGGCTGGTTCCACAAAATTCCACAAGGGTTTGAGGATTCCACACGCGTCACGAGGGTTCCACGAGGTTCCGTCGGGCCCCGGTCGGGCACCGTCGTCCGCGCCGTAACGGCTAAAGCGACATCCTAAGCAAAACGGCGGCGCAATATGATTGGCGGCTTGGATTCGTGGTTTGCTTTGCGACCCCCAGCCGTGCACCGATTGCGCCGTCGGGCCCCTATCACGGGGCCCGCTGGCACCGTCAGGCCCCAGTGCACCTTCCCAGCTACAAGCAACAAGGCAAAACTGGCGGCGCGCTACCGACCGGCACCGATTGCACCGTCGGGGATCGGCAACGATTCGGACCCGCTGGCACTGTCGGGCCCTGGTCAAGCACCGTTGGCTGTACAGGCAAAGCGGCATCCTAAGCAAAACCGGCGGTGTGCTATGATTGGTGGCTTGGATCAGTTTGCTTCCCGGGCTGCGGTCGGGCCTGAGCACAAAAAAGAGCACCGCGTGCTGCTGGGGATGTCACCTGAGCCTATTTTTGCCGGGATGGGTGTCCCTGAAAAAAGACACACCCAAAGGATCCTGTGAATACTGGTTTGGCTTGAGAAAAAGCCACCCCCAAAGCAACTCCGAAAAGCGTGGTGCTCAAACCAATAAAGGAATGGCAAGGGCGGTCACACCCATTTCTGCCTCACAAAATCATCCATGACCCTCAATGCCCCAGCTCCAGGTTTGCCTCATGGGCGTGGCTTTTGTGAGGGTACCCAGGGGAAGCCTAAGAAAAGGAACCCCGTCTTCTTTCGTTTTGAGTTCCGACACAACAGACTTTGGCATTTGGACATCTCAGCAAATACCCCAGACGGCCCCTGAGCTGCCGGCAAATGCGCGCAAACAGGCTCATCTAATCACAAGTTTCCTCGTGCGATAACCTTGAAAAGCTGAATTCTGCGGAATTCGCCGAGTCAAGCCAGGTGCCTAGCGGGCTGAGTGACCTTAGAAACAAAGGAATGAACCTTCTTGGGATTTCTTATGGTTGACCATTTGGGTCTGTCTCAAACAAAACGGCCTTTTTTTCATGGGTACTTGGCACGCCCAAGTTCGGAACACGGTGCCTGCCCTTTTGGCAGATCAGGGCGCCACGAAACAGCTGGGTCAAGCAAAGATTTGCACATGCTCCCCTTGAGTGGTTCCAAAGCACCGGAGCTGTGGAATGATGGCCGATATCTCGATTCAAAAACCAGAAAGCATTTTTTGCCGGCAGTGCTTAACGTACTATCTCCCTGGTGCCTCAAGCTGTGCCACATTTCGCCGGGTACTTCTCGAATCGACCCCAAATCCGTAGCCCAAACCCTTGGCTGCATGAGTGAGCCTCCGGCGATTCGAGTTGGTGGCGCTGTTGGAGAATTGGGGACGGGATCCAAGTCTCCCCTCAGAGGCAAATCCGGAGGTAACAGATACTCAAACGGCGGAAGAGGAGCCAACAGTGAGCCCTTAATCCAGGTGCCAACGGCATCCCAAGATCCACGACAACCCCAAGACTCACTTTTGACATCTGTTGATTCATCTTTTACAAGGGGCCGCCAGGCCACGGCAAGGTCTCAAATCCATTGCCACAATTGACAGCGGTCCGTTGCGCCCCCTTGACAAACATTACCCTCTCTCCAAGAATCACGGAAGTGGACAGGGGGAAGTTTGGAAGAGTGCCATCTTGAAAAGGGCCCTGGCCCACTTTCCGTGATTGTTGGACAAAGGGTATTCCACGAAACAAATCTCAATTGAACCTGGCCCAATGTTTAAACTTGAACCCCTCAAACGGGGAGACACAAGGACTCCGCAGTGGGCTTAAAATTCACTGCCATGGTCAGTCAGCACTTTGCAGACGACAAGGTCTTGAAATCCTTTGCCGCAGGGAATGAAAAGAGTCACAGCGCTGGGCGCTAGCTGAGATCAGCTAGCTTCGCAAGTGATCCGTAAAACTTTGAAGGCGTTCGTTGGCGTTTCTCGTGCAGTGGTTGCTCTTGGACAGTGGGGCATGGTTGCGGCAACTGCTTCGACTTTGTGTTTGAGACTCTGAGAGGCTCGTGGTGGCTCCTGGTGCCTAGGCGACCCGCAAAGCCAAACGAAGAAAAAGACGAAAAAAAAAAACGCGCCGGAAGGAAGGCGCTGCACACAACTCCAATTACCAGCTTTTCCAAGTGAAAATCAAACGCAAACGCCCCCTAAAGCCTACAACACATGAATCACACAACTCCAGACAAAAGCCGAGCTAACGTAGTTGAGACATCCATCAAAGAAGTAAAACAAACCGCTTTTCATACAACAGCGGGGCCTACTTTCCAACAGAAGGCCCTCTGATTTTTGATCTTACACCGTTGACAGCAGGCTGTGTCAACGTCTGGGGCTTAACGTCAGACCGCACAAGTTCGGAAGCCTTTGGGGGGGGGGTTAACGTCAAACTGCACAAGTTCGGAAGCATTGTCGGCAAAACTTCTCCAAAAGAAGTCTTGCTACCTTCTGGCCCACGTTGCCATTGAACCAAAAATATCAGAAAATGATCTTCCAGACCACCCCTGTGAGGTGCCATTGTGATCTGTTTTAGAACTGGAGATTCGGATGTGGGATTGGGTGATGCATCCACATCAGTACCTGCGCCTCCTGTGCTAGAAAGTATTTGCTGAGCAAATGAATGAAGCTTCCATCCCTCTGTTCGCTTCGTCACTTCCAACTTGCTTGCCTTAGTGTCAGAGAAAACGGGACTTCCAAAGCAAATCATTTGGGCGCGTCTTTCCGAGAGCACAGCTTTTGGGGGTTGACCCCTCTTGTCACATGCTTTGAGGGCTTGTTCCCACATTTGAGCACTTATCAAAATGGATAACATGTTGACTTTCTTTGTCTTCCCCCTTTGACCCCACCTGAAAATGGTACCCTCAAACAACGCACACACCCATCTGGAGACAAATCCAAATCCATCCAGGAAGTGGAGTTCCAAGAGTTCTCAAAGAGAACCGCCCAGCAAGCCTTCGATTTAGATGATCTGGAAGTTACTCCCCTGCAAATGGAGCCCAGAAAACTGACCCATTTCATATGTGGAATCTCTTTCGACCCTCGTTTGGGCTCCATTTTAATTTGCAGGGGCGTCGGCAAAGAGCATGTTGCCTTTTGCCGTTGCCATTCGCGCAGGGCGGCGGAAATTTTCCAGCCGTAGCGCATAGTGACTCACTCAGGGCAAGTGCCTGTTGACCTCAACTGGTTCTAAACTTTAGTATTGGTTCCATTCGCCACCAAACCAGAAAAAGCAAACACACAAAGTTCGGTAAATCAATCCAGGGACCCCTATCAAAGTGGGGGCCCCTTTTTTGATCAGGTCACGCAAGCCCCAGGTCGTCAGAAAACCGCAATCCCCAACGTCACTTTGGCCCATCATGGCAGGAAGGGCATTGGGAAGCCAGTCATAACTACGAGGTTCTGCGCTTGGTCGCGGGCGCTCATTTCTCGCGATGCCTTCCGAGACACCCTCCTGGGCCAGAGCCCTCTCGGCACGCGAACCACTCACCAGCTAAGCACGCAATCATTTAGTGGCTTTACTCTGAGATAGTGGGTGGCTAGTGCGTGGTTTGCGGGTGGTTGGTGCGTGGTTAGTGCGTGGTTAGTAGGCGGTTAATGGGGGCTTGGTGGGTGGTTAGTGGGTGGTTAGCGGGTGGTTGGCGGGTGGTTAGTGCGTGGTTAGCGCGTGGTTTGTGCGTGGATAGTAGGTGGATAGTGGGTGGTGGGCGAGTGGTTAGCGGGTGGTTAGTGGGTGGTTAGTGGGTGTTTAGTGGTTAGTGCGTGGTTTGCGGGTGGTTTGCGGGTGGTTGGTGCGTTGATGCGTGGTTAGTGGGGGGTTGGTGGGTAGTGGGTGGTTAGTGGGTGGTTGGCGCGTCGTTAGTGCGTGGTTAGTGGGGGGTTGGTAGGTGCCTAAGAAGGGCTATATAATAGGGCCATTGTGACTCATCATAGGAAGCATGCTTGAACCATTGCATTGTGGCTCTAAATTGGTTAACCCACCTTTTCTTGGTCTCCCTTGAGGGGTCTCGTGATTGGACACGGGTGGGAAGCCACTGGCTGCAAAAGAGCCCTCGAGGCAGACCACCTCCTTTCAGTCGTTGCTTCTAGGGCTTGGGGAGCGTGCGTCAATTGTTTTTTGCCACGGCGTCAGGATTCCTTAAAAGATACAGCCAAGAACCCCTTGACTTTTCAGGAAATCCTCTAAGTCAGATGG
Source organism: Effrenium voratum (assembly GCA_963377175.1). NCBI lineage: Eukaryota > Dinophyceae > Suessiales > Symbiodiniaceae > Effrenium > Effrenium voratum. The sequence continues at coordinate 46,074 of CAUJNA010001435.1, forward strand.
CAAAGGTAACTTTTGACTGGCCCAAATCTATGCTTCAAGTGACCCATGGCACAGCGAGCTGCTGCCCTTGCGGCCGCATGGCGCCCCTCTTCAGCCCCCTCCCTCTGCAACGGGGCGTTTACGAGGATTGCTGCAAGCTTTCTGGGCGCATGAGGGGCATCCTCGAAGTTTGCGAATACTCTACTGATAGACCCATGTCTAGACAAACTCCTTTTGGGTTCCATGTTTTTTTTTTTTTTTGCAGGGTATACATATGTGTAAATATGTATATATATATATATATATATGCACCCGGACCTCAAAAAGGAACAAATGTTTGCTTGTTGCGTGTTGTTTTGCTAATTTCGCCAAATGAGCGGAATTTCCGAAATCTACGCGGAAACTGCCAATTGCATCTTTCGCAGCCATGTCGGCTGATTTTTCCTGATTTTACATCTGCCAGCGTTTCTCGAACGGCTTTCATGCGGGCACCTTCCTTTCTTTGAGGCGCCACCCATTTTGGCTTAGTCATTCCCTTTACTGACCCACATCTGCTTCAGTACGCGGCTTTGTCTCAATCTTTGGAACTCCCAAATTGGTGGCTTCCCGTTCAGCTCCCGTTTTCCAAAAAAAACCACAGCTTGCAGGTACAAACTTCTTGCAAAAACCTTTAGCCCGCCTCTCTGAAAGAACTCGTCGCTGGGCCTTGCTCTGCTTGGCCTCACCCCAAACATCTCGGACGGCTTTTGGGGTGATGGGGAGGTTTTTCTGATTACACACAGCTATCCCCTTGCGACCATGGCTCATTTTTGGAGACGCGCGCCCATTCCAATGTTTTGGGTCATTGAAGAGGCAGACTCGGAGTAAGGATGAAGTGGGGGTTCCTATTTTCCCGACCTGCCACCCGCCCCAAAGGGTGATGTTTAAAACCAGAGGAAGTTACCATCCAACAACCTCAGAAGTTGGCACTGGGACCGGGGCGGTGCTTTAACTGTATCCGATACAGTTTGCACTTGCAGGGCGTGGCATGACGCATCATGGCTTGCAAACAACAGGTTCACACCTGAAACCGCGAATGTCGGTTGATGGACTAGTAAATTTGTGTGAGTCGTTCAGGGGCTTTTGCATGTTTGTTTCAGGGTTTTTTTCGGCAAGCGAGGCCGTGGTGGAAACCATTTTGTCTTCAAACCCGTCTTTGCACATGGGCCTTAAAATGAGGGCCCAGTAGATGAGCTGCACAAGGGAGCCAAAGGGAATCGGTCCAAATGCTCCAAATGGCTGCGGAACGACAGCCTTTTCTTCCGATTTGTGGTTCAATAACTTTTGCTCAAATCCACCATGAAAATCATTTTACGTTCTGATTCCTTCGCCTCCCCCAATGAATCAGGACCTATATTTGGGCACGTGTCAACATAGGGGAGACGCTACAAGTTGGTGTTCCTTCTGGCATCCAATTAAACAAGCCCATACACAGGCACACAGGAACACACACACACAGAGAAACGCGGCCTGCTGCCGAACGCCCGCTTCCTGCCTTGGCTTCTGTTGGGCTGGCCGTTTTGGCACCGGCCTGGCTCCGGCTTTCTCTCTTCAAAAAGGGGTGAGCAGAGCTTAACCCCCTCCCCCAGCAATGTTGCAACTTGCAAGCAATAACGAGAAAAGTGCTCGCGGCATGAGGGGACCAATTCAGCTACTTTTGCACACGCAAACAGGGGAAAAGATCAAAACGTGTTTGCGGACACTCGCCTCACGAAATCGAGCTGGGTTCTCCGAGAAATATATGTCACTGTCACACCGTCAGGAAGCCGATGAAAAATGACATCAGCCTCTAAAGTTCGAAGGTAAGCAAAGGACGTCAAGCCCAAGAAACCATGAATTCCAACAACTCCCACGTACGAAAATTCCAACATCCCCCCTACCTTCACACGGAGGCGGGTGGGGGGTCCCCCAATTCCATTTATCTAGTCTTGCACAGAAAAGGGACAAGGGAAAATGGAGGAGCCCCCCCTCCCCCAATTCCATTTGTGAGGGGGTGGGGATGCTTTAACTGGGCGGCCACATGAGCCTCTTGCCCCGCAGCCCGCAAACCCCCACCTGCTGCACAGGCGATGGCCCATGCTCGTCCGAGTCATTCAAGGAACCACCTGGGCAACCGTCGCATGGAACGCCCAGACAAATCTGCAAAAGCCGCTTGTTAAAAGTCCCAATGAAGACGGTACTTGAGTGGGAACACCTCCATCCGTCCGCGCTGCGGGAAGCAAAGCCAGCCAAAGCCAGAAGCGATGGTCGACATGCAAGGCGTTCAGAAGCAATGATGCCAACAGAACAAGCACAGCCACCAGCTCCCACTGGTATCAGCATCATCAGCATTCCGGCATCATCCGCAAGTGAATCGCCAGCACGGCTGCGGCCCCCCCACCCCTCACTATTTTGCCCCCAACCTGACTGAAGGTCGCTTTCTGTCTTTAGAAGAATCCAAAGAGAGAACCTACATCACTTTGAGCTCCTTTCATCCCCAAGTGAGCCATGAAATGTGCGGAACCAGTGACAAATCTCCTATTGAGAGCCTGCTGAGTGGAAACGAAAAGCTTTGGAACAACCATTTATATTATCGCGTCAACCCCCCAAATGGGCTTGAACAGAAACATGGTTGGCTGAAACACTCTCAGCCGCGCACCACACAAAAATATGATCATTTCAGTGATGGCTGCCGTGGTATCACGGAAAGCGACCCGGAGCCTAGAGTCTAAAAACCTTGACAGCACAGCACAGCGATTGCAACCCAGCTGGCAAAATGCACCAACCTCAACAACAAACTCTTGGTGCCACTTGTTGGCTGACCGGAGCCGGCTGGGGAGCCTTGAAGTCAGCGAGCATGAGCATGCAAAGCAACTAAAAACATATGGCCTCACAAACGTGTCGACAAGTCAAAATGCTAAGCGCCACGCACGTCACCCAAGCAAGGAGGCCCATTTCCGCTAACACACACCCCTTTCAGCTGGCTTGCGCTAAATTCTGCAAATATCAAGCAAGCATGACACGCGCAATGTCCGCAGCCGTGCTGTTGTTGGCCGGCGGTGGGGTTCCGGCTTGGTGCTGGGAGATGGCCCAGCTGACCCCAGGATCCGCCCCGAACCACAAGAGGACCAAGCAGAAAAACAAAAACTGGCCCAGTATTAACAAAGGGTCAGCGCATGGCAATGTTTGAACACACTTACTTGCACGCCTGGACATACAAGTCTTGGGCAATCTGCATCACTTTTCCGCGCAGATGCCCCTGGCCGTCTCACTTCTTCAACTCCTTCACAGCATTGCCAAAGCACGGCGCATAGATGCTGCGCAGCACACGGCCATCTTCCCCCTTGTCGGAGACTGAGCACAGTCGCAGCTTTGCTTTGGCTGCAAGAGGCACCAGCTGGTAGCCGCCGTCGAAGGACCCACGGACCCCGGGGACCACCCTGGTGCCTGTGGCGCAGTAGCGGACAATCCACGCCATGCGGCGGACGTCGCTGCGGTTGGCATCCGAGCGATGGATGGTGTAGGCGGAATGGAACTCCGCCTCGCCACGCTGGATGGAGACCCTCCGGCGCTTGCTGACATTCAGCTTGGTCTCATCTAAGGAGAGGTTGAAGTTATCAAAACCTAAGCGTGGCTGCAACTTGACAAGGACACACAAACCAAGTAGACAATGAAAACGACAAAGTGCAGCGAAACTCGTCGAAAACAGCAAACACCGTCAAAAACCTCAACCAGCATAACCTCCACCCGTTCAATGCCACGTGGCCATCCGTGGATCCCCCCGAGTCCACCACAAATTCCTTCGGCAACGTCTGGCAGCTCTCAGGTTGCGCCGAGAAGGGCAAAACCTCCATGGCGCCGTTTCTTTGGGTCACCGGGTCCTCAGCGAATCCGATGGATCCCACCGCGACCGACGGGTCTGACCAGCGAGTCATAAAGAACCCGATGCGAAACCAGAACGAGGGAAACTGTGGTGTAGGTCCAAAGCTTCAAGGTTCAGATGTTTGTAGAAGTGTTCCCTGATTGCTAGTTGCAAGGGAAAATGAGCGAAACCCGAAAGGCGCAAGACGTTTCGCCAAGCGCAACCATGGGTCCAGGGCCAACCACAGCGACGTAACCTGCGGCGCCACATCCTCCACTGTCAGGTCGCCCGTGGGCTTGGGGTTGTCCGGTGCCGTCAGGGGCCAGTAGTTCGAGTCCTAGCAAAACCAGCCAGAAGCTTAGAGCAGCGTGCCCGAGATTCATTGCGTGCACTTTTGGCGCTTGTATTTGTGGGCGTGCTCATGAAGTTTGCCGGACCTTTTCAAAGTCGACGTTCCATGTTCCATAGTCATGGCTCACTTGCAACTCCCTGCCAAGAAGGTCTTTGGCAACTGCAAGTAGGTCTTTGGACCACGGCAAATATCTGCCCAACCTCCTGTCCTGATGCCACACGATCTCTTTGCCCGTTTTGGGCTCCTTGCAGAGGATCCTTGAGGTAAAAACACTGAGGTCCTCCAGGCGCCAAGATGGAAACCTGGACCGGACCGTGACCAAACCATATGAGCTCTTGCTTGCCATCTAATTATGTAGACCTCTCAAGTGTTCGACAGACTCACGGGGAAAAAAGCCACAAACATCACAAACAGTGTGTTGTTGGAATTCAGCTCCGGCAGCACATTTCTCTGCATCCAAAAGTGAAGCACCACAGATCTTCCGACAAAACGCGGGTGTCCGCAAAATTCCACGTGTTTCCTAAACTGGGGCACCGCAATTCTCATCCACAATCTGTCGATTTTGGCGGGGCCGTGCCCTAGTTCTACGGCGATTCTACGGCAAGACCATGGGATTTGCCGGTGTGATGCAACGGCATCGTCCGTAGCAGGTCATATACCCTCAATGCCTCCCTTACATCAACCAGAATCCAGTATGGCAGCAGTCGTTCAGGTCCCTTTTCAGTATTTGTTTTTTCATCCACCGACATGAGCCTCATCAACAAATGCCAAAAGCCTTTCGGCGGTGAGACATTAAACACGGCATGCAATCATATTCCCTGTTCAGGAACGATTCCATGTCGCCCTTGATGAAACTTATCAACCAAAATCAAGCATCCTCGAGGTGAAAGAAACAAGCACTTCAATAATTTCCCTTTCCAATCGCGATTCAACGTGTTTTCATCATTGAAGTATTTGGCCTACTGCATAAAGTGACATCCTTAAATGTTGTTCAAAGGGGTGTCCCACCCCCACACATACTTCGGATACACCCTCACAATGCTCGCTAAGGAGCCAAGCCCAATTTTCCCCAAGCCCTTAAACCCCCCCCCCCTCCCGGGGACAAGACAACATACGCTTGGAAAACCAAAGGCCCCAACCCCCCCCCCCCCACCAGACATTGGCAACCGCCCATCTAAGTAAGCACAGGTTGACGTGGCTCAAAATGAAACTACTCGGGGACCGCAGGTTTTAGTCCATGTTTCCATCTATAGGGTGGAATTTTGGGGTTTGCCCCATGTTTGACTCTTTGACCCACGCAAAACATAAGAATCGTGACTTACGCCCGGTTTCCTCGCGTCCAGTCCTCGGTTCCCAGGATCCGCGCGGCCACTTGCAGCACCTTCGGCTCACGGCAGAGGTCCAACACCTCCTCGCTCGAAATTGCAGAGGCGGGAGAAAACGGCTAGGTGGCGAATCGGTGGATCCACCCCTGTAGGATGTTATAGGAGTACCAAAAGAGTCTCAAAAAAGAACCTGCAGGGTATAGAACTGGTGAAATTCTACAAGAAGCGCATCCAAACCGTTTTCTGGCAAGATGGGAGAAACAGTTTGACTACCAACAGCTTAGCCCTTGGGCGCCCTCCCAAAAAGTGATCAAAATGCGGGGTTGGTGGATCCAGTGGTGGATGATCCCCATGGGGGAACCACTGCAACAGGCACCTTGGGAACCGCCCAGACTAACGACACTGCTACGTAAATATTGATGCACCGATTGATGATAGCCATATTGATGCAATGCATGATGACATAGCATTGATTTAGTAATAACAATGCATCGACAACAAGTTGCCGATTACGTTCATACAAAAATTATGGTCGCAAAGTAGGAGGACGCCCCAAGTGTTGCACGTTGCCAGGGTGGTGCCATAGGTTTTGTCCCAAAAACCATGTGAGGGCAGGCACCTTGCAGATGAGATGCAAGTTCAGCAAATCCTCCGGGGCCAGGTTCTGCTCGTCGCCTTTGTCCACCTCGCGTGAGGGCAAAGGGACCCAAGAGAGATGCAGCTTGAGAATGCGCCAGAGCTGTTGGAGAGGCGTTACTTGAGCACTGCACACTTGGCGAGTGTGGCATTCCCTCGTCACTGGCTTTGACTCACAAAACATGGGGAGTTTCACCTCTCTTCGGATTCCTCGGAAGGGCCACTCCAAACTCGCCAAAGGAATCCCCAGAAATCGTTTTAGTTTTAACACTGCCATAGCCATGCCATAGGTATCAGGTTTCCGGCATCTCCACAGAAAGTCAACAATCCTGATCGGCTTATGTATGTATGTCTGTCTGTCTGCCTGCCTGTCTGTCTGTCTGTCTGGCTCTCTGTCTGTGCGTCTGTGTGTCTGTGTGTCTGTCTGTCTGTCTGTCTGTCTTTTTGTTTCTGTCTGTGTCTGTTTGTGTGTGTGTGTGTGTCTGTGTGTGTGTGTGTGTCTGTGTGTTTGTGCGTCTCTGTGCATCTCTGTGCGTCTCTGTGCGTCTCTGCGTGTCTCTGTGTCTGTGTGTGTGTTTGTGTGTGTGGATGTGTGTCTGTGTGTCTGTCTGTCTGCGTGTCTGCGTGTCTGTGTGTCTGCGTGTCTGCGTGTCTGCGTGTCTCCGTGTCTGCGTGTCTGCGTGTTTCCGTGTCTGCGTGTCTGTTTGCATGTATGTGTATGTAGGTATGTATGTATGCACGTTTTGTATGTATGTATTTATGTATGTATGCATGTAGGTAGGTAGGTAGGTATATCTGTCTGTCTGTCTGTCTGTCTGTCTGTCTGTCTGTCTGTCTGTCTGACTGTCTGTCTGTCTGTCTGTCTGTCTGTCTGTCTGTCTGTCTGTCTGTCTGTCTGTGTATGTAAGCGCATATATTTATCAAAGGAAGCTTAACAAGAAACTTCCGTAGTACTGGAACTAAATGAGCTAGCTGCTTTGACATATAGCTATGACAGGTAGCTAGCATGACAAATAGATAGCTTTGACATATAGCTAGCTTGACAGATAGATAGCTTTGACATATAGCTAGCTTGACAGATAGATAGCTTTCCAATAGGCTTGCATGACAAATAGATAGCTTTGACATATAGCTAGCTTGACAGATAGATAGCTTTCCAATAGGCTTGCATGACAGATAGATAGCTTTGACATATAGCTAGCTTGACAGATAGATAGCTTTCCAATAGGCTTGCATGACAGATAGATAGCTTTGACATATAGCCAGCTTAACACGTAGATAGCTTTCTCAAGTATAGATTTCGTGGCAGGCGCAGCACTTTCGCAAGCACTGTCTGCGAGCTGGGGGATGGCAAGATGCAGAAAACGTTGGCGCTGTGCGTGAATTGGGCTTCCGGACTGTGCGCAAACCACCTCGGCTGCGACGCCTGTACGGAGGCGGTCTCGGAACGGTCTCGGAACGGTCTCGGAACGGTCTCGGAGACGGGCCCATTGGCACGGCCGCGCGAAGGTTTCGCAAGGTTTGAATTGCGTGGCAGGCGCAGCACTTTCGCAAGCAAGTCAAGTATAGATTTCGTGGCAGGCGCAGCACTTTCGCAAGGTCAAGTATAGATTTCGTGGCAGGCGCAGCACTTTCGCAAGGTCAAGTATCGATTTCGTGGCAGGCGCAGCACTTTCGCAAGGTGCTGCGTCCACTCTCTGCGAGCTGGGGGATGGCAAGATGCAGAAAACGTTGGCGCTGTGCGTGAATTGGGCTTCTTCCGGACTGTGCGCAAACCACCTCGGCTGCGACGCCTGTACGGAGGCGGTCTCGGAACGGTCTCGGAACGGTCTCGGAACGGTCTCGGAACGGTCTCGGGACGGGCCCATTGGCACGGCCGCGCGAAGGTTTCGCAAGGTTTGAATTGCGTGGCAGGCGCAGCACTTTCGCAAGGTCAAGTATAGATTTCGTGGCAGGCGCAGCACTTTCGCAAGGTCAAGTATAGATTTCGTGGCAGGCGCAGCACTTTCGCAAGGTCAAGTATCGATTTCGTGGCAGGCGCAGCACTTTCGCAAGGTGCTGCGTCCACTCTCTGCGAGCTGGGGGATGGCAAGATGCAGAAAACGTTGGCGCTGTGCGTGAATTGGGCTTCCGGACTGTGCGCAAACCACCTCGGCTGCGACGCCTGTACGGCGGCGGTCTCGGAACGGTCTCGGAACGGTCTCGGAACGGGTTCGGAGACGGGCCCATTGGCACGGCCGCGCGAAGGTTTCGCAAGGATTGAATTGCGTGGCAGGCGCAGCACTTTCGCAAGGTCAAGTATAGATTTCGTGGCAGGCGCAGCACTTTCGCAAGGTCAAGTGCCAAATTCGTGGCAGGCGCAGCACTTTCGCAAGGTCAAGTACAAAATTCGTGGCAGGCGCATCACTTTCGCAAGGTCAAGTACAGAATTTGTGGCAGGTGCAGCACTTTCGCAAGGTCAAGTGCAAAATTCGTGGCACGCGCAGCACTTTCGCAAGGTCAAGTACAGATTTTGTGGCAGGCGCAGCACTTTAGCAAGGTCAAGCACAGATTTGGTGGCAGGCGCAGCATTTTTGCAAGGTCAACTTTCGCAGCCGGGGCTCGAAAATCGCAACTTTTAAGTACGAAAGTAGTACGCGAAGTCAACTTTCGCAGCTGGGGCTTGAAAATCGCAACTTTTAAGTACGAAAGTAGTGCGCAAAGTCCACTTTCGCAGCCGGGGCTTGAAAATCGCAACTTTTAAGTACGAAAGTAGTACGCAAAGTCCACTTTCGCAGCTGGGGCTCGAAAATCGCGACTTTTTAGTACGAAAGTAGTACGCGAAGTCCACTTTCGTAGCTGGGGGTACGAAAGTAGTGCGCAAAGTCCACTTTCGCAGCTGGGGCTTGAAAATCGCAACTTTTAAGTACGAAAGTAGTACGCAAAGCCACTTCCGCAGCTGGGGCTCGAAAATCGCGACTTTTTAGTACGAAAGTAGTACGCGAAGTCCACTTTCGTAGCTGGGGCTCGAAAATCGCAACTTTTAATTACGAAAGTAGTACGTGAAGTCCAGTTTCGCAGCTGGGGCTCGAAAATCGCAACTTTTAAGTACGAAAGTAGTACGCGAAGTCAACTTTCGGGGATTGAACATCGCAACTTTTAAGTGCAGAGAAAGATGGGTAGATAGATAGATCAATAAACAGATATAGAGATAGCTAGAGAGATAGATAGAAAGAGAGAGAAAGAGACAGAGAAACAGAAAGAGAAAGAGAGAAAGAGAGAAAGAGAGAAAGAGAGAGAGAGAGAGGAGAGAAGCAAGGGGCCAAGGACAGTTCTCCAAACTATAGTTGTTCACTGCTTTGAAACTTCCGCCCCCCGGCTCTGCCGGACCTTACTTGTATATACACACTTTAGATTTGACTAACATTCGCACGCGCAAAGAGATGCAGCAATGTAGGCATTGCATGTGTAAATAGCATGATTTACGCAAACAAGCGCCCAAATACGTACGAGCACTTAGATGCGCATGTACCCGCCGACCCAACCACCCTCCTCGCTCCCAGCCTGGGGTCGGTCCGCCACCAACTTCGACAGCAAGGCGTCGATTTCATCCAGGTGCTCGGCGGAGAAGAGACCCTGCACCTTGTCCGAAGTTGTCCCAGGGTGGGAACTATTTTTGAGGAACGGTGGTGGCTGGGCTTATGGGAGTTGCCTTGCCCAGAAAATGCCTGGTGTTTACAGGTATTGACCATCTATGGTGGGGTTTGGCTGCGTGTTCCGTCGTTTCTTACCATGCGGTTCGGGACTCTGACGGCAGGGTGACACTGTGTAATACGACATGCTCCTGCCAGATATAGTCAGGGATTTGACACTACAAAAAGACGCTAGAGAGCTGAACCGGATCGAGGCGCGGGAAAGACGCAGCCATCAATCTTGTACTCTTCCAGCAAGCCCTCCAGCTCCATTGGCAGCAGCCAAGCATATGAGCTACTCACAATAGGCAACCCATACTGTGGCTGGCTAGTGGGTGTGTGTGTGTGTTCAATAAATCCCAATCAACCACAAATGACGTCTGTTCCTGTCTGCGACGGGTGACTGAAGCGTCAACGTTTCTGACTGACGTGTTGGGGTGTCTGTGCACCGCTTGGCGAGAGTGCGGCGCATTCTTCTCGCTGTTGACATTGGCGGCGCATGCCTCTCTGGTATGATGCTGCGGTGATCAATCATGCCACATGTCTTCATGAAACAAAAGTCGACTGCTCCATGCTGCGTGCGAGGTCCATCGGACACTATCTATACAGCCAGAGGCCAGCGGACCACCTGCGAGGGCGCGGTAACAGTTCATCTTGGGATTGGCCAGGAATCATTTCCATCTTTCCCCACTGAGTTCCTTCTCTTCCGTCTGTTCCCTCCCTTCTCCTCTTCCTCCACTGTCGGGCGAGTCAAGGGAGACCAGACGGTGAGAGAGAGTGAGGAAGGGCGACATGACAGTGAGTGGGATCCCTTCTCTCGCCTATGTCCCTTCTATCTTCATTGGTTAAGGACTGGACGCACGAAGGCGGGAAGGAGGAAAGAGATGGAATGCTGTCCACTGTCAAGCCTGGAATGAAGGTAGGTTGGGAAAGGCTTGACACAGCATATCACCTTCCATCACATCCTTAACCTCCAAAATACAAGGAAAGAAAGGACTGGGATTGGAGGTAAGATGGATGTGTGAGGTGTCCCTTCTTTCTCATATCCTGTGTCATTCCTATGTCCCGGCGGTTAAAGATGGAATAGCCGGGCCATGTCTTTCCTTTCTCTTCTCCTTCGTTCATCGACAGGTCAGACATGAGGATGGAACCGAGATGAAAAGAAGGCTATCATTTCCCTAACCTTGACTGCAAGGAAAGAGACTAAGGGAAATGGGACATGAAATCCTTGACCTCTCTCCGCTCGGGATTAAGAGGAAGAGCGGCCTGTCTCCTTCCTACATCCCTTCGTCTCTTCGTTCCTCAACTTCCGGAAGGTGAACGACAATGAAAGAAGAGAAGAGGAGTGACATGAAGGAAGAAGGAACGTCTCTCATCTCTCTCCGTCCCATCTGTTGGTCTTCATGTCCACAGCTTCATTCTGGTCTGATTCCTGTCTTTCATTATCCCATCCTGGCTGTTACCATTGTGACCCAACAGATTAACTCCTAGAGACAGAGATGAGCGAGGTCGTAGGAAGGAGTTAATATGTGGGGCCATTCCTTTCATCTCACCCTATCATCTCTCCTTCACTTTGGTTCACTCGCTGGTGAGATGAATGAATGGTGGGAACCATCAAATGTATAACAGAAAACCCAGAAAAGACTGCCAAAAGGCTATCAAATGGGTTTCTCTCAAAATGGGGAACTCTCCAAACACTGTTGGATTCCCCTGTTTTCCTCTCAGCAAACCTGTAAAGGCCTCTTCACTTCTTTGCACTCTAGCAAAAGAAAAATCATGCTTTTGGGCTGTGGCCCGCAGCTGCGTTGAGCAATTTCGAGCTTCGGCAGGCAATGGCCAAGGCGCAAGCACTGGTGCGTGCATATCCGCCGATTGACAGGCATGGGCTGTCCCTTCGGCGTGAACTCCAAGAGTCAGACAGACCATCGGATCAATCGCTAGGCCATGCTGACCAAAAACAGGAGTGCCAGACCTCCGCTGCAAACATCTACGAATATGTGGCTCGCCGCCGCCCACACGATCAAGAAGTGCCACGCGGTTTTAAATATAGAGCCAGCCTGGCCGAGGGCGCTTTTCATGGAATTCCATAAGATCCCAAGAAAGGCCCCGGTGGCTACAGGTTCATGTTGCTTGATTAGATGCGTGTTCAACCTGCTGCTGTTGGGGGCTCCTAGGCGTTCATCGGCGTGCTTTGTTGGTGGGCCATCTTCAACCTGCAGCCTCCTGGGCTCAACCGGCGCCAGGGCAGCCGCACTCAAATGAAGCTCACTGTCTTGACCGCCAGCTCCACTGCCCCTTCTGTAGCACCTCCAGCTGTTGCCGGGCCTCCTGGGAGTGAGCGGTTATTTAGGGCGCTACAATTTACAGCGCCTCAGAGCGATCCAAACAGCGGCCCAGCTGAAGCTGCAAACGGGTTTTGCTACTGTTGTACAAAATAGCCCAGCCATAATTTAGCTGCCCCACTCCCCTCTCAAACACTCTGAAAAAATCCCCACACACACACACACGGAGGGGGGGGGTTCGAGACGGCTGTCTGCCACCCCAAAAAAGTTGTGAGCAAATTGCACCTCATAACCCGCACCCAAAATAAGCGAAACGGGGCACACTTGGCCTCTCCCGGGCGCTCCTGAAAGAGGCGCACGGCCAAAGCCTCCAGCTGTCCGGGCGCAACGCCTGCCAACAAACGGACTCTTTTTTCTGGGATCAGTGTCAGTGGCTCGGCTGCATCGCATCTGTTCTGACTTCTCAGGATTAAATGGGAAGCCCACTTAAACCATCCAACGGCCCTGGCCCTTTGATTCTGAACCACCTCTTTGCAAAACATCTTCGGGGCGCCTGCCCGGCGGCCAGCAGGAAAGGAGGCTTTTGGAGTTGCCAGCTCCAGCAAATCCTACAGCCGCTGCTACAAGGCCTCAGCAAGGCCTCACGCTGGAGTGGCCGCTGTCCAAAGCATTTCGCAACAGGTGTGTGATTTGGGCAGTGATTTTTTTGGGGGTGCTCGCAAACCAACATATTTTGCCGGCCGAAGTTCGAACAGGAGTTCCCGAGCCTTGGCCGGTGGATGGATCTGGCGCAAGCGTTGCCAGAACGTACAGTTGAGCTACTTAAGTTTGGAAAGGCAGACGTGAAGTGGCACGTCCTGAAGGAGCTTGCTGCTCCCCAGGAGGGCTTACTTGGATCACTTTGTCGTACTTTCCACGCTTCAGGCGACGGTTCTTCTCCAAACCTCTGGAGAAGAACCGTCGCCTGAAGCGTGGAACGTACAACAAAGTGATCCAAGTACACCCCCCCTGCCGAGCAGCAAGCTCCTTCAGAACGTGCCACTTCACGCCGGCCCTTCCAAACTTTGTACCAGCAGCTTGACTCTTTAAAGGGGAACGTGCTTCTCGTGACAGCCACGCCATGCCAGCCAGGTCGAGGCCGACCGCGGCCACCAATGCCGCAGAGGTGCAACATGCCTTCTTGCAACACTTCCTGGCACTTCTTGCGCTCGCCCTTGATAGCATAATTCCCAGCGGCGCAGGCAGCACACAGGATCCAAGTTCGTCCTCAGGGCGAGCGCCTGAAGAATTTCGGGCTTTGACCTTGAGCCCTGCAGACTTGGCCACGCTGCCACAACTTGGTCGCAGCTTGAGAATTGGTTTAGACTTGGGGGGCGGCAGAACCATGCGATGGAAAAATAATACTCAATCGGTTTCAGTATAGGGGGAACGTGCAGCATTCGGGAGAAGGGAGTGTTCCGATGAAGTGCCAAGTGCACAGAGAAAACATCTTTTCCGTTTCCTACCAAATGCGTTTCTTCAAACCAATTCAACGCTTGGATCCGTGTCAACATCTCTTGGCCCCCGCCTCCTGAAAAGTTGCGGACTAGCCATTGAAGGCCCATGGGCAACCAACGGCGCCTTCAGCAGGACCTGGCAGTGGCAGCCCACTTGGACGATTCCTTGACCTACATAAAGCAAAGGGGAAGGCCTTTCCTTGAAGATTCTGTTGGGGATGGTGTCACGGTTTGTTCCCTAATTTGATGAAACACCCGTTTGAGAAAGGTTTTCCGAAGGATCCTTTCAAGGTGGCTATTGAGCAA